>CM057473.1:94714998-95192498 GCA_030035585.1 Dugong dugon | reverse complement strand
CGTGTGATCAGAACCTGTGGACTCTGCTATTTGTAGGTCAGAGGACTCCATCTGGGACCAGCCTGCTGGTGAGAATGTGTGTATAGGAAGCTGAAGCAGCCAGTCATTTCCTTCTGAACAGTGGTCAGGCCTGTGCTGCCGGGCAGCTGTTTGGCTGGATGGATCATTGGCACGATTGAGAAGTCCCTGGGATCTACCACTGTCCAGACAAACTCGGTGGCAGGTTACGAGCAGCATTCATCCTTCCTGCAAACAAGCAAGAACACAGACCTTGATTTTCCTCTTCCCTGTATTTGTGTATTGGAGCCCTGGTGGCACAGTGGTTAAGAGCTCAGGCTGCTAACCAAAACGTCGGCAGTTTGAATCTACCAGCCGCTCCTTGGAAACCCTACGGGGCAGTTCTACTCTGTCCTCTAGGGTCGCTATGAGTTGGAATTGACTTGACAGCAATTTTTTTTTTTTTAAATGTTTGTATGTTTCACTTCTTATTCGTTCATCAAACACGTTCTGAGCACTTGCTGTGGGGCAGGCACAGGAAATACAATAATGACTCACATGTGATTCCTGTCCCCAAGAAACTCACACTCCAGTGAGGAGACAGGCAAGGAAGCAGCTTGTGTGGTAGGCTTCAGGTAAGAAGGAAGCCCTGTGCCAGGCCAGGGGAGGACAGATCAGCGTGCCAACACACTCCCAACTCCTGACTTTGAATTGGCTGTTCCCTCTACTTGGAACACCCTTCCTTATGATATCTGTCTGCCTTCTTCCCTTTGTCCTCTAAGGTTTCTGCTCAAATGTCACCTTACCCGAAGGCCTTCCTTGACGACCGTATAATAAGTATTTCCCTTCACTTTCTATGCCCTTACTTTGGCTTTCATTATAGCACCTGAATATATTTATTTGCTCGTTTGTATATTATCCATGCCCCCTCCCCACTAAAATTTCAGCTCCATGAAAGCAGGGACTTGGATTTTCTTCACTTCTGTGTCCCCAGTGCCTACAGTAGTGCTTGGTATCTAACAGAAGCTCAGTAAATATTTGTGGAATGAATGGATGGGGGAGGAAGGGGCAGGAAACTCTTCCCAGAAGAGATGACACAGAGCAGGCGTGTAAGCAGGAGTGAGCCAGATAGGACAGCCCAGGGTGATTCCAGGCAGAGGGAACAGCATGGGCAGAAACTGGAAAGGATGAGAGAGCACAGCATCTTTGTGGAACAGCTGGTTGTTCAGTGTGAGTGTGGAAAACGAACAGTGGTCAGGTTAGAGGGGAGAGAGAAGAGGGTGCTGATTGCTGGTTCCCTTTAAGGGATTGTTGCTTATTTATTAGTTTGTAGGCCCTTTCTCCTCCTGCCTCTACTTACCCACCCCTTCCCCTTTCGCTCAGATTCTGCTCACCTGCCACCTGTCCTGCTGCGGTATGATGGATCACTTTTATATGGCCTTTCTTGCCATGGTCTTATAACTCCTATCAACTGATTGAGTGGGGCTATGCAAATGAGGTGCTTGTGGCCCACCAAGGGGATTGGATAGCTTGCTAATAATGCAAATAAGGTGCATGGCACCCTTGTGAGGATGAGACCATGCAAATAAGGGGTATAGTACCTTAATGAGGGGATTGGTCAGTTTTTCCAACCACTAGGCTTAAAATGAGCCAACCCACAGGAGGACGGGGTGGGGGGACCTCATTACAACTAAGAAGAAGAGATGGAGTGCAGCATGTCCTTTGGACCAGGGGTTCCTGCACTGATTACCTTCTAGACCCAAGAGACAGAGAGCTGTAACACTGGAGATGGCACAAGATCATAAGAAGCAGCAGCAAGCACAGCGCAGAACTGGCAGCAGCAGAACCAGGAGACCAGACGGGGACAGTGCAGTGGGCTTCCCGGTGCATGGAGCGAGAAAGCTAAGTGCCTTCAGGCAGGAGGCTTCCTGGTGGAGTGGGGTGTCTCTGGGCACTTGTCTGTGGAGCTAGGCTTGCTGATCCATGGAGCAAGAGAGCTGAGCGCCTTCGGGCAGGAGGCTTACTGGCGGACTGCGGTGCCTTTGGGCACTTATTGGTGGAGCTAAAGAATTTTGTAACACCTGCCCAAGCAGGGCAAAATCCAGGCCAGTCCAAGAGGCACGCCAAGGGCCGAGAGGCTGAGGGCCAGGGAGAGGCCTGCCTTTGGGCATGGCTGAGAAGCTGTCCTGGCTGAAGGACTGTATCCTGAATCGTTCGTGATCCTGAATTGTAACCTGTTACTTGCTAATAAACCCCATAATCATGAGTGTGGTCTACAAGTTCTGTGTGGCCATTGCAAAGAATTATCAAACCCAGCAGAGAAGTAGAGAGTGCCATGGGAGCAATGGCTGGTGTCAGAATTGGTAAAAATGTTGGAGGGTGTAGGTATGTCTGACCTCCATCTCATAGCAATCAGCCTTGGGCTACTGATGCTGATAATGATTCTCTCTCCCCCTTATGAAGTTAGAGGAGGTCAGACACCCCCACTACACCATTTTTATACCTGCTTTGTGAGAGTCCCCTCCTACCCAAGGTTTACCTCTCCTTCCTCGCCCTTCTGCCTTCACAGTCTTCATGAAGTAACAAGAAAATCAATAGGAAAAAAAAAAAAACAAAAAAAACCCAGGTCCCTTCCCCTTACTCCTTTCCCTTACAAGTATTTTTTTCTCCAACTGGGTTTGAACTTTTACTCTTCTACCTACTAACTGGGAAATCTTGGACACTTTTTTCTTTTTTAACCTTTCTGAGTCTCAGTTTCCTCATGGAGAAAACACAAGTATTTCAGAGCTGTAGTGAGGATTAAATGAGATAATGAATATAAAGCGCTTAGTGCTGGGCCTAGCACATAACCCACCAGGCAAGCTATCTAGACTAGCAAAAGTACTGGCTGAGGTGTTGGAGAAGAGAGATGATTAAGTATCAGTTATAGCCTTGAGACGTAGTGCAGTGGCAGGGCTATAGTTTGTTCTATTAGCCCTCCTTTTAAGTATTCCCAGAAATTGTGCCCAAACAGAATCCTAAAGAAGTTTCGGAGTGAACTTAATGTGAGAAGCAGGTGAATCTGAGCAGTACAAGGGGTGGACTGTAATGAATGCTGTTGGTGCCCCATAGAGATTCCCTTTACCTGCTCATGCTTGTGCAGCACCCATCCTTCAGCTTCTGTGAGTATTTGCTGATAACAACATACAGTTGCATTCTTCTCCATAGAACTATCTCTGGCCAAATGCGAGTCTCCTCACCTAGGAAGCTATGCAAGACCCTCCCTGCCCAGGCAGAACTCAATCAATGACTGACTGGCACAGGGATATAACAGGCTGGCCACTTTGCCTCAAGGGGGGATTAAATTTGTGGTACGGTTTGTGATCTGGAGCTTCCCTATGGGATCAGACCGAAACTAGACTCCAGCTAAGATCATTGTCTTGAATAGTCTTTTTCCCTTGCCCTATCCTGCCTCCCTCACTCTCTTTCTCCTGAGAGTACTTGTGGTAGGCAACCTCTAAGGTGGCTGCCAAATATTCCCACTTGCTGGTATTCATGCTTTTGTGTAATCCTCTTCTGTTGAATGTGGGCTGGACATAAAGACTTGTTTCTAATGAAAAGAACACAGCAAAAGTGATGGAGTGTCACGTTCAAGATTAGGTTATAAAATGATCATGGCTTCCATCTTGCTTGCCCTCTCTTGTTTGCCCTAATCTTCTCTGAAGGAAGCCAGTTCAACTGCCTTGTTGTCTTATGGAGAGGCCCATGTGGCAAGGAACTGAGGGAGGCCGCCAGCAACAGCCAATGAGAAACTGAGGCCCTCATTCTAGTAGCCTTCAAGAAATCATCAAAAATCATGTGAACAAGCTTGGAAGCAGATCCTCCCCTAGTTAGGCCTTCAGATGAATCTGCAGCCCCTCCTGATACATTGTTTACAGCCTTGTGAGAGGCCCTGAGCCAGAAGAGCCAGTAAACTGCACCAAGAATCCTGTTTCACAGAAATTGTGAGTTAGTAAATACTGTTTTAAGTCACTAAGTTTTAGGGTAATTTGTTACATAGCAATAAATAACTAATGCAGCACTCCCCCAATAAATCGCTTGAAGAAGCAGCCCCTTTCTCAGGCTCTGCTTCTAGGAAACTCAGATGTACAACAGAGTCTGAGACCCCCTTCCTTCGGCCCCACATGGGGGTTTGTACAATGACATTTTCTGTAACAGCACAAAACATTTTTTTCAGGATCAATGGATCAGATATCATTTATATATATGTTATACACACATATGTGTACATCCCGCAACCAATGAGTGTTTAAGGTTTTAACATGGGTATTTGTTCTAAGTGGGGTTTCTGCAAAATGAATACATAAATATCGACAATTTCATGGTGGTCTCTGGCATTGTGCTAAGGTGAAGCTGAGATGTTATTTTTAAGCAGGCACTCTGCCTTTCCAGCATTTCTTGAATCTCTCTAGGGTTAGTAAGATCACCCCTGCTCCTGGGGGCCTCTTACACCTGCCTTTGAACCACACATTTCAGGAGATATTACCGATTCTAGCCCTGAAAGGAAGTCACTAGTAAGCCTCAAAGTAGGTTGGCAGAGCTGTCTGCCCAAACAAATCCCCTACGGTTACAATGGGGGAGTTTCCTTAGGTACTTAGCTGCTATTTAGAGCTTGTTATGAGTAAGTACTTATTGATTATTAATGACTCTCACATTGCAGAATGGCACTGTGTAATAATTACTGGGCCAAGTATCCATTAACAGATGAATGGATAAACAAAATATGGTATATCCGTACAATGGAATACTACTCATCCATAAACAGAAATGAAGTTCTCCCTCATGCTACAACAAGGATAAACCTTGAAAACATTATACAGAGTGAAAGAAGTCAGTCACAAAAGGACAAATATTACATGATCCCACTTTATGAAATATCTAGAATAGGCAATCCATAGAAACCAAAGTTTATTAGTGGTTACCAGGGGCTGGGGGCAGGAGGGAACAAGGAGTTACAGCTTAAGGTATACTGAGTTTCTGTCAAGGGTGACGAAAAAATTTGGAAACAGATAGTGATGATGGTTGTACAACATGGTGACTAATGTCACCAAATTGTACCCTTAAAAAGGTTAAAATGGCAAATGTTTTGTTATATATATATTACCACAATAAAATTAAAAAAACTTTTTTTTCCAAAAACAGTTTGATAAAATTTTTAAACATCAAAGAAGCCATCATAGGACAAATCAAAACGCTTTAGATTTTCTTATACTTCTTTTAAGGTTTACTAATGTTTTTTATTTTGAGTGATATACTGGGTCAGGGGGGTTATTTTTTTCAATACTTAGACAGCTGCGAATGTTCTTAATTTGGTCCTGCATAGAGATAAACAGAACAGGCTTTAGATGTATCTGGGTACAAACCACAGTTTTGCCATTTATTATCTCTGATTTTTTTTTTTTAATTGTGCTTCTGGTGAAAGTTTACAGAGCAGATTAGTTTCTCATTCAGCACTTTATACGGAAATTGTTTTGTGACATCACTTGGCAATCCCGGCCATGTGTCAGCACTTTCCCTTTCTCCACCCCTGGTTACCCATTTCTGTTTGTCCTCTTTTCCTGTCCCTTCCTGCCTTCTCATCTTTGCTTTTGGGCAAATGTTGCCCGCTTAGTCTCATATTCATGACTGAACTAAGAAGCACATTCCTGATGTGTGTTATTGTTTGTTTAATAGACCTGTCTATCTTTGGCTGAAGGGTGAACCTTGGGAGTAACTTCAGTTCTGAGTTAAAAGGGTGTCCAGGAGCCACAATCTCGGGGTTGCTCCATTCTCTGTCAGACCAGTAAGTCTGGTCTTTTTTTATTTATGTGTGTGAATTTGAATTTAGTTCTACATTTTTTTCCTGTTCTGTCTGGGACACTCTATTGGGATCCCTGTCAGGGTGGCTGGTGGTGGTAGCCAGGCAAACCATCTAGTTGTGCTGGGCTCAGGCTGGGGAGGCTGTGGTAGTTGTGGTCCATTAGTCCTTTGGACTAATATTTCCCTTGTGTCTTTGGTTTTCTTCATTCTCCTTTGCTCCGAATGGGATGGGACCAGTAGATGTATCTTAGATGGCTGCTCACAAGCTTTTAAGACCCCAGATGCTACTCACCAAAGTTGGATGTAGAACATTTCTTTATAAACTATGTTATGCCAATTGAGCTAGATGTCCACCGAGACCATGGTCCCCAACCCTCAGCCCAGTAATTTGGCCCCTCAGGGAGTTTGGATGTGTCTATGAAACGTCTATGACTTTGCCTTGGTCAGGTTGTGCTGACTTCCCCAGTATTGTGTACTGTCTTTCCCTTCACCAAAGTTACCATTTATCTACCATCTAGTTAGTGATTTCCCCTCCCTACGCTTTCCCTGTCTCGTAACCATCAAAGACTGTTTCTTTCTGTATGTAAACCTTTCCTTGAGTTTTTATAAGAGTGGTGTCATATAATAGTTTTCCTTTTGTGATTGACTTATTTCACACAGCATAATGCACTCCAGATTCATACATGTTGTGAGATGTTTCGCAGATCCATCGTTGTTCTTTATCGTTGCATAGTATTCCAGTGTGTCTATGTACCATAGTTTGTCCATCCATTCATCAGCTGATGGACACTTAGGTGTCTCTATGATTATGGTTGCAGCATAAGAAGTAATTTAACCTATTTTGCCTCAGTTTCCACATCAGTAAAATGGGGTTAATAATCCCACCTCCTGTAGTTGAGAGGTTTAAATGAGACAATGTACGTAAAATGTTTAACAAGGTGCCTGGAGTAGGGTAGGACCTCAGTATAAAATAGTTATCATATTATTATACCTCAGGGAGTCAGGGTGATAGCAGTGGGTGGCCAGGCCAGCTGACTGAGGGCTTCCTTTCTAGTCAAAAAGACTGGGGGAAGGGTTTATCCACAGAGGCCTGGAGTTTGTTGGGGGTTGCTTGGGAAGTTTAAACTTAACTGCAGACATAGCTGCTCTCCTTGGGGCAGACTGTATCATGGAGACACTCACCAGGGTTGGGAGAGGAATTGACCCTCTGCAGTGAGGGGGAGCTAGTCTGGACCTGCGTAGGGATTCAGTTCTGGAAAACCCATCTCAAATCTGGCAGACCTTGGGGCTGGGTGGGTGGTGTTTGCCACCCAAATTCTCTTTCCCTTGATTCCCAGCCCCAACCAGCATGTTGGGCATTGAGCATGTTTGGGGTTGGCAAGTTTCCAAGCCTTGCTCTGTATCTATTAGTATTCAAAATATATCTGTAGATGCTGCTGTGTTTGATAAAATGTAGCCTGTTAAAGGCATTATTTAAATTTATGGTAAGTCTTCCTCCCTATACATTTTCTCAACTGACGGATACTAAAAGCACAATTGCTATCATGTGGGGCTTTATAACATTTTTATAAAACAGGTGAAAGAGTCTCCATACTCAAAACATCAGCAGCCCTGTTCTCCTGGAGGGCAACTCCCCTCTGCAACAGCCCTGGCAGGAGGCTGTGTGGGCCGCTTCCACGCTCCTGCCATGGGGAACTCCCCACCTCCAAGGAGGCCCATCTTCTGTCAGTTCTGGTTGTTGGAAAGCTTGAAGTCACACTTTGTCTGAATCAGCTTCCCTGTCACTACGCCCGTGGGTCCTGGTCTCCTTCCTGGAGCTCCTGAGAACACGTCTCTTTCTTTTTCCCACCACAGTCCTTCCTCTCCCTCTTTCCTCCCTGCTGTGAGATCCTAAAGTACCTCAGGGGTGGCCCTTAGCCCACCAAGGACCCTACTCAGAGCAATGCCGTTCACCGACTGGTGGTCTCCCAGGAACTCCAGTGAGTTTTCCATCCTTATTTTGTATCAGGTGAGGAAACCCAGCTCCCAGAAAGAAGGCTCTAGGACCCCAAGATGGAGCCAACAGGTGTCTTCGTGAACCCGGAAACACCAGTACCCGGCGAGGCTGTGCTTCTTCCTCCTGCCCCCACCCCCACCTCTTCTCTTTCTTTGCCCTCTTTCGCTACCGGAAGCATGTGGCTTAGTGAAATGTCCATAGAACTTAGACTCAGAAGACATTGGGTTTGAATTTCTTTTCTACCACTCACAAGGTTGGAGACCTTGGCAACTTCCTTTACCTCTGAGCCTCAGTTTCCTCATCTGGAAATGAAACTAATAAACCCATCTCACAGGGCTTCTCAGGATTAAGTGCAGGTGTGTGGTTCTTAGTAAGTGCTTAGTAAACATATTTGTTGTAGTAAAAGTTCATAATATTTACCTTTGGGAGAATTTACACTGAGACGTGAACTTAACAGATGTAAAATCCTTGTATTTCCTGGCGAAATCACCTGAAGAGGGTGGGGGCAGGGGAGATCACAATGACCATGACTGTAGCAAATCCTATTCTCTGGTTCTGGGGTGGGAGGCCCTCCAGCACCCTTTGAAGACCATCTCCTCCGTTAGTTGCAGAGCCCTTAAAGATGTTGCGTTTGCTTGGACGCACTGGGGAGCGTGTAGGAACTGTACCCAGGCTCTCCCTCTGGGCTCCTGGGGGGTGGGGCAGTGAGAGATCTGGAGGCCAGTGTAGTCCTTATCTGTTGACGCATACAAAGTACCCCAAAACATGGCAAGTTAAAACAGCAAACACTGATTTTCTCACAAAGTTTCTGCAGGTCAAGGATCTAGGTGTGGCTTAGCTGGGTTGTTCTGGCTCAGGGTTTCCCATGAGGTTGCAGTCAAGCTGTTGGCCAGGGCTGCAGCCCTCGGAAAGCCTGGAGGATCCAATTCCAAGCTCAATCACGTGGTTGTTGGCAGACCCCAGATCCTTGCTGGTGTTGCCTGGGGGCCTCCATTCCTCACCACATGGGTTTCACCACATGGGTCTCTCCAGGGCAGCTGCCTCCCCAGAGCGAGCAATCCAAGAGATAGCACAGGAGAGCTACCAAAGCAGAAGCTGAAGTGTCTTTTATATAACCTAACCTCAGAAGTGACATACCATTCCTTCTGCTGTATTCAGTAAGTCTAGTTCACACACAAGAGAGGTATTACAGAAGGGTGTGAATACCAGGAGGTGAGATCACTGGGGATGCATCTGGGAGTCTGGCTCCCAAAGCTGCTAAACGTAGAGTCCAAGTTGAGAGGGCTGGGCATTCCTCAGTGACATTCCCCTCAGCCTGTCACAGCCCAAAGAATTGTTCTCTACTCTGGGCACTTGTCTATCCAAGGAGGGGAGCCATCTGCTCCTACGCAAACCAGCCTTTCCCTTGGACCCATTGCAATTAAGTTGATCTGACTCATGGCCACCCCATGTGTGTTAGAGTAGAACTGTGCTCCATAGGGTTTTCAATGACCTTTCTTCTGAGGCACCTCTAGGTGGACTTGAACCTCCAACCTTTCAGTTAGCAGTCTAGCACATTAACTGTTTGCAGCATTCAGGGACTCCTTCTCTTAACCCTTTGGCGTCGAGTCAATTCCAACTCATAGTGACCCTATAGGACATAGTAGAACTGCCCCATAGGGTTTCCAAGGAGCGGCTGGTGGATTTAACTGCCAACCTTTTGGTTAGCAGCTGTAGCTCTTAACCACTGCACCACCAGGGCTCCTCCTTCTCTTGGACAGTGCTGGTAAATCCAGGCAGATCTCCTTTGGTGCATTTGTGGAATTTTAGACTAGGAAGTCTGGCCAGTTACCTAAAGACCCATCCTCACACCTACCTCTACCCCTCAGGGGTTCTTAAAAGGCAGAAAATTCCCTCTGTTGACCTTTGGGTAAACTTCCTGTCATGGCATCAGTACTAAGCTATATAATTTATGGGGCCCAGTGAAAAATGAAATGTGGGATCCCTTGTTAAAAAATTACTCAGGATTTCCAGATGGCCCAGCAGAACATTAAACCAAGTGTGGGACCGTTCTAAGTGCAGGGCCCTGTGCAGTTGCACAGTTGTGTGACCACGAAGTCAGCCCTGCCTGGCATAACACACTGGGGAAACCCGTCATGGTAAAGAGCACGACGTAATGTTGTCTGTGTCTGCATCCTAGGGGGGAGCCCTGGTGGCGCAGTGGTTAAGAACCTGACTGCTAACCAAAAGATCAGCAGTTCGAATCCACCAGCAGCTCCTTGGAAACCCTATGGGGCAGTTCTACTCTGTCCTCTAGGGTCACAATGAGTCAGAATCGACTCAACGGCAAGGGGTTTGGTTTTTGGTTTCTGTAAGCACTCATCTCCCTGTGACCCTGTGACATGGGCCGTCTGCCAAGACTGCTGGTGCCCCTAAACCTTTGTGAAGATGGTGCTAATGGGCAGATGTGCCTGCATGGACACACGCACCCTCCCCATGAGCACACTCTGCTGTAGGGGACAAAGGCAAGGCTATTTGCACTCCGGGGTTTCAAATTTGTATGAAACCAGTTGTTAATACCTGTTGTTAGGTGCTCCTGAGTGGATTTTGACTCATAGCGACCCCATGTGACGGAGTAGAACTGCCCCGTAGGGTTTCTTAGGATATAATCTTTACAAGAGCAGATCACTATGTCTTTCTCCCACAGAGCCAATGGGTGGGTTCAAACCACCAACCTTTTGGTTAGCAGCTGAGTGCTTAACCGTTGAGCCACCACAGCTCCTTTGTTAATTCTTACTTAGCTTTAAATACAGACCCTCACCCTCTGACTCAGACATAAATCACTGTGTTATGCTTGAGAACAAGCAGAGTGAAGGTTTCAATTTTCTAATTTCAATTCTTTCTTCGTTAAGGGTGAATTTTTCCCAGAAGACTCCCCAGCTTTTTGTGCAAATAAACCACAGAGGCCCTTCCTCCTCCAGCCCTTTATGCATGCTTAAATTAGGGTACAGACAGCTTAAGATGAAACTCCTCCACCCCCAGATAAGCATGATAAGATTTTTCATAAAAAGTAGAGGTGACATGGGAATCAGAACACGAGGTTCTAGTCCTTCTTCTGCTGCCAACTGTATGACCCTACCATTCATCCAACAAACACTTATTAAGCACCTATTTGTGCCAAGCATTGTGTGTGGTGCCGGGAACAGCTGTGAAGTTAACAGACATGGACTCTGCTCTAAGAGAAAGCTCACTGAGCTTTGATTTACCAAACTGTAAAATGAGAAGAAAAATAAAAACCAAACCAGTTGTCACCGAGTCAACACCAACTCGTGGTAACCCCATGTGTGTCAGAGTACAACTATGCTCCATAGAGTTTTATTTTTTATAATTTATTTTGTTATTGTTGAGAATGTACACAGCAAAAACATACACCAATTCAACAATTGCTACACGTACGATTCAGTGACATTGATCACATTCTTTGAGCTGTGCAACCATTCTCACCCTCCATTTCTGAGTTGTTCCTCCCTCGTTAACATAAAATCACTGCTCCCTAGGGTTCCTATTTAATCTTTTGACTTGCTTTTGTCAATTCAATCCCGTATACCATATTTATATGCAGATAATGCATGCCTTCTACGTTTGTTTGCCAGCTGTGCCCTCTGCCCATGGGGTATTTTCATAAGCTCCGCTATGCCAATTTTTTTCACGTTGTTGTAAAAAGAAATATTAGCATAGCACACTTATAAAATACCTCATAGGGGGAGAGTGCAGTTGGCAAATAAACGTAGAAGGCACACATTATTTGTGTAAAAAATACTGTAGGTAGATTTTAAAGGAGCACAATGCTGAAGGCAGACATTCTTTACTACTTAAGCTAAACTATTGTTTGGTTTTAAAAGGGATATTTTTGGTTTAAGGTTTAAAGATTATCTTAGAGCAGTAATTTCAGGGTTTATTCACCGTCTATGGCTCCAGAAAATCCAGATTCCATTAAAATTTTAAATTCTGTGCTACATTTTCCCCCTTTTGATCAGGGTTCGTCTAGAGAATATTTGATCAAAACATTCAGTAATGGTTGCCAGGCTTCTTCCAGTCCTGGTCTCAAGGCAAAGGAGGCAATTGCTCACGGAGGCAATTAGCCACACATTCCATCTTCTCCTCCTGTGCCTGATTCTCCTTCTTCCTCTGTTGCTCCAGGCAAATCGAGACCAATGGTTGTACCTTGGATGGCTACTTGCAAGCTTTTAAGCCCTCAGGCACTATGCAATGAACTAGGAGGCAGAATAGGAGCACTAAACATGTTATTAGGCCAATTAACTGTGATGTCCCATGAAACCATGACCCTAAACCTCCAAACCAAGGAACCAAATCCCATGAGGTGTTTGGTTTTACATAAGCAGCCTCAGCAGCTACTCTTTTTTTTTTTTTCATTGTTGTAAATATACCTGTTACACAACTTTTGCCAATTCAACTTTTTATAGGAATACAGCTTATTGACAGCAATTACTTTAATTGGCTGTGTAATCCAACCCTTAATCGATGCTGTTTTTCCATCACCGTAAACTGTAACTCAGTACTCCATTTGCCTCCTCCCTCCCACCCTTGGTAACCACAAACAAACGTTGATCTCTATGCATTTGCCTGCTTTTGGCTTTTTATATAAATGAGCTCATACAATAGTTGTCCTTTTGTGACTGACTTTTTCACCTAGCATAATGTCTTCAAGTTCCACTCATACTGTAGCATGTAGACTTCATTTCTCTTACTGGCTGAGTAGTATTCCACTGTATGTATGTACACATTTTGTTTATTCATTTATCCATTGATGATGGGCATTTCGGATGTTTCTACCTTTTGGCAATTGTGACAAGTGCTTCAGTGAACATTGGTGTACAAGTCTCTGTTTGAGTCTCTGCTTTCAAGTCTCTTGGGTGTATACCTAGGAGTGGAATTGCTGGGTCATCTGGTAGTTCTGGAAACCCTGGTGGCATAGTAGTTAAGAGCTACAGCTGCTAAGCAAAAGGTTGGCAGTTCAAATCCACCAGGTGCTCCTTGGAAACCCTATGGGGCAGTTTGACTCTGTCCTCATAGGGTCACTATGAGTTGGAATCAACTCGATGGTAACAGGTTTGGATTTTTTTATTTATGGTGGTTTTATTTTTAGTTTTTTGAGGAATTGCCACAGTTTTCCACAACGGCCATACCATTTTGCATTCACACCAGCAATAAACAAGGGTTCAAATTTCCCCCACATACTTGCTAACATTTGTTATTTTCCTGTTTTTTTTTAATCTTAGGCATCCTAAACCCTCTCCACTCACTACCGTGAAGTTGATTCAGACTGATAGCAACCTTATAGGACACAGTAGAAATGCCCCATAGGGTTTCCAAGGCTGTAAGTCTTTATGGAAGCAGATTGCCACATCTTTCTTCCACAGAGCAGCTGGTAGGTTTGAACCTCTGACCTTTCAGTTAGCAGCCAAGTGCTTTAACTATTGTGCCACCAGGGCTCCTTTAGCCATCCTATTGGGAGTGAAATGGTATCCCTTTGTGGTTTTGATTTGCATCTCTCTGATGGCTAATGACATTCAGTATCTTTTCGTGTGTTTGGTGGCCCTTTGAATGTCCTCTTTGGTAAAATGTCTATTCAAGTCCTTTGCCCATTGTATGATTGGGTTATTTGTCTTTTTTGTTGTTAAGTTGTCAAAATTTTATATATTTTGGTTATTAGATTCTTATCAGATATATGGTTTCTGAAGATATTCTCCCAATTGGTAGCTTGTCTTTTCACTTTTTCGGTAAAGTCTTTTAATGAACAAAAGTTTTTAATTTTTATGAGGTCCCATTTATCTATTTTGTCTTTTGCTGTTTGTGCTTTTGTTATTCTATTAGATAATCCATTGTTAAAAGCTAGCGTTGTCCCTGAATTTTCTTCTTAAAATGTTATGGTTTTTGTTTTCACGTTTAGGTCTTTAAACCATTTTGAATTTGCTTTTGTGTATGGTGTGAGGCATGGATCCTGTTTCATTTTTCTGCAGGTGGAAATCCAATTTTCCCAACACTAGTTATTGAAGAGACTCTTCTTTCCCCATCAAATGAACTTAGTTTAACACCCTTGTCAAAAATCAGTTGACCATAGATGTGTGGGTTTATTTCTGGATCTAAATTGTATTCCATTAGTCTATTCATCTATTCCATACCAGGCTGTTTTCATTACTGTAGCTGTATAATATGTCTTAAAATCAGGAAGTGTGAGTCCTCCAATTTATTCTTCTCTTTCAACATTGCTTTAGTAATTTATGACCTCTTGCCATTCCATATATACAGTTGAGGATTAGTTTTTCCATTTCTGTAAACAAGGCTGTTGGAATTTTGATTGGAATTGCATTGAATCTATAGATGACTTTGGGTAGTACTGACATCTTAACACTATTAAGTCTTCCAGTCCATCAACATGAAACATATTTATTTAAGTCTTCTTCAGTCTCTTTCAGCAGTGTTTTGTAATTTTCCTTGTATAACTCCTTCTCATCCCTGGTTAGATTTATTCCTAGGTATTTTATTCTCTTAGATGCTACTGTAAATGGAATCGCCTCCTAATTTTGCTTTCAGATTTCTCATTGCTGGTGTATTCAAACTCAGCTGTTTTGTTTGTTGATCTTGTACCCTGCAACTTTGTTAAATTTCTCTATTATCTCTAGAAGCTTTCTTGTGGGCTCTTTGGGATTTCTATACATAGGATCATGTCATCCACAAATAGAGGCAATTTTACTTCTTCTTTTCCAATCAGGATAGCTTTTATTTCTTTTTCTTGTCTTATTGCTCTGGCTAGGAATTCTAATACAATATTAAATAGAAGTGATGAGAGCAGGCACCCCTGTCTTATTCCCAATTTCAAGGAGAAAGTTCTTAGTCTTTCTCCATTAAGCATAGTGTTGGCCACTGGCTTTTCATATATGCCCTGAATCATATTGAGGAATGTCCCTTCTATTCCAATCTTCTTGAGGGTTTTCATCAAGAAAGGGTGTTGGGTTTTATCAAATGCGTTTTCTGCATCCATAGAGATGATCATGTGATTCTTTTCCTTTGTTCTATTGATGTGGTGTATTACCTTGACTGATTTTCTAATGTTGAACCATCCCAGAACTCCTGGAATAAATTCCACTTGGTCACAGTGTATGCATAGGGTTTTCAATGGCTGATTTTTCAGAAGTACATTTCCAGGCCTTTCTTCTGAGGTGCCTCAAGGTGGACTTAAACTTCCAATCTTTAGCAGCTGAGTACATTAACCATTTGTACCACTCAGGGTCTCCTTGTAAAATGAGATATTTCAGCTAAATCAGGAGTTTAGACCTTGGATGGGAAAAAAATGCATTTTCATTTTCACTTATCTCAAAATGAAATTTAGCATTTCTTTCAATTATAAATTTATGTAACAAACCACACTACTATGACATTGTTGTTGTTAGGTGCCATCGAGTCATTCCTGACTAATAGTGACCCCATGTACAACAGAACGCAACACTGCCCAGTCCAACTATAAGCATCACCAATGTCTTTATCATCAATAGAAGTTGGAGATATTTTCACATCGCATTATAGTTATTATAAAACAAACAAACCCGTTGCCATTGAGTCGATTCCAACTCATAGTTATTATAGATGTCTCAAAATATGTGTATATTCCTCATTTCTTAGAAATTTAGCCAGACATTCGGCCTGCTACTGATCATGTTATCTAATGTATTAATCAAGAAGCACCTGTATTATTTTATCACACATTTTATACTCTGATAACTGTCTTTCAACAGAATTGGTTTCTTTATAATGCTATTATTTTATCTTATTCATTTAAAGATATTATTGGCAGTCACCAGACTACCAAATGATCCATGGCACATCAAGGTTAAGAGTGCCTGGGCCAAATGCTCCACACTGTCCCCTCCACAGCTGACACTCAGCAAGTGCAGATGTTACATCTTTATTGTCAACGTGGAAAAGAAACGGTCTTGGAGCAAACACATGGCTGAAATGTCCTTTCAAATTTTTGTGTAATTTGGTAAACGGTTTCCCACGACTGTTTTTTTGTTTGCTTTTCTTTGATCACGGCTGCTGTGTCTAGAGCGGCAGGTGACTCAGTGCCCACGGGCTTGAAGGGCTGGAGGTGGGACACCCCCATCCTCTCTCTTCTTGGAGAAACAGCTGCAGGGAGTTTCCTAAATATGGGTCAGGATCTAATTTTTACTAGAGGGGAAAAAGACCCACACAAACTGTAAAACTCTTTATGTAAATTGGATGCACAAAGGGTAGGCTATCTCCCAGTTCCACCTGTCTTTTCCTAGCCCTGCTTTGGCTAAGCTCCTAGCAGGTCAACCAACTGACACCTATCGGTTGAGGGAAGGAGGGGACATTAGTTGAGCATTTATATGCATCACCCCATTTAATCCTCATAATAGGCCTCGGAGGTGGGTTTTCTGTCCCTGTTTAACAGATGAGAAAACTGAGGCTCGGAGAGGGTAAGGAACTAATGTTACGGTAACCCTGTTGGCAAGTGATAGAGACCAGACTTGATCTTAAAGCCTGTGCCACACTGTCTCTATCACCTCTGGACCAGCTAGGCACTAATGAGAACGCCAGGGTGACCTTGGGTGACTCACATGTGTCTGGAATCAGACAAGGCTGCATATACCAAGGGTGACTAATTAGTGGTGTAGACTAAAGGACCTTCAAAATTCAAAGCAAGAGATCACTTTCATCTAGGGTGGTCTAAGAAATCTTCCCTGAGCTGGGTCATAACAGATTCAGATAGGAAAGATGATGAAAAGCTGTGAAATTGAGCCTGGGAGGGCTGGGGGCAACGAGGGGCCAGTGTGGACAGACCCAAGGGAGGTGGGGGTATCAGTGAGAGAGGAGCCTGGTGGCCCAGGAATGGATGGGTGCAAGCTCGACTGCCAAGCTGAGCAGTTTATTACTTGTTTCAGTAGACGACTGGGAAGCCACCAAAGGTTCTTGAGGAGGGGAAGTGATACGATAAAATTGCACTTTAAGAAATTAATTGGGAGCTGGAAGATGACTTACAAGGTGGCGGACCCGGAGGCAGGAAAACTGGCTAGGAAGTGGTAATCACTGTTCAGGTAAGAAGTGCTGAGACCTGAAATAGGGGGATGGAGTGGGAGTGGGACGATAAACAAGCTCGGGAGCAAAAGCTGGATGTCTGATTGCATGTGTGTGGAGGAGGGGGCCTGGAGGACCCAGTGGACACGTGGAGGAGGAAGAAGGCAGAGGAAGCGGAGATGACCTGCCAAGCCTGCCTGTGATAGGGGCCTCTCTGGAGCCCAAACTCCCATGTTGACGCCTCTATCCAGAGAAGAGACCTTGTCCCACACCTTCTGTGTTTATTGTTGTTGTTGTTGTTCCCTTTTCTGACAGTTTAGCCCCATAAGTGGTCGGAGCAGATGCTTTGACTTGGCCATTGACTGGAGCCATGAAACCAGCTGTGCTGGCACAGAATGAACTGCCTTAGACATGGGAAGATATTACCTCAGTTTATAGAAGATGATAAAAATAGTGACAGGCTCATTTTCTTCCTCACTTGCAAATGGCAGTTCACACGGAGTTTTCTATAAGAGATAACAGAGGGTAGTGGTGCAGCTTTTAGATTCCGGAGCCCAGCTACACAAGCCAAACCCAAACCCATTGCTGTCGAGTTGATTCTGACTCATATGATCCTACAGGACAGAGTAGAACTGCCCCATAGGGTTTCCAAGGCTGTAATCTTTACAGAAGTGGATGGCCACATCTTGCTCCCATGGAGTGGCTGGTGGGTTTGAACCACCGACCTTTTGGTTAGCAGCTGAGCGCTGTAACCGCTGCACCACCAGGGCTTCTTAGGAGCCCAACTACTTGGGCTCAAATTCCAACTCTGCCAGTTATTCACTGCTAGCCCTTGGCCAATGTACTTAATCTCTCTGTCTCTCAGTTTCCTTGTCTGTTAAATGGGAATAAAACTGTCACCTACTTCAAAGGGCTGTTGCCATTAAGTGAGTTAATATACGAAATGCTAGTAGTGCCTAATATGTAATATGTACTCAATGAATAGGTTTTGAATGAATCAGTGTTTCAGAAGGAAGCATCCCAGGAAGGAAAATCAAGCCTAATACACATATATGTATATATAATACACATATATGTAATATATATGTGTGTGTGTGTGTGTGTGTGTATATATATATATATGTATTTGATATGCGAAATGCAAATTTAGGTTAAGGAAGGGCCTAACTTTATTCTGGCTACTTCCCAATACAGTTCGTTTAAGTTGGTTGGTTACTGGAAGGAGTCTGTTAAGAACCCATGAAAAATTATTTCCTTTCTTTGCTTTTTGAAGGTGGGCCTTTCCTGGTCCCCACCCTTCCCCAGCCCCATCAGAATCATAGCTTCTTCCTCTATTCTCCCTCAGCATCCAGCCTGTGGGTTTATTGCAACCAAATGAACCAAACGACCCCTGACTACCCTACAGGACAGAGTAGAACTGCCACATAGAGTTTCCAAGGCTAGAATCTTTATGGAAGCAGATTACTGCATCTTTCTCCTGCAGAGAGGCTGGTGGGTTCAAATCGCTGACCTTTCGGTTAGCAGCCAAGTGTGTAATCACTGCACCACTAGGGCTCCGGGTTTATGGTAGCATTTACTTAATTCTGCTTTATTTTACTCACTGTTGTTTTTATGGCTGTCTCCTCTTACTGGATAGGAAGTTTCTGTCTGAAGCAGACACAACATGGAAGCTTTGAGGCTGGACAGATCAGACCAAGTCTTACCTACCTCTTTACCAGCCGGGCTAGGTTCTGGGCCATCACAGGTATAAGACCCAGGTCCACCTGTAAGGAGCCTTCACAGTCTTGGTCTCTGTGCCTTCAGCTCAAATGTGGCCAACGTATTGAATGAGCAGGACTTGTGGGATATAATCGCTCTCTGAGACTGAGAGAACCCAGCCTAAGACAGAAGCCTACACCAGGTAAGGGGCCCCTCTGGGCTTTTTTTCTCCTTGCTCTCCGAACTCACCTGTGTCTTGCCAAAATCTTTGGCCAATACTCTGACTACATCTTACTTAGACTTTCAGGGGCGTTTGAGCCAGCTGACCACCTCTCTTTCTTAAAACAGCTTTTCTCTGGGCTCCTGTGACACCCACTTGCCTGGTTTTTGCTCCTTCTGAGGTTGTAAATGTTGGAGCCAAAGACCTCTTTCTTCAGCTTACTCTCTACACTCTCTCTCTGGGGGAACAGCTTCCACAAAGCCACACATATGACTTTCACATTTGTTTCTTCATCCCAGACTCTCCTCCAGCTTCACACACTCATTTCTAATTCTCTACCTGACTTTGGGTCATCTGCTTCAAGCCTTCTTGAAAGTAGTAAATGGCGCCACTCAATTGCTTAGACTAGAAACCTAGCAATTGTCCTTGTTTTCTCTCCTTCCCTCAAACTCCACATCCAACGCACCCCTCAGTCCTGTAGGCTTCATTCACAGCAGTGGTTCCCAACTGGGAGTGATTTTGACCCTCAGGGGACATTTGGCAATGTCATTGTTGTAAAAATATATACAACATTTGCCAATTCAACCTTTTCCAAGTGTACAATTTAGTGATAGCAATTACATTAATCATGTTGTACAACCATCACCTATAATCATTGCTAAATTTCCCAACACCATGAACAGAAAGTCACTCTTTCCCAAACAATGACTTCCCCTTGCCCTCTGCCTCCCGCCCCTGGTCACCACTAATACACTTTTTTCTCTATACATTTTCCTATTCTAGATATTTCATATAAGTGAGATCATACAAGATTTGTCCTTTTGTGGTCGACCTGTTTCACTTCGCATAATGTTTTCAAGGTTCATACAGATTGTAGCAGGTATGAGGACTTCATTTCTCTTTATGGCTGAGTAGCATTGCATTGTATGTACGTACCACATTTTGTTTATCCATTCATTCTGAAGACATTCTTGGTTGTCACGACTGAGGTGGGGTGTTACTGGTATCTAGTAGGTAGAGACAAGGGGTGCTACTAAACATCCTATAATGTACAAGACAGCTCCCACAACTCCTTCGAAAAGCTGAGGGTGGTAGCCGGATGGGATATGTGGCTGAGGGAGGGTTTTGGTGACTGTGATTTTGTGATTCAGTGTCTGTCATTGGGAGCTGGGGATGTGATGCTGCTTTTAGTTAAATCAGCTACAAAATTCCTAGAGTAAGTCAGCTGTTTTAAATATCTAGAAACTTGCCTGGTTCCTTCGCTGATTTACTATTATCAAACAGCAGCTGACTCCCCCCACCCCTTCTAGCTGGAGGAGGAAGAAGGAGACACAGCACCTAAAGGATTCTCTCTGCCTATGTAGTCTAACTCTGGCAGCTGTAAGTTCAGATTCCTGGCAGGGCATTCCAAGTCTACAACTACCTGGGTGGACCTAGGCACAGATCTCATGATGCCCACCGTCAGCCCCCTTGCTAGCTCAGGGCGCTCCCTCTGCCTGGAATAACTTCCCCACAACCCAATCCGTTCCTTCCCTTGGCCCAGGGACATGGGTGGGGCAAAAGGAAGGGGCACAAGCCCAGAGATGACATGTGTAGACAACTGCTTTGTGCCAGGCTCAGTGATAAGCTCTTTACATACTCTTTGCCTATTTCCTCCTTTAATTTATTCATCATGCCAGTTTTCAGGTAGGCTTTATTATCCCCATTATCCAGACAAGTGAACTGATCCTCAGAGATATAGGCAACTGGCCAAGTTCACACAGAGGGATAGGATTCGACCCAGGTCAGTGGGACTACAAAGCTCTTGGTCCTACCCCTGCTAAGGAGTGAGATAGGAACTACTACTCAGGCCAAGAAAAAGAAAACAACAGATGGGAAGAAACCACTAAGGCAAGGGGAGGGGAAGGGATTGCTGAGAACGAGAAGGTCTGGTCCTCCAATCTCATTCAGCCCAACGTGCAAAAGTGAACATTCTGCCTCTATGGAGCATTTAACTGAAAACAAAACACATGTAAATATAATACAAAAGCTTAATGATCCCACATTCATCCAGCAAACATTTATGGAGCACCTGCCGTATTCTAGGCCCTGAGGGATACATACTCCAGAGCTCACTGTCGAGGGGGAGAAGGACACCTCTGCACAAATCACTACAGCCCCAGGGTGGTGGGGAGAAAAGGAGGCAGGTTCTTGAAAGACTACTGTTCTAGCAGCGCTGGTGGAGAAGGCCAGTTTGGCTGGGAAACCTCCAAGGTTAGATTTTTTTTTATGTATATATTTTTATTATACTTCAGGTGAAGGTTTACAGAACAAATAACATGAAACGGTAGTACGCATATTGTTTTATGACCTTGGTTAACAATCCCACAACGTGTCAACCCTTTCCCTTCTCGACCTTTTTTTTTTTTTTTTGGTGAAAATATACATAGCCAAAGATACACCATTTCAAAAATTTCTACATGCACAGTTCAGTGACATCGACTACAGTCTTCCAACTGTGCTGCTAGTCTCACTTTAGATGAAGGCTTACAGAACAAAATAATTTCTCACTAAACAGTTGGTACAAATGTTGCCCTATGACAATGGTTAACAACCTCACAACACATCAACACTATCCTTACTCAATCTTGGGTTCCCTATCACCAGCTTTCCTGACCCCTTCTGCCTTCTAGTCCTTGTCCCTGGACTGCTGTGCCTCATTAGTCCCATTTGGTTTTACGGGGCTGTCCACTCCCAGGCTGAACGGTGAACCTCGGAAGTGACTTCACCACTGAGCTAAAAGGGTGTCTGGGGGCCATACTCTCGGGGTTTCTCCAGTCTCCTTTAGGCCAGTAAATCTGGTCTTTTTTTTTGTGAGTTAGAATTTTGTTCTACATCCTTCTCCAGCTCTGTCTAGAACCCTCTGTTGTGATCCCGGCCAGAGCATTCGGTGGTGGTAGCCAGGCACCATCTATCCAAGGTTAGATTTTTGACTTCCCATGACTTGAGCAACACCCACCACCAGTTGCTGTGGAGTTGATTTCGACTGGCAACCCCATGTGAGTCAGAGTACAGCTGTGCTCCACAGGGCTTTAAATGGCTGATTTTTTAGAAGTACATGGCCAGGCTTTTCTTCCAAGGCACCTCTGGGTGGACTTGACCTCTAACCTTTCCGTTAGCAGCCAAGTGCATTAACCATTTGCACCATCTAGGGACTCCAGGCAAGCTTATCTCAGAGATGTCAGCCCTGCTGCTTTGGGGTTCTGATTTATATGTGGAAGGATGTGGCCTCATGCATGTGAAAAAAACAAAATAGTTTTGTATGTGTGGGTGTCCAAGGCATTGCTGGGGGCTGCTTTCTTCTTTCTCTTTCTAGGTGGCTTCTTCCCGACTCAGAGGCGCTTCTGCCGTCAGCCCCTCTGAGGCAGATACAGCCAGCCTGAGGTTTGGAGCCTGAGGTGACTTTTTCCACACCCTGAGGAAACCTGTGCCCAGCCTGAAGAGGCCTGTTGACCCCCTGACCTGCTGGCCCACAGCCTCAGGAGAATCTCCACAGCTGGAGACAGCCCAGCCAGAGCTCCAGGATCCCTGCTTCATCATGGGTATGAAATAGGAAGGGTGGGTTCTGAGGAAATTCGGAGGCAGGAGGGTGTACTTTCTCTTCAGATCAGGGAAAACCCAGGGCGGAGGAAGCACTCATGTGGAGCTGTGAGAGGTGGGTTTGGTAGGAGAGAAGAGGCAACTTGCCAGGCTCTGTGCTAAATGCTGACATATTTACACACACTCTGACTGGATTCCCAGCAGCAGCACAGAGCTGGGAGCTCACAGAGGATTTGCTGGCACTGAGGAGTGAGTTGAGTTCTGGGGTAATGAGAAGAACTTGAGCAATAAGGATGGATTATGATTTGAGTCCTAGTTCTACCACTTACCAGCTGGGTGACCTCAGGCAAGTTACTTAATGCCACTGATCATGAGTTTCCTCCTTGTGGAATGGAGCTAGCACCACCCACCTCACAAAAAGGTTGTGAGAATCAAATGAGTCGTAAAAGTCTCAGAGTCATTAAACCCGTTGCTGTCGAGTCAATTCCGACTCATAGCGACCCTATAGGACAGAGCAGAACTGCCCCAGAGGGTTTCCAAGAAGCGCCTGGTAGATTTGAACTGCCAACCTTTTGGTTAGCAGCCGTAGCACTTAACCAGTACGTCACCAGGGTTTCCTCAGAGTCATTAGTCATTATGAAAATGCAAATTAAAGCCACAATGAGAGACCCCTATACACAGGTACACAGGCGTTAGAACGGCTACAGTTAAAAAGATTAAAACTGTTAGGCGTTGGCGAGGATGTGGAGCAACTGGAACTTTCACATGCTGCTGATGGGAAAGAACCTTCTTGGCCCCAGAATGAATGCTAGTCCAACTTTGGCTCCTCTTGCCCTGAGTGACCTGGCAAACTCATTTCTCTCTGGACCTCAATTTCTGCATCTCTGTAAAACAAAAAGTAGGATCATTCATTTCAGCAAATATATATTGAATGTTAGACACAGGGATACAGAAATGAATCAAAACTAGATGGGCCCCTTCCAGCTCTGAAATTCTGGTGAAGGTTAATTAATAATTGTGGTGCACTTCAGTCTCCAAAGCACTTCCACACCCGCTTCATTTGATCCGCACAACATCCCCGTGACTTCTCATTATTGTACCCGTTCTAAAAAGGCGGGAACTGAGCTCAGAGAGCTTAAATAACTTGCCCAAACTAGCACAGCTGTCAATGCTGCAGATGAAATGTGACCCCAGATGTCCTGATACTAAGTTCCACACTTTCCCCCACTCTGCCAGCCGGCGCTGTATCTGGTGAGTGTTTGCTGGAATTCTGGGAGTGTAGGAAATTCTGAGGAGTCCCTGGGTTGTGCAAATGATTACTGTGCTTGGCTGCTAACTGAAAGTTGTATGGTTCGAGTCCACACAGAGCACATCAGAAGAAAGGTCTGGTGATCTACTTCAGAAAAATCAGCCACTGAAAACCCTGTGGAGCAGGGTTCTGCTCTGACACACGTGGGGTCGCTGTGAGTTGCAGTCAACTCAAAGGCAATGATTTAGGAAAGCCTAATATCTTGTGTTTACAGTGCCCTACTCATGCCATATCCACTGTGTCCTCATCTAAAGGTTACTATTATTCTCAGTTTACAAGGGGTAGGTACTCACAGAGACAGAAAAGGCACACGCACACACTCCACACGCACACACTCCTGCTTGCCTTTTTTGGGCCATGCATCTTCATTTGCAAAATAGAGACCTCTTTTCTGCCTATCAGGTAGGACTGTTGTGAGGTTCACATGAGATAGTATATAAACTCGAGAACACTGTACCTGTGTGAGGTATGATTATCAGATACGCTAATCCCTTTCTCTCCATAGATGCCGGTTACATACTCAGAGGATAAGAGAGGGAGAGGGAGAGAAATGAAGATATGTGGGCAGAGCGCAGGTTAGAAAATCTAAGCCCCAGGAAAGAAAAGCACAGTGTCCAGCCGGAAGGAGGCATGGGGAGTGAGATGAGGTTGTTTGGTCATGCTGTGGCCCCCTCCTAGGAGAAAGACCACCTGTGGTCACAGAAGACCAGGGCAGAGTCCTGGAAAGGCAAGAAGCAAGCTCTGAGTCAGAAGAGATGCTTTAGAAAGGAAAAGTCCATCAGAGATGCTATCTGGGGCCCACAGAGCAATGCAAAGCCGGCAGCCACAACTCTGAGACATGTCTCCTCCTCTGAGATGCCGGAAGGAAGGCGAGGGCCGGGTTCGGTGCAGGTGGAGGGGTTCGTCTGGAGGAGCGGCTGGAGGAAGAAGGAGAGCTGATGATGGACAGTTGCAAAAAGAGCTGTAAAAAGGCCTTTGACACCTAGTTTAGAAACACAACGGCAAGGAAGCGGCGGCTGGGTTGGAGGCCTCAGGTGAGGTCTCCCCAGGGACATGAAGGGCACCAGGTGGAACTGCTTTGGGAGAAAGAACCTGCCATCCTCTATCTAACCCCTCACCTTACCCATGGGTGGGGACGCTGCTGGGGTTCCTGAACGAAGCCTTCACATGCTTTTTGGTGAAACAGTTCATCTTGAATGAAACAGGGTGTAAAACAAGGGGGAGTGGGTAGCATAGCCGTAGAACACTAGCTTTAGTCCCCGAAAGCTAGGTTTTCATATTTTGGCTCGCCACTTCCTAGCAGAGTGACTTTGGGCACAGTACTGAACGTTTCTGGCCTCCAGAAGGTTATAAGTGTGGTTTATAATATTTACCTCATGAGGTATCATAAATATAAATTGGGTAACACAGGTGAAGATCCTAACAGCATATGTCACAAGCACTTGATACAGATTTGTTGTTGTATGCCATCGAGTCTATTCCAACTCATAGTGACCCTATATGACAGAGTAGAACTGCCAAGGAGCAGCTGGTGGATTCAAACTGCCAACCTTCTGGTTAGCAGCCTGAACTCTTAACCACTCTGCCACCAGGGCTCTGTTGATAAAGATGGCTTTAAACAGTTGGGGGTTGGGAGGTGGGGGAAGTGGGAGTGGTGGCAGAAACCATCCTAATACCCAGAGAGCCAACGGTGCAGTACCCAGATGCAATAAGGACTCACACTGGGTGGAAGCAGACTGCACTCAACTGCTGCCAGGGGCACAGAACCCAACGTTTCCCTCAGGACATCTCCACAGAGTCCTCTGCAAAGAAGTGTGGGGACCATAGCTTTGAGGAGCCAGCTTGAAAGGGTGGGCTTTTGCAATCTGGCCTTTGAGCTGATTAGCAAGAGTCCAGCTGAGGCCAAACTAGAACTGAAGGTGTGGTGGTTGGTGGAATTGGTGGGTTGGGAACTGCCCTTGGTGTCCGGGGCAGACGCACTTGGATCTGTTTTACTGCTTCTTTGTGTTCCTCCCCTGGCTTCTAGGTGTTTTCGCTTCTAACACCCCAGTAGTGCCCTCAGGTGAGAAAAAGCCTCTTCCCTTAAATTGGGACAAACTTGGAATGTAATTTGTACTCTAGAACACCCCTGTGGGATCAGGCAGGGGTGGGGACTTTCTGAAATCATACCTTATTTTGACTGCTTACCCCGCTTACCAGTTTCTCCTGAAAGCATGTCCTTAATAAATTACCTGGACTGCAAGCCTCATTCTAGGGTCTGGGGAACCGAACAGAGAGAGTATACTGATAGGCATGTTGTTGTTAGTTACTGTTGAGTTGATTCCAACTTATAGCGACTCCATATGTACAAAGTAGAACAACTCCATAGGGTTTTTAAGGCTGTGCCCTTTTGGAAGCAGATCACCAGGCCTTTCTTCCAAGGCACCTGCCAACTTTTCAGCTATTAGTCGAGCACTTAACTGTTTGCTCCACCCAGAAGCTCCTGCCAATATACACAGGGGCTTTCAAGTTTTTGGTAGAAGGAGAAGGGAGGAGTTGTGTGTGTGAAGTTGGTGATGGGGGAGACCTAGGGAGAGAGATAGGTAAGGTCAATGGAGGCAGGGCCGACCTCATGGACATTCGACCTATGCAGTCCCACAGGACCCCGTACTCAGAAGGGCCCATGCTTGGTTTAATGCTCTGCTGTCACTGTCTTGAAATTCTTAATACCTGTAGAACAAGGGGCCCCCACTTTCATTTTGCCTGGGTCTTTCAAGTATGTAGCCGGTCCTGAATAGAGAGGATAACATAGCATCTCTATACTGTCAGCTACCCTGATGCCTGGCCTGGCTGGAGTGGGGAGGGAGACTTGGGCCTGAGGAGAGAAGGGCCTGGAAGCTGGAGAGGCTGTGCTCCTGAATGACTTACTGAAACTTAGAGCGCTGGCAGGTCTTGAATAACTGAGGGACAGAGGGTGCAGAGTTGGAGGAGTCTATCCTCCAAATGGCCAGACCACACTGCTCCCTTGGCACCCAGGGGAATTTTGGGTGCAGGTGGTGATGGTGGAGGGTCTCGGACCTGAAGTCATGGCTGCAGACTATAATCAGAACAATGCAGGTGTGGCTGTTAATGTTTCCTCCTTGTCTAGTGAGGTATGGTGGGAAAGCACTGGTGGTGCAGTGGTTAAGCAGTTAGAACCCACCAGCCGCTCTATGGGAGAAAGACGTGGCAGTTTGCTTCCAGGAAGATTTACAGCCTTGGAAACCCTATGGGGCAGTTCTACTCCGTCCTGTAAGGTCACTATGAGTCGGAATCGACTCAACAGCAACAGGTTTGGTTTTTGGTTAGGAACCAGGAGACCTGGGTCAGAATCGTTTGGCTGCTAACCAATAGGTTTGCAGTTTGAACCCACCCAGCAGTTCCACAGGCGAAAGATCTGGAAATCTTCTTCTGTAAAGATTAAAACCAAAACAACCAAGCCCATTGCCGTCAAGTCGATTCTGACTCCTAGTGACCCTATAGGACAGAGTAGAACTATCCCACAGGGTTTCCAAGGCTGTGATCTTTATGGAAGCAGACTTCTACATCTTTGTACAGCCTAGAAAATCATGTAGGGGCAGTTCTACTCTGTCACATGAGGTCACTATGAGTTGAAATCGACTTGACAGCTCCCAACAACAACAACCTTTATGAGTTGGTGCTAGACCAACCCCTGAGCCTTCGGTAGGGTGGTCAACCATCCCAGCTGGCCTGGGACTGTCCCTCCGCTGGGCAAATCTCTCCTGGGTAAACTGGGACACTATTCTTCAGTGGTTAAGTGTAGGACATGCACCCTGAAGCCAGGCCGTTTGGGGTTGAATCTCAGCTCTGCAACTTACAAGCTGGTAGCCTTGACTACTGCTCTGTACCTGGGCTTTATCATCTGTAAAATGGGGATAATAATTCAAAGAAGTGTGTGTGAGATTAAATGAGTGAATATATACTTAACACAATGCATGATATCTAACTAGACCTGTTGACGTCAAATTGACTCTAACATGTGGCGACCCCGTGTGTATCAGAATAGAACTACCGTATTTTTACACAAATAATGCATGCCTTCTACATTTGTTTGCCAACCACGCCCTTCCCCCAGTAAGATATTTTCACAAGCACCGCCATGCCAATTGTTTTCAACATGTTGCTGTAAAAAAATAAAAATAAAAAAATAACAGTGTGTTTATGAAAATACCTCAAGGGGGGAGGGCGAAGTTGGCAAACAAACATAGAAGGTGTGCATTATTTGAGTAAAAATATAGTATGCTCCATAGGGTTTTCAAGGGCTGATTTATCTGAAGTAGATTGCCAGGGCTTTCCTCTGAGGCGCCTCTGGGTTGACTCGAACCTCCAACCTTTAACCATTTGTACCACCCAGGGACTCTGCATGATACTTAGTAAATGCTATTATAAGTATCAGCTATCACTATTATTTCCCCACCTGTAAAAAGGGTATGTTGTGAAGATGAAGCAAGGTGGTAAACGTAAAACAAGGTGCTCAGTTAATGTGAGTCCCCTCCCCATTGCCTGCAAAGGCAGTTTCTCTTACAGCAGCCCCAAAGGCCAGCCCTGCTGTGTGGAGGGGTCACCTCTGGGTTGTCGGCCTTCCCAAGGCTAGGAAGTCACATTGAGGGTGTGTCATCAAGATGAAACAAGTGGAGGCACCAGGAAATATCTGACGATGACGTCAAGGAAGAGCAGGTGGCCTCTAATCTGGGAAGGAGGGTGGGGTGGAGGGTGGGAGTTGAATTCTCCAGGCTGCCTAGCTCTCCTGGGCTCAGCTTCCTGCCATAGTGCCTTAAGTACAAATGGTAACAGTGGTTCATACAGAGGGTTATCTCATTCAATCAGCAGCAGCCCTTTCAGATAAATACTTCCTTCTCCGCTTGACTGATGAAAGGACCAACACTGAAGGAAGTTAAGTAACTTGCTCACAAGTCCTCAGCCAGGAGGTGGTGGGTCCAGAGCTTGATCTGAGTTTGCCTGAACCCAGGTCCTTCTTGGCTAGTGAGGTATGGGTCCCATAACCACTGCTCTGTCCTGGGAATCGCCCTGCTTTCCTGCCCTTCAAGCAGGCCCAGCTCAGGGTAGGGGAGGGCCCTAGGCCTACAGCTGACTTCTGCTCTGTCTTTCCATCAAACGGTGCTGACTTAGCCCCACCCATCTTGTCCTTCCTCACCTCCTGCCCAGCCCTTCCCACTCCTTCTGAGCTTGCTCAGAAAAGCAGGTGTTGCAGGTTCTCTTAGAGCCCTGGCGGCACAGTGGTTAAGAGCTCAGCTGCTGACCAGTCAGCCAGCAGTTCGAATCCACCAGCAACTCCTTGGAAACCCTATGGGGCAGTTCTACTCTGTCCTATGGGGTTACTATGAGTCGGAATCAACTCGACAGCTACAGGTTTGGGCAGGTTCTCTGGCAGCCATCTGCAGAGCTGCTGAAGTCCCTGGGAAGTTTCTACAGCTCGAGACCTGCCAGAGGTGGGCAGTGAGTATACACACAGTCTTCCTGGCTTGGTTCCCATTTCTTGCTGTCTGGTCCGGATGCCAAGTGAGACGGGAATACTCGGGGTGTGAGGGGTAGGGAACTCCCTGCTCCTCGGAGTTCATCACCTCCGTTGGTCACCCAGAGCTGGGGGGGGGGGGGTCTCTCAGAGCCCAATAGGGAGGGGCCCGAGGGTGTTGGAGTGGGGAAAAGTATTGTCAAGTAGGCATAAATCAGGGCCTTTTCCAACCTGAGGAGCCCTGGTGACCCAATAGTTAAACGCTCGGCTGCTAACTGAAAGGTGAGCTGTTTGAACCCACCAGCCACTCTGTGGGAGAAAAGATCTGGTAATCTGTTCCCATAAAGATTACAGCTTCGAAAGCCTTATGGGACAGCTCTACTCTGCCCTGTAAGGGTCGCTATGAGTTGGAATTAACTTGATGGCACACAATGATAACAGCAACTTCCAGCCTGACGGGCAGAGTGCTGTAAGCTGGCAGAACCCGTGGGCTCCCTCCCACAGCCAGTGCTGAGAGAAGAAGTGCCCAGAGCTGGGACCATCCATGGTGACGTGCATGCTAGTCCAGAAACAGCTGCCAAGAGCAGGCCTGGCCAGCTCCCCAGGGTGGTGGGCTACTGCTGTTGTTTTATTTGTTCTGAATTACCCATAACGTCTAGCATGGTATACAAACCTGACTAATGGATTCATTTCTTCATTCATTCTAACAAATATTCGTTGATCACCTATCAAATCTGACCAGGTCATCCCCACATCTACAGTCCTACCCTGCCTCTCCTTCATTTATGGGTTAAACCCCAAGCCCCATAGTGAGGCAGATGTGGCCCTTCACAAGGTGGACCCCGCGCCCCACTCACGCACACTCACGCACACTCACACACACCCTTTAGTCACATAACCACTTGAAGTTTCCAGAATGTAACAGGTTCTCTGGTGCTTGCGAGGTGCTCCTGCCTGCAAAGCACCTCACTCTTCGGTCGGCCTGGCTATCTCCCAGCCACCTTCATCCTCAGGTAAGCCTTTCCCTGCCTCCCCAGGCAGAGCTAGCTTGCCCCTCCTCTAAGCTTCCCCAACCCTTACTCGGGCCTCTTTTGGCAGTTATCAGACCCTGATACCGTCGGGACTAATCCACCTCCCACTGCAGACTGGGCGCTCCTGGAAGGAAAACACTGTGTTTCCTGGCTTCTGTTTGTATTCCCAGCATCTAGCACAGTGCCTGGCACACAATGGGAGCTGATAAAATGTTTGAGGCAAGCAGGGAAAAAGTAATTGTGCTATGTGGTGTGGGAGATAAAAATGAATAGTATTCTATCACAGGTTCATCAAAACAAGAGGGGTTTTTTTGTCTATGGCAGCACAAAGCTTGAACAGCAAATTATTGCAAATGAGCTGCCAGGCTCTCCTCTCCTACATTTCTTGCCCTTATCAACTACTGTCTCCTCTTCTCGCATAGACTACTGAGTTTTACATTTCCCAGAACTGTTCCTGAGCCAGCCTACTCCACAGAGCATGGAGTACTCTTCCTGAAATTCCCTCTCTAGGAAACCTGGACCCTGGCTGCACCCAGTCCTCCCAAGCAGGCTTCTTGTTGTTGTTAGGTGCTGTCGAATCGGTTCCAACTCATAGTGACCCTCTGTACAACAGAACGAAACACTGCCCGGTCCTGCGCCATCCGCACAATCCTTGCTATGTTTGAGCCCATTGCTGTATCACAGCCATGGTGTCAATCCACCGAGCAGGCTTAGGGAGGCACGTTTAGACCACAGTTTAGCAGGCCCAGTCAGGCCTTTGACGGCCAGACTTCTGAACTTGCTAATATTTCCCACACACAGCCGGCTTTCATTCTTTACCTTTGCTAATACCTGTCTGTCCAGCTGCACACCTGCCACACACCAGCTGTCAGGAAGGAGAGACGGAGAAGAGAGCAGAGGAGAGAAATTGAACCCAACGCTGCCCTCAGGGGCGCCATGAGAAGGAACAGGAATGGGGAGTGGGGGTTTGGTGGTGAGGATATGCCTCCCTGCTCCATGGCCTGGTGGCAGAGAAGAACCATTCTCAACTACTTCCCTTCCTGCAAGCAGGGCCAGGAGTAGAATCAGACCCTGCAGGTAAGAAGGGGCCTTGGAGATCATCTAGCCCAGTGCTTCTCAAATTGTAACATGCACACAGATCACCTGGGGACGTTAAAGTGCAGACTCTGATTCAGGAGTTCTGGGATGGGACCTGAGACTCTGCATTTCTAACAAGCTGCCAGCTGATGCCCAAGCTGCCGGACCTCTGACCACACTTTGAGTAGCAGGAAGTTAGTCTACTTCGATTCCCTGCCCAGTGCTTGAGCCTCCTCCCCAGCATTGCTGCCGAATAGACACCCAGTGTGTGTCTGAGGACTTCCATTGGTGGGGAACCGTGGACTGGGGCAGCCCTTTCTAGCTTGGGACAGCTCTGTCTATTTTTCCTGACTCAGAACTGAAAGCTGCCTCCCTGTGGCTGTGTGTGCCAGTCCCAGTTATTTCTCTTAGAGTCCCCATGTAGTGTACGAGCTCTTTCCCATACACAAGCCCTTCTCTTCTCCAGGCTAATTAACGACTAAGAGGTTTTCCAGATGGGGGGCATGTAAGTGGTGGACCTTAGACATCACCAGTTGGCGAGTTCAAATACAGCCATATTAACAATAACGTCAACAGGTCTTGATACCCAGAGCCTCCATCTACTCCGTAAGAGAAAATCCTGCCTTTTCCCAGGACTCGCTTCTCCTCACTTTTCCAAGAATCCCTGGTGATACTCATATACAACCTGAGTATCCCTTAAACAAGTTTCTTAAACTGAGCTTCGGTTCCCTCATCTGCGAATGGAGATGCTAACACATCTCCTGGTGTGGCACGGGAGGTTTAATGTGGTAATATGTTAAGCACTCAACAAGCATGAAAGAAATAGCAGCCCTTCCACCAGGTTGGTGGCCTTGGGCAAGTCATTTCCATTCCCAGGGACTTAAATTCCTCATCAGTTCAATGGGATAATAGTACCTCTCTCTCAGGGGCTCGTCTCACTTCTTTGGTCTTTCCTTAGTTGTCACTTCCTCGGCATGCCTTCCCTGACAACTCTATTTAAAATGTCACCCCACCTCCACATTCTGTCTACCTTCCTTGCTCAATTTTTTCTCTTGTCACTTACCACCCTCTCACATTCTATATACAGGATTTTATTTTGGTCATTATCTGCCTCTTTCCAAGAAAGTCAGCTCTGTGAGGCCAGGAGTTTTGCCTGATTGTTCATGGATGGTACCTGTTACCTTCGAGTCAATTCCAACTCATAGTGACCCTATAGGACAGAGTAGAACTGCCCTGTAGGGTTTCCAAGGAGCGGTTGGTAGATTCGAACTGCTGACCTTTTGGTTAGTGGCAGAGCTCTTAACAACTGCGCCACCAGGGCTCCTCAGATGGTACAGTAGGCACTAAATTATTATCTATTGACTGAATGAATGAAAAAAGTGGTTGGGAGGATTAAATGAGATGTGTTCATAAAATTGGGGCCACAGACATATTGGGCTGAGCTGGGAGGGAGTCGGGGCTGGATTCTTGGGGTTAGGTAGTAGATGCTAATAGTTCTTCCCAGTCCTACTTCAGAAAACACTAAATTGCATTTAGGTCCTAAAGCTTTTCCTAGTTCCAAACGTGGATTCCTTCTCTTCTTTTTCCCTCCTCTGGGAGCTAATGGAGAGAACGCTTGCTAAGCCGGGTTAATTTGTTCTCTGTCAAGAGAAAATAAAGAAACCCGAGGGACTGATTCACAGCAGCTCCTAAATCAGTCGAATGAGAAATAGATTTGGAACAACCGCCTGGGAAGTCACCTGAAATCTCCATGAAAGCAGTAACCACAGATTTTGTTTCAATGGGCTGTGAGAGGCCAGTGTTGCGAATAAACTGCTGAAGGCCAACCTCAGCCAAGGGCTGCCCTTCAAAGTCCCCTTCTCCCTGGCTTATCTCACCAGGGCCAGTCTGAGCCAGAAAGATGTGCATGTTTTACACAGTACTCCGCAGATGGCCGCGTGTTCCACGCCCATTCTCTAGTGTCATCAGGAAATAACCTCGGGAAGTAGACAGTATCACCCTCTCCATATTACAGATGAGGAAACTGAGCTAGTTCATGGCAGTGATGGAACCAGGGCTCCAGCTCAGATGGGTCTGGTCGCCATGACTGTGCCTTTTCCATTGTGTTTCCCATTTTAATGTTCTCTGACCAGATAATTTCTAAGACCTAAAGTGCTTCACTTGGTGGCCCTCCTCAGATCATCCTGGGTCCCTCTGTGCCCTCAGGTGGACCACTTGGCTCATACCCCTGTTGGCCTCTAGGTCTCACTTTGGTTAAATAATCCTGAATATACCTTCCGTTGGCATTGTGTCTTTGGGGCCTCATCCAAATTCTGCAAGGTCAGCAGGGCAGAGATTGATGGTAGACCCATTGCATTAAGATGAAAGGATCTTGGGGAAAGGAAGAGATTTGTCCAGGAGCCCACAATGGCTAAGAGGAAGAGACAGAACTTGAACCTAGGACACTGGCAGGCTGTCTTTCCTCTGCTCTTGGCAAAGTAAAGCAGGGACGAACAGTAGAAACTGACTCATGGCTACAGGCAACATAAATCTACCTAAGTTTAAAACACAGCACTTCGTTGATTATCTTATAAATATAAAGAAACTGTGCCTTTCAACTTTGTCTTCTTCAAGTCCGGGGTTGAGCTGCCTGATGCAGAAGATCCCTTGTCAGTGTCAGGGATCCCAGGGTGGGGATCAGAGGGCAATGAAGCTGGCAGCTGAGTTCCTGGTCAGTGTGGGTGCTGGAAAAGAAGGAGGTTAGTGTCCTTGCTTTACCATCTCTGGTCTCTAAGCACCCTACTGCCTTTAGCTCATTACGGGACTGGTCCCAACTCTGCTGTCCTCATGAAAGGCTTAGTTTGCCCACAGCATCTCAGGTGTTGCTGAAACTAGCAAAACTAGGGTTTGAGTGGCTTAGCCAGGTGTTTAAGGCAACAGGTGCTCGCAGCTGTAAGCAAATTCTATGGCTAAACTAAGTATTTACACCAAAGAAATGTGTGTGCTGATTTATTTACTTCAGGATAGAATTTCATGAACAACATCTAGCATTTGTTTGGAACCTATGGTTTAAAGGTGCTTTCACACACATGGTTTCATCTGAACGCTCTGTTAGAGAGGGCAATGATGGTTACCTCCATGTTGGAGACTGAGGCTGAGAATATTACAGGACTCACCCTTGAGGACAGATTGCCTGTCCAACTTTGATTCTAGAGGCTTCTTTACATCAGTGGAGGCTTTAAAACCAGGGAGCGACCTTCCAGAATATTTAAATTGGATTTGATTTGTAATAACACTTGTTTTAAATTTATTTTATTTTTTATTGTTGAGAATATACACAGAACATTCAGCAAGTCAACAGTTTCTACACGTACAATTCAGTGACATTGATGACATTCTTCAAGTTGTGCAGCCATTCTCACCCTCCTTTTCCAAATTGTTCCTCCTCCAGTAACATAAACTCACTGCCCCCTATCTGATTTTTTGAGTTGCTATTGCCAATTTTATCCCATGTTGATTTATAACTCTTATTTACTTATTATGAATACAACTTTTAGTACTATTAGATCCAAGTCACAAATATCGTTAGATTATATGTTTTACTCCCTCTCTTCCATTAACCTCCTCACATCATGATTAAGAGGTTGTCAAGGTTCAACCATAGCATTTCTACTAGAGGCAAAAAGAGCCAGGAGGACTCATTCTCTAATTCTCTAGAACTTTAGTAAAGTCTCAAATATAAATACATATATATGTTTTACTTTCTTATTAACCAGCTATTTTTAGCTTTATTTTGCATTCGTGTGTTTATTAAAGGTTCAATGTGTTTCAGGCCCTGTGCTCAAAGCACAGTTAAAAGATTAGCCTTGTTCTCTGGGCACTTTTAGGACGGGGGGAGAGTGAGGGCAGCACATAACGAAACAAGCCAATTGCTATTGAGTTGATTCTAACTCATGACGACTCCACGTGTTTCAGAGTAGAACTGTGCTCCACAGGGTTTTCATGACCTTTCAGAAGCAGATAGCCACACCTTTCTTTTCTTCTCAGGTGCCTCTGGGTAGGTTCAAACAGCCAGCCACTGCTTAACCATGTGCACCACCCAGGGACTCCAGCTATGTAACAGGCAGCTACAGTGTGACGGGGTGAGCGTAATAACAGCAGTAGCAGAGGGTGGCCTAGGAACCCAGAAGAAGGAGGAGGTGACACCTAAGTTATCTCAGAGTAGAAGAATTAGCCAAGTGAGGGACAGGAAAGAAGTTTCAGGCAGCAGAAAACCGAAGAAACCAAACCCGTTGCCGTCAAGTCAATTCCAACTCACAGTGACCCTATAGGACACAGTAGACCTGCCCCATAGGGTTTCCAAAGGAGCAGCTGGTAGATTTGAACTGCTGACCTTTTTGGTTAGCAGCCGAACTCTTAACCACTGCACCACCAGGGTGCCTACATTTTCCTAAGCAAATATTAATCTCCAAGAGGGCAGAAACTGTGATGTCTTCTTGTTCAACCCTATGGATCATTAACGTCTAGAACAGTGACTGGTCATAGTAGATACTTAAAATAGATGAATGAATGAATGACAGTGCCAAGATCTTTCACGGCTTTGAGGAAAATCATTCTGGCAGTAAATACAGGAACGATGGCACAGGGTGTGACTTGTGGTGAGGGGGAACAATTAGGATGCTATTGTCATCACCCAGGTGAAAAGTGCAAATGGTCTGGAAATAAGTGGCAGTAATGGCGAGGAGGGGACACAGAGCTGAGAGAGGCTGAGGAAGTGAAATCTACAAGACCTGGTGCCTGGATGGTGAGTGGGGAGAGGTAGGGAATCATCTGGAGGAGCTTTGACGCCCAGGCCCAGCTCTCAGAGACTCTTATTTAATTGGTCTGAGGCAGTAGACGAGACATGGGTAATTTTAGAAAGGGCCCAGGCGATGCAGCCTGGATGGAGAACCAGTGAAGCAGAGGAAGGAGGTTATAATGACTCTGAGGCTTCTGGCTTTGGGAGAGAGAACACAGGAGGGAAAAATGTTTTAGAGAGTGGGGAGAGATAATGAGTTAAGCTGGATTGAGTTTAATGTGTATGAACCGAGGAAGAAAAATGTCAGGTGGTTCTTGTTTATTGTTTAAAGAGTAAAGATGAGAAGAGAAAGCAGACATTCATTTTGGTTAGCAGCTTGATAAAGGCACAGAATCTTTTGCTATGGGGTAAGAATTATTTTGCACGGTAGTGGGGTAACAGGTGGTCTTTTGGAGATTCTGTCTGTAAGGTAATTTGTTTTTCAGACTGAGCACTGGGTGATGGGGAAAGGTGAGTGGTGTGAGTATGGACTTGCAGAAAATCACAGAGACCATCATCCAACGGATGCTGGAAATGGAAAAACCACCTTCCTCTTACTGCCTCTGCTTCCCAGCATCTCCTCTGCACAAACTCACAACACCCTGACTTTATTTCATCGCACATTTCTTAATGGACTTTGGCAGCAATGATGCAACTTTCATATTCCATTTGCTCCTTGGATAATGGGCTTATCATCAGAGCTAAAAGAGAAAGCCCCAAGTGCTTGTTAAATATACCGGCATGGGCTGTCTACCCCCAAACCTCCAGTCAGATGTTGCACTAGAATCATCCTGCTCAGCCATTTGCGTTAAGGCAAATGGCCCTTGGTGACTAATAGAAACCCAACTTTATATTGGCAAGGAAGGTTTTTGGTAAGCAGCATTTTGCTTGCACAGGGGAATGGAGCTCATCTTTAGTTTTTGTTTGGAAGCCTGGTTTATGCTTCCCCCAGATAGCACTTCCTGGGGGCTCCCAGACATTGGAAACGCTGGCTGTAATTTATCTCAGAGCCTCCCTGGTCCAGCTTTTGCACACAGAGCACAATCTGCCTAATTTTTTTCCAGCTTCACAGCTCAGAGAGAATTGTGATGATGGGGCAACCTGAATTCTAATAATGCTTCAAGTAGTCATTTGGGCTTGATGCATTTGGCCTGGTACAGACAGAACATCCACAGTCGGAGGGATTATGTCTGGCTCCCCCCACACCCCACCCTCAGAACTCTGGAAATTAAAGCTGTTCTTTTCCATTTGGAGTCCTGGAAATTGGCTTATTATTGCCAAAGACAAACGAATGGGTTTCTAGAATTATCACCTGGGAGAACAATGCACCAGAAAGAAAACCTATGATGTTTCCAGAAAGCTAGGCAGTGGGTATCTCGGCAATGTCATCTGTTTGTGAAACCCCTCTGCCAACTGACAGAACTTCCTGGGGTGGGTGGAGTGCTTCTGGGCCCATCTTTGCCATGCATTTCCATTTATTCTGGGGGGGGGGGGGCAGGAAGGACCATTTTGACTTCAGGGTTTAACCACTCCCATTGGAAAAAAAAAGCCTATAGCCTTCAGGGGTCTCCAAGATACCCACTCAGGGAGGATGTCTAATCTCAAACTTCCAAAACAAATTCCGTTCAATTCAAATAAAATTGCTGAAGACCTAGTAGTGCCAGGTCAGAGGTGGGGCAGGTGGGGGCAAGGGGAGGACGCACTAGGTCATGCATTCACCAACTCATCGACTCACTGACCAGTCCTTGATGGAGCACTGACTGCATATCAGGTATTGTATTGGCATGAGGGATACCAAGATGAATAAAGGGGTCCCTGCCAGCAAGGACCGCTTCTATTTGGGGAGACAGACATGGGCTGCACAACAGAACTAATCAAAGTGAGGGAGAATGTCATCAAGGTGCAATAGAGATAACCAGAAAAATGTGAAAGAAACCCAAAAGACACAGGAATTAATTCTGAGTGCAGAACGTGCGGAAGGCATAAGAGAGGAGGAATCGGGATTTCAATGAGGCATTTGACCAAATTTCTCATCTTACCCTAGTCAACATTAACTACAGCAAGCACTTCTAGAGCATTTACTATGTTCCAGGGCCTTTTTTAAGAGCTTTACATAGAGTAATTCATTCTGTCCTCACAACAACCCTTGTAAGATACTATTATTATCCCCATTTTACAGATGAGAAAACTGAGGTACAAAGAGGTAAAATTATTTCCTCAACATTACTGCTAACAAGTGGCAGACCTATGATCTGGCCCCAGACAGTCTGGCTCCAGACAAGGTTGGTACATTTTGGTAAATTTTTTTCTGATTGAACAACTTTACCCAAACAGGGTGCTTGTTTATAATTCATATTATAAAAGTGATATGACATTATAGGAAGCTTGGCAAGAAGAGAAAAGAATAAAATTCCCTCACAGTTCCAGCACCCCACTGTGGCTTGCAAGATATTTAGCACGAAGTGGTTATAATCCTTCTGAACAGCGGGGGTGTTGAATGGCGTTACAAGAGGCAGTCACAGCCTTGCACAACAGAATGATGTCATTTCCATATAGATCCTCAATAAGAATCACTGTTCTAGCCCAAAGCAAAATAGCCCTCTCATGGAAGAATGAAGTCAGCAAAGAGAATACAGACGTTAGGCCTTCATGCCAGACAGCATCCCAGAGGCAACCAGCCTTTCCTGACTTAAAGCCTCAAGCCAGCATATACAAGGTGCAGAGCCGATCACGGGAAGGCCCTGGCTCCGAAGAAATTACCCGGCCAAACATGGGTTCAAGAATTTTCTAGGGTTTACATTGCCTGGGGAGTTAGTGTGGTACATGGGCAGGGCCACCACACACAGCTGTGCAGATTGTTCACTGTACTAGGGCACGCAGCAGAGCGGATGAGTGGGGGCCAGAATTCAGCCTGCCTCCTGCTCACCACCCTGCGTGCCCAGGGGTTGTGCCTATGCAGAAGGGGCAGCCTTCACTGATTCATGCAAAGGGACTCCATGGGCTAGCTAGGACTTCAGGAGAATGAAACACCTCCAGGAAAGGATCAGGAAAATCTGGGAGAAGAGGGCTGCAGGTCAGAACAGAAAATACCCGCTTTACCACACTGGCTAAGGTTCTCTTCAGTTCTGCAGAGAGGAAAAAGCAGGAATTGATAACAAAACTCACTCTATTATATTCCTGGTGTATATATTTGTGACCAAGTTAACAGGTGCATAACCTCTTTGTACTTCTTTTCTCAGAGTTTGGGTTCATCCATCCCCAGCTAATCCTCCAGGTGTCATTACAGACGGATCTGTTACTGGGTGAGCTCTGCCAGACAGCTGGAGTCAAGGTTATGGGGTCTGACCAGCCCAAACCAAACAAGCAGCCTTCTTTTCAGAATTTTGTTTGGTGTGCTACCCAAATATAGTCAATGCTACTCTTTAAAAATATTTCTTTCCTTCTTTTTTCTCTTTATGCATATTTATACAGTTATTTAATTTTGTATACTGCTTTTTTTTTTTTTTTGTACTTGATATAGCCTAAGCATTTCCATTTTGCCACATAATCTCCACACCTGTCACTTGTATGTAATGGCTGTATAATATCCCACCGAGTGGTGCTCTGTAGTTTGATTAAGAATTATCAGCTCTGCATAGAAAAGGATAGAATACTCTCAAACTCATGCTATGAAGCCAGTATAACCTGATATCAAAACCAGGTAAAGACACCGCAAAAAAAGAAAATTATACACCAATATTCCTTATGAACACTGACGCAAAAATCCTCAACAAACTCCTAGCCAATAGAATTCAGCAACATATCAAAAAAATTATTCACCATGATCAAGTGGGATTTACACCAGGTATGCAGGGATGGTTCAACATTAGAAAAACAATCAATGTAATCCATCACATAAATAAAACAAAAGACAAGAACCACATGATCTTATCAATCGATGCAGAAAAGGCATCTGACAAAGTCCAATACCCATTCATGATAAAAACTCTCAACAAAATAGGAATAGAAGGGAAATTCTTCAATATAATTAAGGGCATTTATACAAAGCCAACAGCCAACATCATCCTAAATGGAGAGACTTTGAAAGCATTCCCCTTGAGAATGGGAACCAGACAAGGATTCCCTTTATCACCACTCTTATTCAACATTGTGCTGGAGGTCCTAGCCAGAGCAATTAGGCTAGAAAGAGAAATAAAGTGCATCCAAATTGGTAGGGAAGAACTCAAAGTATCTCTATTTGCAGATGATATGATCTTATACACAGAAAACCCCAAAGAATCCACAAGAAAACTACTGGAACTAATAGACGATTTCAGCAAAGTTTCAGGATACAAGATAAACATACAAAAATCAGTTGGATTCCTTTACACCAACAAAGAGAACCTTGAAGAGGAAATCACCAAATCAATACCATTTACAATAGCCCCAAGAAGATAAAATACTTAGGAATAAATCTAACCAGAGACGTAAAAGATCTATACAATGAAAACTACAAGACACTACTGCAAGAAACCAAAAGAGTCCTGCATAAGTGGAAAAACATACCTTGCTCATGGTTAGGTAGACTCAACATTGTGAAAATGTCAATTCTACCCAAAGCGATCTACAGATACAATGCCATCCCAATCCAAATTCCACTGGTATTTTTTAATGATATGGAGAAACAAATCACCAACTTCATATGGAAAGGGAAGAGGCCCTGAATAAGTAAAGCATTACTCAAGAAGAAGAACAAAGTGGGAGGCCTCACACTACCTGATTTTAGAACCTATTATACCGCCACGGTAGTCAAAACAGCCTGGTACTGGTACAACAACAGATACATAGACCAATGGAACAGAATTGAGAATCCAGACATAAATTCATCCACCTATGAACAGCTGATATTTGACAAAGGCCCAAAGTCCATTAATTGGGGAAAAGACAGTCTCTTTAACAAATGGTGTTGGCATAACTGGATATCCATCTGCAAAAAACTGAAACAAGACCCATACCTCACACCATGCACAAAAAGTAACTCAAAACGGATCAAAGACTTAAATGTAAAATTGAAAGTGGTAAAGATCATGGAAGAAAAAATAGGGACAATGCTAGGAGCTCTAATACATGGCATAAACACAGTACGAACCATAAGTAACAATGCACAAGCACCAGAAGAGAGACTAGATAACTGGGAGCTCCTAAAAATCAAACACTTATGCTCATCAAAAGACTTCACTAAAAGAGTCAAAAGACAACCTACATACTGGGAAAAAATTTTTGGCTATGACAAATCCAATCAGTGTCTAAGCTCTAAAATCTACAAGATACTGAAAAACTTCAACAACAAAAAGACACATAACCCAATTTAAAAATGGGCAAAGGATATGAACAGGCACTTTGCCAAAGACGATATTCAGGCGGCTAACAGACACATGAAGAAATGCTCATGATCATTAGCCATTAGAGAAATGCAGATCAAAACTACAATGACATATCATCTTACCCCAACAAGGCTAGCATTAATCCAAAAAACACAAAATAACAAATGCTGGAGAGGTTGTGGAGAGACTGGAACACTTACACACAGTCGGTGGGAATGTAAAATGGTACAACTACTTTGGAAATCAATTTGGCACTTCCTTAAAAAGCTAGAGATAGAAGTACCATAGGATCCAGCTATCCTGCTCCTTGGAATATATCCTAGAGAAATAAGAGCCATCACATGAATAGATACATGCACACCCATGTTCATTGCAGCACTGTTCATGATAGCAAAAAGATGGAAACAAGCTAGGTGCCCATCAATAGACGAATGGCTAAACAAATTATGGTCTATCCACACAATGGAATACTATGCAATGATAAAGAACAACGAAGAAGCCGTGAAACATAACATGGAGGAAGCTGGAGGTCATTATGCTGAGTGAATTTAGTTAGTCACAGAAGGACAAATATTGTATAAGACCACTATTATAAGAACTCTAGAAAAGGTTTAAACACAGAAGACAACATTCTTTGATGGTTACGAGGGTGGGGAGGGAGGGTGAGGGTTATTTACTAACTAGATAGTAGATAAGAATTATCTTAGGTGAAAGGAAGGACAGCACACACTACAGAGGAAGTCAGCACAACTGGACTAAACCAAAGCTAAGAAGTTTCCTGAATACACTCGAACACTTTGAGGGACAGAGTAACAGGGGTAGGGGTCTGGGGACCATGCTTTCAGGGGACATCTAGGTCAATTGGCATAACAAAGCTTATTAAGAAAATGTTCTGCATCCTACTTTGGTAAGTGGCATCTGGGGTCTTAAAAGATTGCAAGCGGCCATCTAAGATGCATCAGTTGGTCCCAACCACCTGAAGTAAAGGAGAATGAAGAACAACAAAGACACAAGGAAAGTATTAGCCCAAGAGACAGAAAGGGCCACATAAACCAGAGACTTCATCAGCCTGAGACCAGAAGAACTAGATGGTACTTGGCTACCACCAATGACCACCCTGACAGGGAACACAACAGAGAGTCCCCGATGGAGCAGGAGAAAGGTGGGGTGCAGAACTCAAATTTTAGTAAGAAGACCAGACTTAATGGTCTGACTGAGACTGGAGGAACCCTGGAAAGCATGGCCCCTGGATTCTCTATCAACCCAGAACTAAAACAATTTCTGAGGCCAACTCTTCAGACAGGGATTGGACTGGACTTTGGGACATATAGTGATACCTGTGAGGAGTGTGCCTCTTAGCTCAAGTAGATACAAGAGACTAAATGGGCAGCTTCTGTTCAGAGGTGAGATGGGAAGGCAGAGGGGGTTAGGAGCTGGTTGAGTGGACATGGGGAATCGGGTGGAAAGGAGGAGTGTGCTGTCACAGTATGGGGAGAGCAATTAGCATCACATAACAATGTATGTATAAATTTTTGTATGGGAAAAAAAAAAAAAAAGAATTATCAGCTCCGTTCTGTTCAACTGTTTTTGCTGATAGCCAAGATGAAGATGCAGCAAATTTGCAAAGGACATAGAGCTGGAAAAGGCAATACGTTATTTGGACAAAAGAATCATGATTCAGAAGTTAGCCCAGCAATCCCTTTCCTGGGACCTGCTTCTTAGCCCCACTGGTATTCGCACATGTTTATAGGTTTTCTCTTAGCAGCCATGACCATGAAAAGCAACCCTGCCCTGTCCCAGCTCCCCCAGCTTTCCATCCTTCCAAAGCAGATTTCAGGTGGATGATTGGTGCAAGATGGTCAAGTGACCCAAGCTGGGCCAGAGAACCTGTCTGATTATTTTGGAATTGGGACATAGCGATTCTAAGTTATCTCCAAGTGGCTTTCTTAATATTACATCAGCTTGAAAGATACTTAGGCCACGTTTTGTTTTATGAACCTTGGAAGCAGAGAGAGATGGATAAAGTAGGAGGAAGAAGAAGAGGAAGAGGAGGAAGAAGTAGAAGAAGAAGAGAAGATGCAGAGAGAAGCAAGAGAAGAGAGACAATGAAAATTTCCATTCATCCAGGTTTCCTGTCCCTTCCTGCCTTCTCGTCCTTGCCCCTGGGCTGGTGTGCCCATTTAGTCTCATTTTGTTTTATTGGCCTGTCTAATCTTTGGCTGAGGGTGAACCTCAGAAGAGACTTCAGTACTGAGTTAAAAGGGGCCATACTCTTGGCGTTTCTCCAGTCTCCCTCAGATCAGTAACTCTGATCTTTTTTTGTGAGTTAGAATTTTGTTCTACATTTTTCTTCAGCTCTATCTGGGATCCTCTACTGTGATCCCTGTCAGAGCAGTCGGTGGTCGTAGGCAAGCACCATCTAGTTGTGCTGCACTGAGTCTGGTGGAGGCTGTAGTAGTTGTGACCCATTATTCCTTTGGACTAATCCTTCCCTTACGTCTTTGGTTTTTTTCATTCTCCCTTGCTCCAGACGGGGTGGGACTGTGCAGTATCTTAGATGGCCGCTCACAAGCTTTATTGACTGATTGATTGATTGATTATACTTTAGATGAAGGTTTACAGAACAAATAGTTTCTCATTAAAAAGTTAGTAAACATATTGTTTTATGACAGTGGTTAACAACCCACAACATATCAACACTGTCCCTTCTCAACCTTGTGTTCCCTATTACCAGCTTTCCTGTCCCCTCTTGCCTTCTAGTCCTTGTCCCTGGGCTGTTGTGCCCCATTAGTCTCATTTTGTTTTATGGGGCTGTCTAATTTTTGGCTGAATGGTGAACCTCTGGAGTGACTTCATCACTGAGCTAAAAGGGTGTCCAGGGGCCATACTCTTGGGGTTTCTCCAGTCTCTGTCAGGCCAGTAAGTCTGGTCTTTTTTTGTGAGTTAGAATTTTGTTCTACATTTTTCTCCAGCTCTGTCTGGGACCCTCTATTTTGATCCCTGTCAGAGCAGCCAGTGGTGGTAGCCGGGCACCATCTAGTTGTACTGGACTCAGTCTGGTGGAGCCATAGTAGTTGTGGTCCATTAGTCCTTTGGACTAATATTTCCCTTGTATCTTGTTTTCTTCATTCTCCCTGGCTCCCGAGGGGTGGGACCAGGGGAGTATCTTAGATGGCTGCTCACAAGCTTTTAAGACCCCAGACGCTACTCACCAAAGTAGGATGTAAAGCATTTCTTCATAAACTATGTTATGCCAATTGAGCTAGATGTCCCCCAAGACCATGGTCCCTAGCCCTCAGCTCAGTAATTCGGTCCCTGAGGGATTCTGGATGGGTCTATGAAGCTTCTATGACTTTGTCTTGATCAAGTTGTGCTGACTTTCCCAGTACTGTGTACTCTCTTACCCTTCACCAAGGTTACCACTTATCTATTGTCTAGTTAGTATTTTTCTCTCCCCACCCCTCCCCTCCCTCATAACCATCAAAGATTGTTTCTTTCTGTGTGTAAACCTACAAAAGAACAAATACTGTATGATCTCACTCATATGAAATATCTAAAACAGGCAAACGCATACAGACCAAAGTTTATTAGTGGTTACCAGGGGCAGGAGGGAGAGGGGAAGGGGAAGCCATTGTTTAGGAAGGAGTGAGTTTCTGTTTATGGTGATGGGAAATTTGGCAACAGATATTGGTGATGGATGTATAACATGCCTAATGTAATTGATGTCACTAAATTGTACATGTGAAAAATGTTAAATTGGCAAATGCTGTGTCATATATTTTTACAGCAATAAAAAAATTAAAAAGCCCTATTGAAGTCAATGGGCAGAAGATGTGGAGTCTTTCAGTTGACTGGAGTCTTTCATCTTTCAGTTGACTCTAAGTTCAATAGAGTAAACAGTGTTGGGGAAACATTTTGTAAAGTTACTGAAACCCCAGGCTACAGAAGAATTAAGCCTTAAATAAGGGAGGGAAACTGCATTTTGGGTGTCACAGTTTTGGTGTGACCTTGACAAGCAGTAGGATGTCTGAGAAGGTCCCCAGGACAGTGAAGAACCTGGAAATCATGTTCTACACTGAAGGGCTAAGAGAATTGGGGGTATTTTGGCAGAAGCATTGAGAAGTTTTTTTGGCAGAATAACCAGATAATTGCTACATAGGGTGTGAAGGAAGCAAGGTCAGAACTAGGACAAATGGGTGGAAGTTACACTGATGAAAATTTTGGCAAGACAGTTCCAACAGCTATCCACTGATGGACAGGATTTCCTCGGAAAGTAGTGAGCCACCTGACTGGACGTTTTAACAGAGGTTGGGCAGCCGCACATCAGGTGGGTGTAGCAAAGGGGCTTCCTACACAGAGGTAGTTGAATGGGCTCATTCCAGCTCCATGATTCTGTGGGTGGTATGAGAGTTCGCATTTCCCCTCCCCTATCTTCTCTAGACTGAGAAGTGACTAACGGATGTTTAAAGAAATCTCTGGAATAAAAAGTTTGATTTGGGCTATTCCTTCCCAAAATGTCCCTCATTTAGAAAGTCACTCCAGGGTTTGGGGAGGTCTAAGGGGGGTGATGGATCTCATCCCCAACTGAAGCCAAAAAGGAAGCATTTTCTGAAACAAATGACGGTACCTAATGTCATAGCATGGCTCCCCCCTCCAACTGGGCCATGGGGAGAGTGCATAGCCCGCTCTGACTGTCCCCACCTCAGGTAGGGACCTGAGTACGTAGGGGAAACAGATAATACACAGTCTATCAGATCCTCTCAGAGAGGGTAAGTACGTGTCCCCAAAGAAGGACAACGTTGTGGCAGTTTTCTTGTAGCGAGTCACATATCAGCTTACATAGTGAATGGAAGGAAAGAATTGCCTAGAAACTAAGTCTTCTCTGAACCCTTGGTAGTCTCACTCCTTAATGAATGGTGCATGAACCAGTAGCTAGGGCATCACCAGGGAGCTTATTAGAAATGCAGAATCCCAAGCCCCACTCCAGACCTACTGGGCGGGATCTGCATTTTAACAAGATCCCAGGTGATTCCTGAGCAAATGGAATCTGAGAAGCATTACTCTACAGCACTTTTTATATTAAACTAAACTATATATATATTAGAAGCCCTGGTGGCACAGTGGTTAAGAGCTCAGCTGCTAACCAAAAGGTCAGCAGTTCAAATCCACCAGCTGCTCCTTGGAAACACTATGGGGGCAGTTCTACTCTGTCCTATAGGGTCGCTACGAGTCGGAATCAACTCAATGGCAACAGGTGTGTGTGTGTGTATATATATATATACGTGTTTGTTTTGTGTGTGTGTGTGTGTGTGTGTGTGTGTGTGTGTGAGGGTGTCTCTTCCCCTACTGTACTGTGAGATATGCGAAGGCAGGATCAATGCTTCATTCATTTTTCTTCCTTCATTTTAACCATTTTTAAATGTACAATTCAGTGACATGAGTTACATTCACAATGTTGTGCAACCATCACCACCATCTACTGCTAAAACTTTTTCATCACCTCAAACAGAAACTCTGTACCCACCCACTGAGTGATAATGTCCCTCTCCCTCCTTGGCCCCAGCCCTTGGTAACCTCTACCTACTTTCTGTCTCTATAAATTTGCTTATTGCTTCATTCAATTCTGAATGAAGCACATAAACCAAACCATTGCCGTTCAGTAGATTCTGACTCATAATGACTCTATAGGACAGAGTAGAACTGCTCCATGGGGTTTCCAAGGCTGTAAATCTTTACAAAGTAGACTTCTACATCTTTCTTCCGAGGAGCAGCTGGTGGGTTCCAACTGCCGACCTTTCAGTTAGCAGCTGAGCCCTTAACCACTGCACCACCAGGTCCCCTATAAAGCACATAAACCCAAAACCAAACCCATTGCCGTTGAGTCAGTTCTGACTCATAGTGACCCTATAGGCCAGAGTAGAACTGTCCCATAGGGTTTCCAAGGAGCAGCTGGTGGATTCGAACTGCCGACTGTTTGGTTGGCAGCCAAACACTTAACCACTGCGTCTCCAGGGCTCCTATGAAGCACATAGTAGGTGCTTAATAAATTTTTAGAGAATAAATTAGTTAATTCAATCCCTCACATACAGAATTGATGCCTAATTCTTTCCCTCTAATTTCCGCCTGGACAACTTGATAACTTTTCTTTCCCTCTCTTTTCCCAAATACACAGGTGCCAGTGTTCACACAGGTACACCCACTCACACGTTCACACACCTTCACACATGACTGCATCTCAGGGGAAGCCCAGAGCTCACTTTCTTCCCTTCAGAACATGCTGAGGTTCTGTCTGAAGAGGTCCCGGGAGCCCCTGGCAGGTGAACTGAGTAGGGCCTACCTGAGAACCCACAGGAGACGGGGTGAGGCTAGTGAGAAGTGATGAGCAGAGTCCAGCAGAGCACCAAGGCATCCTCGTGGGGGCTGGTGCCTGTCCGCACAGCAAAGCAGCAGCCCAGCCTGGCCTGGGCTCCCACCCTAGCCCAGAAGGTTCCCAATATGGTGTATACGGTGCAGTTTTGTGGGTGGACTCCAGGCCCTCACAGGAAAACTCCAGTTAATTCTGTTTCAGAAACGTCAGTCCTTCCACCCCCTTCTCTTCCATCCCTGCCACCTTTCCCGAGCTCACTGTTTCCGAGCTCACCCCTACTGCTATACAAGGGCCTTGACCCATCTCTCTCCCTCCAGGCCTGCCCACTCCCATTCACGTCCCAACACTATCCAGACAAATTCTTTAAAATGATACTTTTGGTCATATCACTTCCTTGCTCAAAGAAAAGCACAAACTCTTCAGCCTAACATTTTAGAATAACAACGTATTTATCAAGCACTGCTCTAAGCACTTTTATATATATTAATTTTGGAATCCTCACAACAACCCCTTGAAATGAGTACTATCATTCTTCCCATTTTATAGGTGAGGAAACTGAGGCACAGGGAGATGTTAAATAACTTGCCCACTGAAACAAAACAAAACAAAAAACACAAAGCTGTTCCCATTGAGTCAATTCCAACTCATGGCAGCGGTTACTAAGGGGTAGATCGAAGTTCAAACCCCCACACTCTGGTATCTCAGCCCACTCCCTAGGCAACTCAGCATGTGGTCCCCAGACCAGCGAAATCAGCGTTACCTGGGAACTTGTCAGAATTCAGAAGCTCATGCTCCGTTCCAGACCTCCTGAACCAGGAGCTGCATTTAAACAAGATCGCTGGTGCAATGTGGCACTGTGCTCCACCTCTCACAGAGCCCAGGAGCCTTTGCGTATGCTCTCCCTCAGCCCAGAATTCTCTTCCTCCAGCATGTCAGCCCTGAAACCCACCACCTCCACCTCTACCAGCAGCTCCAGTATTACCTCCTCTCTGTAACCTCCCTGGTCTGTGGCTTCCGCATCCCCTAAGGGAGGATCTCAGCCCCTCCAACCCCACAGCCCCCATTACATGGGTTCATGCCTCAATTATTGTAGCTCTGACATTGCTGAACATACCTGTTGGTGAGCTGACTTTGACTATTCCGCTCTTTGTGTGCGTGCATGCGTGTATGTGCACACACACTCATGAACACACGTGTTGTGTGGGACAATCGGTTTCTGAGGCTTGGCCCTTCAATGCCCCAGTCACCCGCGGCACCGTGCCTTTCCTCCCAGGGCTCCTCCCACCCCTTCTCACTTCCTGGAATCCAGCTCTGAAGCATCTCATTCCTACATCCTCTCCAAGTCTGAATCTTGCCGATTCCCTAGAGAGGTCCTTGATCTCAGAAGTCGATGCATTATTACTCACCAGCCTGGGGGAGCCTGAAAGTTTTGCCTTTTTTCTTTCTCTTTCAACATTCTCCTCTCTGATATGTGGCCCTGACAGCAGCAAAGGGTGAGGAGAGGCCTCCCCACAGAGGCAGCTGGTGCCCTGTTGTCTCTGGTCGCCCCTCCCTGGCCCCAGTGTCTGAGGGCAGAACAGTCCAGGTGGGGAAAACAAAGCAAAGGCTTTGGGTGCAGGCTGAAGGACGCTGAATCCTGGTTCTCCACCATCCTAGAAGACTTTGCTCCTTTGAGCTCCAATTTCCTCCTTATCAATTGATAGTAATACGCAACTCACAGGGCTGCCATGAAGATTAAATGAATGATGTGCATAAAGAGAGCTAAATATTTAGCCAATTCCGTCGGATGGGATTCTGGATAGTTAGAACTAGAGAGTTCTTAAGAAATCATTAACCGACGGGGAAACTGAGGCCCAGAGAGACTGTGTCCTGTGCAAGGTCACATGGCCAGCTGTTAATAGAACCAAGACTAAACTTCCCTTCTTTGGTGTCTTGTCTATTGCCCTTTCTACAGCTCCCATTCTTTCTACAGGAAAACTGAGTCAGGAGTGGTATCCAAAGAGAAAGTAATATGGATTCCAAGGGCCAAAGATCCAGCTTGTCTTGCCCTTGGATTAATTGTCCCATCTGGGAGAGAACACAGCAAAGATGGTGGGTGAGTCACACCCTTCAGCCACTGCTGGGTCCTGATCTTCCTAGAATAAGCAAAGAAGGGGGTCATGATTCTGTTGTTGGAGAAGAGAAATAAAAGGAGTTGTGCTCCTTGAATCTCTGACAAACACATGAGGATCAACCTGCCCTTCCTCCACCTCTACCAGAGATACAGACACAGATACACAGACAGACAGACACACAAACTCTGAGGCACAAGCACGAGGACAAATACAAACCACACAGAGGATACACAAACACCACACACAATTAGTCAGCACTGGCAGGCCCCCAGGCCCCGGGGACCCTCACAGATGCTCAGGGGAATTGGATCAAGTGTTGGTGCCTTTACCACCTGCACCTACATGCACGTGCACGCACACCTGTGCACACACCCACACACACACACAGTCCCTCTGGCCTGTGGGGGAGGGGCAGGCACACGAGTGAGCGCTGAGTCTTGGACTAAGCAGGTGCGTGGGTGTCCTTCCCATCAAAATGGGCAGCCAGAGAGCAGGGTGCGGGCTTCGGGTTAGCTGCACACAGTGGTCCTGTGCTGGGGTGGTGGGCGTTGCCATGGAGATGAGAGCCTGAGATGTAGTGTTGGTAAGCAGACTCTATGTGGGCGGCTGAACACCACAGATCCACAGATCCTGGAGTGGAAGGGAGGGAAGGCGTTTGGGCTCCGGGCTGGGAGGCGAGCTCCTGGGGTGGGGTGGAGAGGCCAGGGTGATGTGGGATGACAGCACCAGCTGCCTGCTTCTTGGGCTTGAACACAAGATAATGAGCTTGTTAGCAGGTCTGGGCTGGCTGCAGGGCTGACAACTTTGGCACTTCACAAAGCTAGACTATGGGTGCCTCTCTCTCCCCCATCAGTGCCACCACCCCCGGCTCCCTTCCCCACCAGCAGTTGTGCTGAGACCACAGCCAAGGCAAAGCCCATCAGGGAGGCCAAGGCAGAGGCTTGGAAGCTAACGTTAATACCCAGTTTTGGGAACACAGCAATGCAGTGTGTATCTGCCAGACTCTCCTGGTCTCTTCTCTATCTCTCTCACCTTCCCTCCCTTTTTCTTCTCCTCCGGTTCCTCCTCTGCAGGCTATTGGAATGGAAATCACACAGGATAAGCAGTCAAATAGCAGATCAGGATTCCAGTCTCTGCAACGATTTCTGGGAATATGAGCAACTTACCCACTGTTTGTGAACCTTAGTCTTCACATCTGTAAAATGGAATGAAGACCCTGATCTACATACCTCTAGAGGTGCTGAAAAGATCACATGGCTCTGAATAGACCCTGCAGGTGGTTCTCGATAAATTCAACTTAACATTTATTAGATGCCTACTGTGTGCCTGGCACATTGTTGAGCTCCATGGAATAAGCAGAGGGGAGTGAACCCATACCCTGTTCTCACTGAACTCATCGACTGACTAGTAGGCAAAAGACGAACGCATAAATCACAGAATACAAGACAGCTTAAATAAATGCTAATACTCAGCCTATTTAAACCTACTCATACTGAGCACCCACTAAGAGCTGAGAGCAGGGGATGCAAAGAGGCAAGGGCAGTAGCAGAGGCTCAGACAGTAGGTGTGACTTAAAACACCTAAAACCAACTACCATTTATTGAGCATCTCTTGAATGTCGGGCACCTTGCCTACTTACTCATTTATCCTCATAAGTCAAGAGGTAGGTAATGCTATTTCCATTTCACAGGTGAGAAAACTGAAGTTCAGAGGGAATAAATAACTGTCCTGAATTCATTTACCTGTGGTAAGTGGTAGAGCTGGGACTCAAGAGTCCCCTTTGGCAGGCGCCAGAGCTCCTGCACTTGATCACTGAGCTAACCTGCTTCGTCTGTCCTCACTCTTCTCCGTGTGTCCCATTGCCTCCAGGAAAGAGCCTGCAGGCAATCCGGTAGCATTTTACATGCATCGAGGGCTGTCTCCTGCTCCCTGCCCCAGGAGCAGGCTTATTCGTCCTTGTCCTTGCCTGGGCTGTGCCCAGCCGCTTCACCCCACCTCCACCTGCTCCGTGAGGAAATGAGGGCCACCTTGCCCACCAGGGCCTCTCCCTCCTCAGGTGTCCAAGGCGAGTTACTGTTTTCATGCCTTGATCTCCTTCAGTAAGAGAGTAAGCACAGGGATGTGGACAGAGAGCATGGTGATCACCGAGTCTGAAAGATCTGGTTATCAGTTTCCTCTGCCATCACTTGTGGAGCTTGGGCAAAGTCACTTAATCTCTCAGAGCCTCCATTTCCCCATCTGTGTAATAGGTCCTTGTGAGGATTGAATGAGCTCTTCAATCCATTACTGTGGAAGTGCTGGGCACAGTGCCAGCCGCCTGGAGTGCCATCATGAGCTAAAACCCTGCACACATACTCCAGTGCCCAACATGGTGCCCACATCCAGGAACCCAGTATGTGCTTCTGGAATGAACAGCACCCCCGCCCCACCTCCACCCCCATGCATTGTAGCCTGACAGTGTAGAGGATAGATGCTGGGCCCTGTCACCAGAAAGACCTTGGTTCAAGTCCTAGCTCTGACCCTTATTAGCTGTGTGGCCTTGGGAAAGCTGCTTGACCTCTCTGAACTTCTATCTGGCTAATGCTTTTTTCCCCCATTGTTCTAAAATGCCTCCTACCCCAGGGCCCTGGATAGTCTCCAGCAGGACCAGAAGGCAGTGGGGTCTAGGGTTTGACAGGATCTAAGGCCCGAGACCTGGCATTTCTGCAGCTGAAGCCCCTGCTCCACCCCCTCCGCCTGGGCCCTGTGGAATGGGGGGAAAGGGGGGAGAGTACGGTTGTCTGTGTCTGGGTGGTGCTGGACTGGCAGACAGCAGTGGGAAGGCAGCCTCAGCAGGGAGTCAGGACTCTGCAGCTTCCCTCTCGGGGCCTGGGTTTTCCCATCTGAGGATGATGGGGCTTAACTCCCCCAGTGCTGATGGCCTGAGGCTGAGAACAGAGAAGGGTAGGTGAGGCCGAGAGGTAGGCTGCCCCACAGGACCCTGCCTCACCAAGAGAGGATGTGAGGCCAGGGCTGGCATAGGCCTAGGGCACAGCTCTAAATAGAGTGACCTCAAGAAACCCAGCTAGAGGCCACAGAGGGCTGGAGTGGGGCAGGAAGGGTCAGAAGGGGCCCAAGGGAGAAGGGCTGGTCAATCGCCCAGCCCATTCTAGACTCAGAGGAGCTGCCCTGGGCAGGGAAGGTGGGCCTCGGCTGCCGTGGGAGGGGAACAGGAGGGGGCAGCACCCACCGCACTGAGTGTCATCTCTTGAGGTTTCTGTGGAAATGTTTGCTCAGGTAGGGAAGAAAAAGAAAGAAAGAAAAAAAAAAAAATCTAATTGTTGCCATGGCAGCTCAATGTCTTTGCTACCAAGCTGAGTCCATCAGTGGGAAAACAATCTCTGAGATGCCAGGGATGTGTGGCCACTTAAAATTATGGGTGGGGCTTCCTGGAGCCAAGCCCTGCGGCAACCAACAACATTCCTACCACAGGGTAAGGGAGCCATATCCATTCTAACACTCATTCCCTCACTTATTCAGCAAATACCCACTGGGACTCTATGCCGGGCACTGTGCTGGGCCCTGAGGATGCGGACATTCATCTAACATGGTGCCTGTCCTCAAGGAGCTGACAGTCTAGTGGGGACACAAGTGGGTAAACAATGACAATTCCTAGGACTAACAGAGAAGTGGGAGAGCGTTGTGCAAGCACCAAGTGTAGGGTGACTAACTCTCCTGGGGCTTTGGGAAGGCATTCTAGCAGAGGTGACATGTATTCTGGGTCTTGAGGAATGAGTAGGACTTTGCTTTCGGGAGAGGGATTCCAGGCAGAGGGAACAGCTAGTGCAAAGGCACAGAGAGAACAAGTGTGACGTCTCCAGGGAAGATGCCATGTGGGAGGTAGAATGGGGTACCTAAAATAGAGGAAGTGACAGAACACGGGGAAGTAACAGAACACGGAAGTAACAGAAGCTGGACGACGAATAAGAAAAACAGAAGAAGAATTGATGCCTTTGAATTATGATGTTGGCGAAGAATACGGAATATACCTTGGACTGCCAGAAAAATGAACAAATCTGTCTTGGAAGAAGTACAGCCAAAGTGCTCCTTAGAAGCAACTATGGCGAGACTTCATCTCACATACTTTGGACATGTTATCAGGAGGGATCAATCCCTGGAGAAGGACGTCATGCTTGGTAGAGTAGAGGGTCAGCAAAAAAAGGAAGACCCTCAATGAAACTGGCGGACACAGTTGCTGCAACAATGGGCTCAAGCATCACAACAATCGGGGCGACGGCACAGGACCAGGCAGTGATTCGTTCTGTTGTACACGGGGTCCCTATGAGTTGGAACCAACTCAATGGCACCTAACAACAACCACACAACATGAGAGTTCCTGGATGGTGCAAATAGTTAACACGCTTGGCTGCTAACCGAAAGGTTAGAGGTTTGACTCTACTCAAAGACACCTCAGAAGAAAGGCCTGGTGGTTTACTGCTGAAAAATCAGCATTGAAAACCCTATGGAGCACAATTCTACTCTGACACACGGGAGGCTGTCATGAGTCAGAGTTGACTTGACAGCAACTGGTTAGCAGGACAGGGTCTGGAAATGCAGGTCAAGATAGTATCATAAGGGCCCTTGTTTACACCCAAGGTGTGGTGGTTAGATCTGGAGCAAGGCTGCCTGCACTTGAACTCCAGCTGTGCTGTTTACAAGCTGGGCGACCTTGGGGCAAGGCACTTAGCTACTCTGTGCCCAATTGACTCATTTTTAAAATGAAGACTGTAATATTATCTACCTCAGAAAGTTGTTGGAGGGCTAAATAAGTTAGAATATACGAGCCATTAGGCAGGGCCTAGAGGGTCCCTGGATGGCACAGTGGTTTGCTCTTGACTACCAACCCTGGTGGTGTGGAAACCCTAGTGGTGCAGTGGTTAAGTGCTATAGCTGCTAACCAAAAGGTTGGCAGTTCGACTCCAACAGGCGCTCCTTGGAAACTCCATGGGGCAGGTCTACTCTGTCCTATAGGGTCGCTATGAGTTGGAATCAACTCGATGGCTAGAGGTTTGGTTTGGTTTTTGGTACTCACCTAAAGGTTGGCAGTTTGCACCCATCCATCAGCACTGCAGAAGAAAGGACCGGTAATCTGCTACCATAAAAAAATTACAGCAAGAAAACCCTATGGAATACTTCTCTGCAACACATGAGTTGTCATGAGTCGGAATCAACTCAACAGCAGTGGGTTTTTTTTTTTTTTATGCAGGGCCTGGCACATAGTAATATTATTATTAATAATAATAACTTGTCCCCTCACCAATTACCTGACCTGCTCAGGGGAAGTGTGAGCTGGAGAAAGAGAGTTTGGCTGATCCTGAAGGCAAAAGGGTGTAAGATGAAGAGGAATGGAGCAAAGAGGGAAATGGGGTTTAGACCAGCTTTGTGAGGGGGCCTGGGAGACCTGCTTTAGCGGAGTCTGCAGGTTCATCCAAAAGGTACCTTCAGAACCCTGGAAGCTCTTAGAGACTGTCCTGGATTGAACTATGTCCCCCAAAATTATGTGTCAACTTTGTAAGGCTATGATTCCCAGTATTGTGTGATTGTCCACAATTTTGTTATCTGATGTGATTTTCCTGTGTGTTGTAAATCCTATCTCTGTAATGTTAATGAGGTGGGATTAACTGCAGTTATGTTAATGAGGCAGGAATCAGTCTGCAAGATTAGGTTGTGACTTAAGCCAATCTCTTTTGAGATATAAAAGAGAGAAGTGAGCAGAGAGACAGGGGGACTTCCTACCACCAAGAAAGCAGCACTGGGAGCAGAGCACATCTGGGGTCCCTGTGCCCAAGAAGCTCCTAGAGCAGGGGAAGATTGAAGACAAGGGCCTTCTCCCAGAGCCCACAGAGAGAAAAAACTTTCCCCTGGAGCTGACACCCTGAATTCAGACTTCTAGGCTCCTACACTGTGAGAGAATACATCTCTGTTTGTTGAAGCCATCACTTGTGGTATTTCTGTTTTAGCAGCACTAGGTAACTAAGACAGAGACCTTCTAGCCCAACACCCTGCATGCTCCCCCACCCATTCTACAGATGAGAATACTGAGGTCCAGAGAGGGTCAATGACTTGCCTGAGTACCCAATAAATTAGTGAGAGTGGGCTGATGGGGTTAATGTTCATAAAATGAAAAGTGGTTTTCTCTCTGACCTGAATAAATAATTTATTTCTGGAATTTAATAATTTAAAAGCCTCTATTTCATCAGTATCTCATCAAAAATAGAAACTTTCTTCTTTTTCATTTTGGATTTTTTTCTGAAGTGGCAAGTGGGAGCAGAGACAGCCCCTGAGTCCTCTGGCTGGACTCTCTTCCCCTGTCCCCTCCCCCTCTCCCTCAGTTGGCTCCCTCAGGCCTTCAGAACTGCTGCGCAGCGCGTGAGGGGTGAGGGGAACGGGGAAGGTAGACTGAGTGAACTGGGAAAAAGTCCCTTCCTCCCCAGCTCGTGACCCAGTGGAACGAGCGGGCTTGGGCTAGCACAGCACTCACCCACTGTGTAACCTGGGTAAGTCCCTTCACTTCCTCAAGCCTCCATCTCTTCATTGGTGTGTTGGGGTCATGGCGCCCACCTCTTGGAGTTGTTGACAGAATTCAGCAATTCAGTATCTGCAATGGTCCTGTCTTTGTCTCTATCCCTGACACACAACCTACAAAAATTTCCATCCCTTGGAGATCGGTCTTTGAGAAAAGGGAGGGAACCAAATTGCCAAGAGGGAAAGAGAGAATCAGGCAAGGGAAAGCTAGGAAGCACAAGCCTACTCTCCCACTGGGTGATTCTGTGGCTTTTCAAACCTGGACCAGCTCCTTCAAACACCACCACGGTCAGTGGGCTCTCCCCTCCCGTTCTTGCTCTGCAAAGTCCTCCCCACTCCCAACACTATCACCTTGTTCTTTTTTTTAACCTTGTAACATGGGGAAGGCAGAATAACGCTACTCCACCCCCCTAAAGATATCAGAACCTGTGAATGTTACTTTATAAGGAAAAGGAAGTTTTGCAGATGTGATTAAGGATTTTGAGATGGATTATCTGGGTTGGCCCTAAGTGTAATTACAAGTGTCTTATAAGACAGAGGCAGAGGGGGTTTGACACACACCGAGTATTTGTGTGAAGATGGAGCAGAAAGAGATTTGAAATGCTGGCCTTGAAGACTGCAGTCATGCAGCGACAAGCCAAGGAATGCTGACAGCCACCAGAAGCTGGAAGATGAAAAGTGCAGCTTCTCCCCCTAGAGCCTCTGGAGGGAGTAGGGCTCCATCAACACCTTGATTTCAACCCAGTGATACTAATTTTGGACTTCTGGTCTCTGTAACTGTGAGAGAATAAATTTTTGTTGTTTTAAGTCACCAGATTTGTAGTAATTTGTTATAACAGCCACAGGAAATGAATACACAAAGCAACAGACTTGGCACAGGACCAGCTTTCTTTTCCAAGGGGAAGCCGTTCAAGGCCATGTCTTAGAACAAAGTCTCACTCCTGGCTCAAGCCCAGCACCAAACAGAATCTCAGCTGAGGTGCTTGTAAGCACCGTATCATCCATCTTCCCTGCCATGCCCAGTGGATCTTTAATGTCCTGGTCCCCTCCCTGGAGCTTCGCTCCGAGCTTAGACAGGAGCGCCATCTTTGGGGTGAGGCCACCGGAGTCTCATGGTGACAAAGGGCTGCAGAAACAAGTTCGATTTTAGATGAGAACTCTGAAGTCCTGGGTGGTGCCAATGGTTAAAGCGCTTGGCCGCTAACTGAAAGGTTGGAGGTTCAAATTCACCCAGAGGCACCTTGGAAGAAAGGCCAGGCAGTCTGCTTCTGAAAAAATCAGCCACTGAAAACCCTATGCAGCATAGTTCTACTCTGACACACATGGGGTCATCATGAGTCGGAATCAAAACGATGGCAGCTGGGGGTGGCGGTACTCTGCAGTCCAGAGAAGTGAGGAGACTCTCCCAGGCCACACAGCAGTGAGGGACAGCTCAAGCAGGGGCTCCCGGCCCAGCACTCTTCCCAGGCCTGGTACTTCCTCTGGGCAGGGGGAGTTGCAGGGCCCGCACAGAGTGCTTGCTTTACCCAGCAGATGTGCCCCTGAGCTCAACAACCTTGGAGAAAGGCACTTACAGGGAAAGGTGTTTGGGGACATATTCTGCTGTCAGTTGCTTTGACAGGAATGAGCCCAACTCAGCACTGAACTCCTAATGAGAATAACAGCAGGGGATGAGGATTGCTTCTAGCTCTCTGGGAAGGCAGCGAGGGTTTTGGTCCGGTCTTGCGTACTGTGAATCACGGCCCTCATCTCTCACTGCCTCCCTCCTCACCCGCTTGCTCGAGAGGTCAGCTGCACCATCCTGCTCCCCAGGCCTTGGCTAAAGCTGCTCCGTTAGCCTGCGCTGTTCTTACCTACTCCCTGCCTGGGGAGATACTGCCTGTCCTTCAGCTTGCTCATGGCCCCTGCTCCAGAAAGCCTTCCTCAACATTGCAGCTGGAATTAGTTGTGTCTCCCTCTCCCTCACCGGGACTCTGGCTTTGCTTCTCTGAGCCTGTTTCTTTATCAACAAATTGAAGATAATAAGTAAAGGGTCCTCCCACTGACAACTGTCGGACAGAATGGAAAAGGAAGGAAAGCAAACACTGAGCCTTCCCTTCATTTCTTGCAGAAGACATGGATCAGACATGTTGCCACTTAATAACTGTGAAGCCTTGAGCAAGTCACTTAGCTTCTCTGAGCCTCTTTCCGTATCTACAAATTAAGGATAATAATTCCAAATTCCCAGGGATGCTGGGGGGGGGGGGGTAGGGTGGGGTGGTGGTTAAATTCATACATTGAAGAAATCCTCTCAGGCCTGATTTTAGACATCTGGGATACAGCAGTGGATAAGACGCAGGCTTTGTGGAGTTAGCACTGTGATGAGAAAGACAGTGAACATATGAACAAAGACATAAATAATAATCACAGAACAGGGTAAGGGTATAGAAAGCCATCTCAGGGGTGGTGCACACTTGTTTAGACACAGGAGGCACTTGATAAATCTGAAGGAATGAACAAACGAACGAGTGGATGGACACTTGATCACACCTCCCCAGCCTTTCGTAAGCAAACAGCCACTATGGTTGCTGCTCATTTATCCTCCTTCTTTGAGGAACTTGCCAAACCCCTGAGCCTGGCTGAGAGAGGAGCCTGTCCGGGCCCCCTGGAGTAGAGTGGGAAGCTCCCCTCTAACACTGCCTGTCTCCTGTTACCATCCTTAGAACCACAGTCTTCACTTCCATTTCCCTGTGGACACTGAGGGCCAGGGAGGTCTGGCAGAGCAGAGGAGCGCTACTCAAGGCCTCTGGAAAGAGTCACTAGAGTCACTAGCAGCTGATTTCAAGGGTTCCAGGCACTGTGCCGAGGGCTTTACCTGTTTCCCTGACTGGTCCTCATGACAGCCTGGCAAGGTGGGCCCTATCACCAGGATTTGGTGCTGGGAGGTTGGTTGAGGATATATTGGAGTAAAGAAAACTCATGGAATCACGGACTATTAGAGCCAGCAGGACCTTTGGAAATCACCTGACTCCGCCCTCTCATTTCTAAATGGAGAAATGGAGGCCTAGAGACAGGGAGGGGCTGGTCCAAGGTCACACAAGGAGTTGGGGCTGAAATGGGATTAAACAAGGTCTATCTGCACTTTGGAGCTGCGGTGGTACAGTGGTTAAGAGCTACAGCTGCTAACCAAAAGGTCAGCAGTTCGAAACCACCAGCTGCTCCTTGGAAACCTTATGGGGCAGTTCTGCTCTGTCCTGTAAGGTCACTATGAGTTGGAATCAACTCAATGGCAACGGGTTTGGTTTGGTTTTGGTTATCTGAGTCTCAGTTCAATTTATCTTTCAGGAGCTTCTGTCTAACACTTCCCCTCTACCTCTTTAGATGCTCCCGCTCCTTGACCTTGCTCCCTAGCATCCCCCACACCCATTCATCTCCCCATCCACATTCCCTGTCACCTAAACACTGCAGGCTATGCTCAAGGTCCACTGAAGCTCATCCCTGGTGATAATGGATGCCAATGAGCTACTGGCATGAACCCACCACAAATGCTCAAGTCTCTCAAGTGCTCCAATGATGAGACCAAAGTGGTAGGACTCCAGGCATTGTGGGAATAAAGAAAGTGGGTAATAGGCTTCAGGTCAGGCAGTACGCCTCAGTTCCCCATTCGAAGGTGGGCTCTGCCCTCTGCCTAAGCAAGAGGCAGCCCTGCTACTTGGCCCACGTGTGCACGCAGGCATGCACACTGTCACACTGTCACATTCTCTGAGCTATGCTCACCTACTCCTGGGTCTCCTCAACCCAGATTATCCCCATCACAGCTGCCTCAGGGGGAGGTGAAGGGCTCTCCCACTGACACTGGTTTGATGGAATGGAAAAGGAAGGAAAACAAACATTGAGCCTCCCCTTAATTTCTTGGAGAAGACATGGGTCAGGGGTTGGCAAGAACCAAACGGACTAGTTCAGCACAGAGTTAATCAGAAAATTTCATAATTGCTGAGTGACTGGTTCTACAAATCATCAGATCACAGAACCGTAGAAACAATGGACATTTAATATCAGAGCATCACGGAATCATGAATCCTCAGAAGTCACGGAATCAGAACTTCAAGAATCATTAGGACCGAGGATTTCAGAAGGAGAGAATTGTTTAGCATGAGCATCACTGCTTGGGGAGAGTTGCATCTGACCCCGCTTCCTCCCCACTGATGCCCCCAAATCCAGGCTATTATCCCCCGATGCCTTGATGTCTCTGATACCCCTTTTGGCTTCCTGGCCAGTAGCCTTACCTGCTGTTATAGATAAAATTGTGCCACCCAAAAATGTGTGTCAACTGGGCTAGGCCATGATTCCCAGTATTGTGTGGTTGTCCTCCATTTTATGATCTGATATAATTATCCTGTGTGTTGTAAATCCTACCTGTATGATGTTAATGAAGCAGAATTAGAGGCAGTTATGTTAATGAGGCAGGATTCAATCTACAAGATTAGGTTGTATCTTGAGTCAATCTCTTTTCGAGATATGAAAGAGAGAAGGGAGCAGAAAAACAGAGAAACCTCATACCACCAAGAATGAAGAAACTGGAAGGAAGTGCATCTTTTGGACCTGGGATCCCTGTGCTGAGAAACTCTTAGACCAGAGGAAGATTGACGACAAGGACATTCCCCCAGAGCAGACAGAAAGAGAAAGCCTTCCTCTGGAACTGGCACCCTGAATTCTGACTTCCAGCATCCTAGACTGGAAGAGAATAAATTTCTGTTTGTTAAAGCCATCCACTTGTGGTACTTCTGTTATAGCAGCCCTAGATGCCTAAGACACCTGCTTTCCAGTTCATACTGCCTACCACCCCCTTTGACCTTCCTAATAATAACCAGATTGATTATACCTCTTTCCTGTTCAGAAACCTTGACAGGCTCATTTTGGTCAAGAGGACAAAGTCCAAGAGCCTTTGCTTTTTGTCCCCCAAACCATTATCACTGACATCTTGGCCCAACCTACTTTTCCCTTCCCATCTCCCACTACTCCCCCAGAGGATCCAGCAATTTTGTTGATAGTAAAAAAATAAATAATTAAATCTGAGCATGCAGACCTGATGCTTATCTATTGTTTATCTGTAAATTATGCATACAGCATTTCCAATGTAATTGGTCTCATATGGCAGCTGAAGTCTCCCTGAGAGAGTCCACCAAGCAAGGAAATGGAAGCTGCGCGTCTTTTAGAGCCTGGCCCAGGCCCCGGCACAGCAATACTTTTGCTGCATTCCATTGGCCAAAGCCGTCACAGAGTCTGCCCCGACTCAGGGGAAGGGGATGTGGACATCATTTCTCGATGGAAAGAATGTCAATGTGTGGCCATCTTTAATCTATCACAGATGCAGGCTCCCCTAAGAAGGGGAATTGACCTTGGGCAAGGCCACTCTCCAGCCAAGGGCAATTCCCGGAGAGGGCTGATGGACTAGCGCTAGCAGCCGGGGGATGAGTACATCAGTCCTGGGAGACAGGGTAGGAGGAGTTAGGTAAGCATCCAGGCAGGGCTTCACTGCACTTTACTGTGTTGAAAACTCCTATGGTAAGTATACTCCAGATGCCTTTGAGTCAAGTCTGACTCATGACAACCCCATGTGTGTCAGAGTAGAACTGTGTTCTATGGGGTATGACCTTTTGGAAGTGGATCGCCAGGACTTTCTTCCAAAGCACCTCTGGGTGGGTTCAAACTGCCAACCTTTCGATTAGAGCTAAGCACTTAACCGTTCGTGCCACTGGGGACTCCATAGTAAACATAAGTAATTTCAAAAGGTTATCTCTGGTCAGTTTTCACTCATTCCATCAGAGTCCTGGAGTTCACCACAGATCTTAGACCCCCGAAGCTTTGACAACAGGCTTGTGGAAAGGGTTGATGAGGGAACATGTATAAGGCTCCCAGTTCATAGCAGGTGCTCAATAAAGGAAAACCGTTATTATTTGGTAAGATCATTACAGTGTACCACCACATCAGAGAAGGTGTAAGCTCTAAGTTTCAGGAAAAATCCACTCAGGATTCTCTTATGAGTCAGGGTTCTTGGCTGCAGAAACAGAAACCAATTCTGACTGTCTTCAGCAAAGAGGGGATTTTTTTTTTTTTTTTTTAAGAACGTATTGAGCTCATAGAATAGACAGGAAGTTGAAGGACAGGTTTGGGAAACAAACAGAAATCAAATAAGCCCCAGAATGCAGGCAGTATGAACAACTTAGCTAGACCTGTCTGTTGTTGGTCACCGCTGGTCTTCCCCTCTGGGCCCCACCTCTGCCACCTCCACCATGGACGACAGATTCAAAATCTAGGTGGAAGGGTCTGATTGCTCAAGCCCCGTTCTCAACTCCAAGTCCTGCTTCCAGAGGCAAAAAGAGGAGGGTTTCTGCTTTACTGCTTCCATTGTGGGAGGCAGCACTGGGAACCACCAAGCCTGCACTCAGTGGGGAATTCTCCTCAAATGAGAAAGGGGAATGATAATGGGAAGCCTAAAGGATGACATCTGTCTAGTTTAGGGAGCTAACTCAATTTGGAGGAAAGTTTCTTTTGAGAAATGACTCCTAGGCTACCGGATATGGAAGAATGGATTGAATTTTGCTGGAAAAGGAGAGGGAAAAGGGTTTGGGACAGGACAAGTCTTGTAAAGGCACAGTGGTGAGAGACAGCCCTGCCAAACAGCCTAAACTAGGGGGCTTGATGGGATCTGAAACATGACTTTAGACGGCCAACCTCCTCCCCTGCCCTCCAACTCCCGGGCGCCCTTCTTCCTGCCACACAGCAGCATCTGTCTTCTTAACTCAGCAGCAAAGGAGACGTTGCCTGAACTGAATCCTGAGAGTCATGACAGAATCAACTGGATGAATAAGATCATTCTAGGTGGGGGAAACACAATACAACAAATACCAAAAAAAAAAAAAAATCAAACGTGTTGCCGTCAAGTCGATTCCAACTCATGGTGACCTCACGTGTTACACAGTAGAACTGCACTGTAGGGTTTTCTTGGCTGTAATCTTTGTAGAAGCGGATTGTCAGGGCTTTCTTCCGTGCCACCACTGGGTGGGTTCAAATCACCCAGCTTTTGTTTAGTAGTCAGGTGCAAACCATTTGCATAACCCAGGGACCTTTTAATACCCAAAATAAACAAAAAACCAAACCCATAGCCATCAAGTCGATTCTGACTCTATAGCACAGAGTAGATCTGCCCTATAGGGTTTCCAAGGAGCGGCTGTTGGATTTGAACTGCCAACCTTTTGGTTAGCAGTTGAGTTCTTAACCCCTGCACACCAGGGCTTGGGTAAGTTTTGTTTGTTTTTTTTAATGGGGATACTAGATTGCGGATTGGGAAACCCAGGCAACAGGTTCCCATTGTTTCACCAGAGTTGGGGGGGGGGGGTGCCTTCAGCTCTCCTCAGGGGTGCAGGCAGAGACGATTGGGAAAGTCTACCTTTCTGTTTCTTTAAATGTGTGTTCTCCAGGAGGAGATACCTTTGTGGGTCTGTAGCCCACCCTCAAACCCACAAGGTGTCCCTGCTGCCTGCTGTTGATCAGAACAGGGTGGGGCAGGACGTTCTACCACACCAGGAAGACACCTCAGGAGAGCATCTGCCCTGCCCAGCTCAAGGCAGGTAAAGAATTTTTGGGCTTTTTACAGAAGACCTAGGATACCTGGGGAGGCCGAGTGTCTTGCCCAAGGCCAGACCACCTCCATGTGGTACAGATTGGTCTAGGAAAGAACTCTAACTATCCCACTGCCTTCATATCAGTGGCTCTCTCTTCTCTTTTCACCAGGGTCCCCTACACAGAGCTGACAGACAGCAGGTGCTCAATGAATATGTGTGGAATGAATGAATGAACAAATAGTGCAAGTAAGTGGTGGAAGGAGCACTGGATTATGAGCCTGGAAACCTGGGTTCTGGTTCTGACTAGTCCTGTGGCCGTAGGACAAGAACTTGAACTCTCAGCCCAGTTTCCTTACCTGTCAGTTAGTGATGAGAGTAACCTCTGTTCTACTTCCTTCAGAGGAATCAAGCATGATAGAGTCCTGTAAAGTGAGCGACACAAGTGAGAGGTTACAAACAGGCCCTGTTCTCTGGCCTCTGCTTCTCAGAGACCATCCTGCTATCCCTAGGATGCCTGGCTGGTGGAGAAACAGCCACAGCCACCAGCTGTGCATTAGAGAAGGTGTACTTCAAAACACACTACATGAAAACCAAGACAAAGTGAATATGTAATTAAATGTGGATTTGGAATCTCTGGGAGGTGCTCCTGAATTTTTTTTTAATAATTTATTTTTGTTGTTGTTGTTGAAAATGTACTAAGCAAAGCATACACCAACTCAACAATTTCTACATGTACAATTCAGTGACACTGATTATGTTCTTCAAGTTGTGCAACCATTCTCACCTTCCTTTTCTGAATTGTTCCTCCACCATTAACATAAACTCACAGCCCCCTAAGCTTCCTATCTAACCTTTCGAGTTGCTGTTGTCAATTTGATTCCATATAGTTATTTAAAGGAAAACAATGCTCATGTTAGACATTATTTGCTGATCAAGCTAAGCTATTGTTTGGTTTAAAGAAGACTTTAAAAATAAAGATATTTTTGGTTTAAAGGTTTAAGGTTTAAAGATTATCTCAGGGCAATAGTTTTGGGGATTTCATCCAGCCTCCATGGCTCCAGAAAGTCTGGATTCCATTATAATGTTAGTTTTGAAGCTACATAACATATTGATGATTTGGGCTGGATTTTTTCTCACTTCAATCAATTTACCTCACTTCAATCAATTAACCTCCTTGAGGTATGTGTGTGTGTGTGTGTGTGTGTGTGTGTGTGTGTGTGTGTGTGTGTGTGTGTGTTTGTAGAATTTCATGGTACATAGTGGATTTTCTGTTTCATGTGCAGTCTGGAGACAGAAACCAAAAGCTGCCTCTGAAAGGTAACCTCACCCTTCCATAAAGCAGAACCCCCCTCCACGGGGGGCCCACCTTGTGTCAAACACCGTGATAGGGGCTTCCCACACGTTATCTGCTTTACTCCTCTCGAATGTTATGTTTTATCTCTGTTTTGTACTCAGAAATTTTAAATGACTTCCTAAGCTCACACACAAGTAAATTTTATTGCTATAATTTCAACCTCCATCTGCTTGGCCCCCAAATCCATGCTGTGTCTTCATAGCCAGATGGATGTTAGTCTGAGCTCCTGGCTGGAAATTCCTCTCACCATGCCTGCTGAGGTACAGGTGGGTCCTTGGAGCCTGAACCCATGCAGAGCCCCCAAGAGGATGACTAAGTGGCCCCAGCTAGGAGTGCTGGAAGGGAAGGGATCTGGAAGAGTCACACTTCCTCCCCTATTCTTCCTCTCAAGAATGGTTGAGTGGCTAAATGCAATTTCTATAAACTAGCTGAAGGGTCAAAACAAACAATTCCCTTGGCTACTTTACCATCAATGAGCTTCTATTTCCTTCTCCTGCTCCACAGGCTCCCACTTTGGGAGCTGAGAAGGGGAAGTTACCCTCAGGCTGACAAGCTGATAAAAGAGAAGTGGCAATGGCTCTGTCATCTCCTTGTCCAGCAGAAAGATACATTTACAACCTGTCTTAGGCTGATTTCTCTAGAGAAGCAAAACCAGTAAAGCATACAAACATACACGGAGAGAGATTTATATCAAGGAAATGGCTCACGTGGTTGTAGAGGCTGGAATGTCCCAAGTCCGTGGGTCAGGATAGAAGCTTCTCCTGATTCATGAGGCCACAGTTGCTGATGAACCCAAGATCAGCAGGTCAGACAGTAGGGCTCTTGCTCACAGGCTGTGAAGATCAATGAATCCCAAGATCAGCAAACAAGACAGCAGGTAAACTGCTATCTCAAGTCCAAAGAACCAGAGGTCAGACAAACAGGAGCCAGCTGCAGGATCCAGAGCGAGCAAAAGCCTGCAAGCCTTGCCAGAGTCCACCTATACTGGTTGCGGGCCACAGCTCCAAGGAAACTCCCTTTCATCTGATTGGCTACTCACAATAGATTCCATCATGGAAGTAATCACATTATATCATATATCATAATGGAAGTGATCACACTCATCATACAACTGCCAAACTACATCATAACTGCCAAACTATGGAGAATCATGGCCCAGCCAAATTGTAACACAGAACCTCATCTAATTACCATCCAGGAGTCACTGTCTATGAGAACGGTGAGAGCTGGAAAGAGAACTGGACTGACAGCCCCCAGACCTGGCCCTGGTTCTGACTTTACCACTGACTAAGCTGGCATAGAGGAGTGTGGCAGGCAGAACAAGGCCCCCAAAGATGCCCATGTCCTACCTAATCACAAGAACTTGTGAATATGTTACCTTACGTGGCAAAGGTAAAATAAAGTTGCAGATGGAATTACAGTTACTGAATCCGCTGGCTTTAAAATGGAGAGATTATCCTGGATTACCCAGGGGTGCCCAACGTAATCACAAACCAAAAACCCATGGCCATCAAGTGGATTCTGACTCATGGCAACTCCATTACAGAATAGAACTGCTCCATAGGGTTTTCTTGGCTGTAATCTTTCTGGAAGCAGCTCACCAGGCCTGTCTTCCAGGGCACCACTGGGTGGGTTCGAACTGTCAAACTTTAAGTTAGTAGCTGAGCACAAACTATTTGCATCACCCAGGACAAAGGGCCTTAAAAATGGAAGAAGGAGGCAGAAGAGTCAGTGTCAGAGTGACGCAGTGTGAGAAAGACTTGACCAGCCATTGCTGGCTTTGGAGATGGAAGGGGCCACCAGCCAAGGAATGCAGGAAGTTCTAGAAGTTACAAAAGGCCAGAACATGGATTCTCCTCCAGAACCTCTAGAAGAGAATACAGCCCTGCTGACACCTTGATTTTAATCCAGTGAGGCCATTTTGGACTTCTGACCTCCAGAACTAGATGATAGCAAAGTTGTGTTGTTTTAAGATGAAATGACCCACCCAAAGTCATATGGCTGGTAAGTAGCAGGACCAAAATTTAAACCTGTGCCTCCAAGGTCACCCACTTTCCTTCATGCCACTGTGATTTCAACCATGGATGACAGAATAGAGGGTTTGGGAGGCTAATGACTAGCTAAGTCTGGCTTGGGCAGGGTGCAGGGGAGCAGAGGAAGGTAAGGCAGGAGGGGGCATTGGGCCAGGCTGCAGCGCCCTGAATAATAGGTTGAGGAGCCTGAGAAGCATCATGAAGACAAAAGATTGCACACCACAGGCCACATTTGGCCGCAGACTATTTCATCTGGCGTGCATGTTTTCTGTTTGTTTGTATGATCAATACAATATACTGAGAATGTTAACTAGACAGATTTTCGCTTTCCCTTAAAAATCATGTTTCCCTGCAGTCTCCCATCTCCAAAGCTGAGGAATGAGGTTTATGGCCTCAGAGAAGGAGAAGGTGGTTCTACCCAAAACGAAAAAGTCTTTGAGACTTGAAAATAGCTTTTTTTAGAGTGAGGGTTGGTAAACCTTTTCTGTAAAGGGTCAGATATCGAATATTTCAGGCTGACAATCCTTGTGGTTTCTGTCAAAATTACCCAACTCTGCCATTGTAGCATAAAAGGAGCCATGGTCAATATGTAAATGAGTAAGTGTGGCTGTGTTCCAATAAAACTTTATTTATAGACACTGGAATTTGAACTTCATGTAATTTTTATGTTATCAAACATTATTTCACTTTTGATTTTTTTTCCAATTATTTTAAAATATAGAAACTATTCTCAGGTGTACAAAACAGGTGACAGGCCAGATGTGGACCATGGGCTGTAGTTTTCAGACGTTTATTCTAGAACAAGACTATAGTTAGGGTGACTTCTTGTCCCAGTTTACCTGGACTTTCTGGTTTTAGCACTGAAAGTTCTGTGTCCCAGAAGCCCCTGAGTCCAGGCAAATCAGGACAGTTAGGTATAGTCTGGAGACAGGCTTTGACAAGACAGAAAAGAATTTTCTAAATTCCTTTGGCTCCCACTTAGAATCTCTAGTTTAAGCTCAGAAGACTATATCATAGAGTTATCTGTCTGGAGTAGTGAGAACTCAGAATATAATGAAGAGACAATGGAAAGTATACCCTTTAAAGTCCAGTGAGCATGGGAAGGATAAAGTCAGCAACTGGACTGAGAGATTCAAGTGTGCTGTTCTTCCATTCTGGGCGTATCTAACAGAGTGTTGTGCTCCACGGTCTGAGGAGATAGTGAAGGCAGAGGGCTTGTGCGGTTGTTCCTCTGAGGCTCCCTGAAGAGACACCTGTGGAGAACAGGGGTACCTCACCAGGCAGTGATCACAACGCAGTAAAATTGGTGTTGTGGAATGGTTAGATGGTCAGGTTTATCTCCCCTGAGTTCCCCCTGGCTCCCAAGTGACCTTACTTGGGATCAAAACGTTGTGAGTGGACCAGAGACTGTATCCCTGTAACTGAGGGCTGCCGGACAAATGGACCAGGCTAAGGATGGACTGGGAGGCACAGCCAGACCTTAGGAGGAGCCTCATGAGCAGTAAGGACCTCAGACCCTGACTGAACTGAGAGACAGCAGATCATAAGTTCTCTAGCCTCAGATATCATGCAGGCCAAGCAGGGACTGGGCAGGCAAGGGATGTGACCCCAACATCCAGAAGATCCAGTTTGCTAGTCCCCACCCAGCCCATTTCACTCATTTTTGACCCCTGCCAGAACCCTGTAGACTCCAAATTTCCAAACCCTGATAGACAATTGGGAGATATGGGAAGGGAGTGTTGGGAGCCAGGGAAATAAGGTTCCCGGAAGATGACTCAGGCAGCCCCAGAATGTATCTCCACCACTATTAAAGGTCATAAACAAGTCTGTGCCCATCCATTGGGATGACGGTTCCTATGTTGGGTTACTGTCAGCAAGCCAAACCTGCAGTAACACCAGCACCCTAAAAGGCAATCAGAACGTCAGCCAAGTTCAAGTCCTGCATTGCCAATAAATTACGTGGAACTTGGGCAAGTCAATTCTCCTCTTGGGGCTTTAAATTCCTCATCTGTATAATGAGGTGAGGTGGGTTTTCCTACTTGATCTGTAACATTTCAATTTTAAGATCTCAGTCTAACACTGCTCTGTTAAAAATAAGCAACGCCTTCAAATGGCTAAATCTTCCCCCATTAAGTTCTTATAGACTATAAAAAGAAAATTAGCCAGGTAACTATGGAAATCCTGTTTTAGGGCAAATTTCCTTGGGTTGTAAATAAGCAGTTCCTAGCAGAAGGGAACCCCACACACTGAATCCGGGAGGCTAACACTTCCTTGCCCTTCACACAGGCACACATATTTTTCTCAAAAAGGATGTGACGTGCGGGGGGAGGCAATATCCCTGCTGACAGCTGCTGCCAAAGTAACATCAGGCTGGGCTGGAAACAGAAACAGCTGGTTCTTCTTGCTCACCTTGGATATCACAAGGAAGCTGATGAAATTTTCTTAAAATCACAAGCGGGAGCCAAGAAGCCTTACTCTTCGCTTCCTGCATCTCAGGCAACAACAGTTCCAAACCACTTTTGCTAGATTGGGAATTAAGAAACTCAGGTTCTTATATATGCATTGCCACTGCGTAATTTCGGGAAATCATTTCATCTTAGTCTTCCCACCTGCAACATGAGGGGTTAGATTAGATCTCACAGAAAAGCCCCAGGGGGTGAATGGTACCCCTCAGGTGGCACCATTGGCATGAGGTAGACTTTGATCCTTTTTTTTAAAGAGAACACTTTTGTTTTTACTGTATAAAATATCCAACAAAGAATTAGCAGCAAAGAAGATCCTAGACAGAATAACAAAGGTTCAACAGAAGTTAAAAACAAGAAATAAATGGTGGCTGTCATGGATTGAATTGTGTCCCAAAATTTCTGTCAACTTGGCTGGGTCATGATTCCCAGTATCGTATAATTGTCTACCATTTTGTGAACTGATGTGATTTCCTTATGTGTTGTAAATTCAATCACTATGATCTAATAAGACGGATTAGCTGCAGTTATACTGATGAGGTATACAAGATTGGATAGTGTCTTAAGCCAATCTCTTCTGAGATATAAAAGAGAGAAGTGAGCAGAGACACATGGGACCCTCATACCACCAAGAAAGCAGTGCCGGGAGCAGAGCACGTCCTTTGGACCTAAGATTCCTGTGCAGAGAAGATCCCAGACCAAGGGAAGACTGATGACGCAGACCTTCCTCAAGAGCCAACAGAGAAAGCGTAGTTCCCCTGGAGCTGTCACCCTGAATTTGGACTTGTAGCCTACTGGACTGTGAGAGAATAAACTTCTCTTTGTTAGAGCCATCCACCTGTGGTATCTCTGTTATAGCAGCACTAGATGACTAAGACAGTGGCTGTTAACTCCCCTAAATTAATCTATGAATTTACTGATAGACTAATAAAACTACTAATAGGTTTAGCTGGGGCTATCACCGTTGTTCTTTTGTTTTTTTTTTTTTGGGTGGGGGGGGGAGGTTGGAGGGTTTGAATTATTTTTAAAACCCATAAAAATTTATCAAGACAAATTTTAAGTTACTTTTACAGATTTCTTATGAGATCCCTTAGCAAATAGAAATGGTCTTTATTGTTTCACATATCTTCACCTGAGTATGTCAAAGTTCAATTATGGTTTAAGTAATACTGGGTTTTTTATTTCAATCAAAATATAATACTTACATTATCTAATTCTAGGGGGTCCAATGAAGTAGAGATTATATATTCATAAAAATTATATTAAAATCATCAATATTTGAAGAACCTCTTTAAAGTGTTAAAAAGCAGAGATGTCACTTTAAGGACTAAGGTGTACCTGACCTAAGCCATGGTGTTTTTCAATTGCCTCATATGCATGTGAAAGCTGGGCAATGAATAAGGAAGACTGAAGAAGAATTTATGTCTTTAAATTATGGTGTTGGCAGAGAATATTGACTATATCAAGGACTGCCAAAAGAATGAACAAATCTGTCTTGGAAGAAGTATAGCCAGAATGCTTCTTAGAAGCAAGGATGGCGAGACTTCGTCTCAAATACTTTGGACATTGTCTTAGTCATCTAGTGCTGCTATAACAGAAATACTACAAGTAGATGGTTTTAACAAAGAGAAGTTCATGGCTTCACAGTAAAGTAGGCTAGAAGTCCAAATTCAGGGCATCGGCTCCAGGGGAAGGCTTTCTCTCCTTTTCGGCCTTCTTCTCGTCAGTGTTACCCGGACTAGGGGCTTCTCTGCTCAGGGACCCCGGTCCAAAGGACGCGCTCTGCTCCTGGCACTGCTTTCTTGGTGGTATGAGGTCCCCAACTCTTGGCTTGCTTCCCTTTCCTTTTATCTCTTGAGAGATAAAAGGTGGTGCAGGCCACACCCCAGGGAAACTCCCTTTACATTGGATCAGGGATATGATCTGCATAAAGGTGGTGTTACAATCCCACCCTAATCCTCTTTAACAAAAATTACAATCACAAAATGGAGGCCAACCACACAATTCTGGGAATCATGGCCCAGCCAAATTGCTAGACACATTTTTGTGGGGACATAATTCAAACCATGACAGACATGTTATCAGGAGGGATCAGTCCCTGGAGAAGGACATCATGCTTTGTAAAGTAGACAGTCAGCAAAAAAGAGGAAGACCCTCCATGAGACAGATTGATACAGTGGCTGCAACAATGGGCTCAAGCATAGAAATGATCGTGAGGATAGCACAGGACCGGGCAGTGTTTCGTTCTGTTGTACATAGGGTCACTATGAGTTGGAACCAACTAAATGGCACCTAATAACAACAACAACATCTTTGGAAATATAATTTTATTAAACTTCAAAAAGCATGAATGTAGCATCAGTTAAATAACAGCAGTTAAACTTAAAATATACACATTAATCAAAATTACTTTGAAAGAGAGAAAACACAGGCAAATGCCTTGCTGTTGTGGGTGACAAGGGCCAACTGCTATGAAAGCTGAACTATCCCTGCCTGTGGCCCTGGTCCCTGAGCCCTCACAGCCTAACCTTCCTCCTCACTGGGGACCTGATGACCACTGGGTCCTCTGATCTTTCCAGGTTCTGCCCAGGGCTAAGGTAGAACAGCAGGGGCAAAGGGCCACTTGGGAGACGCTGGAACATAAACTCTGCTTCCACCAACTTTTGTCTGTTGTGACCATTTTCAGTTTAGCTTGCTGAGCTTTCTCTCAGTCAAAAGAGCAGCCAATCAACTTTCTTGAGCTTTTTTCTCACTTGAGATAACAGGGCTTTGATAGACGGAAAAGGTTCTTTCCAATTCTTTACCCAGGTCTTCAGTCATCCTCCTGTAGCGGTCACGCTTCTGAAGTAAATGATGATTTCATACACGTTGGGAAATTTCTTCTCTATTTCTAAGCAGTACATTTCCTCCTTGATTAATTTTCTGCAAAGTTTCATTACATGTTATCAATGTAGTTCAGGCAGTATCTAAAGTCCCACTGAAACTTTTGAATCTCATTTTGAAACGGTGGCTTTTCAAACTGCCAAGACGTTTGCTCAGTTTGGAGAATTTTTGATTGAATTGTAAATGCTTCATTCATTTGATATTCTTCACATAACTTTTTATACATTCCTTGTTTTCCTCCTTCAAGCCTTTTAAAGGAAACATTTACGTTAACAGCATCAACGAGTTTCTAAAACTCATCCTCTAACTGATAGTCTTGGCCTCCATTTTCTGATTCACTCTCTTTCTCTAATTCCAAGTTGCCATCATTCACGTAATCTCCCCTAAAGCAAGCACGAAGACTTAACCTTTAGCACAGCTGCAGTCAGAGATTTTGCCTGGCTCTGTCATTTACATTCTAGCCCATTCGTGCATCTGAGTTTTCAGGTATTTCTTTCTTCAGTTCTGGCACTCTTACCTTCCATCCCATAGTTTCTGGGAAAGCAGATTTAGGCTTTCCTGAAGAGGAACATTATTTTCCTCTGAAGTTGTTCTACATTCTTCTGAGATGCTTTTAGGATGTTTTTGGCATCAGTCACTTGGGACTGGAGGGATTTTAAAACATCTTTGAGGGACCCTGTTTGTCCCTGAATACAAGTCATCATCACTCCATGGAATAAAGGTTTAGGGGACCTCACTCTCTTATTCCTTGTCAAGAACAAATCTGCATCTTCAAGTGAAGAAGTGGACTTGTCTGCATCTTCATTAAGTGCTGGCAAACACAGGGCTTATAACTTCCAGGGCCTGGCCTCCACTGCAGGTGACTTGAAGGAGTCACTAGCTTGTGTGTAATCTCTCATCCTCTCACCAACTTGATTTTTTTATCGTGCTTTAGGTGAAGGTTTACAGAGCAAATTAGTTTCTCACTAAACAATTAATAGATATATTGTTTTGTGACATTGGTTGCCAACCCCACGACATGTCAATACTCTCCCCTTCTCAACCTTGGGTTCTTCATTTCCATTTGTCCAGCTTTCCTGTCCCCCTCCTGCCTTCTTGTCCTTGCCCCTGGGCTGGTGTGCTCGTTTAGTCTCGTATACATGGTTGAGCTACGTGTATTATTGTTTGTTTTATGGGCCTGTCTAACCTTTGGCTGAAGGGTGAACCTCAGGAGTGACTTCAGTACTGATTTAAAAGGGTATCCAGTGGCCGTACTCTTGGGGTTTCTCCAGTCTCCATCAGACCAGTAAGTCTGGTCTTTTTTGTGAGTTTAGAATTTTGTTTTACATTTTTCTCCAGCTCTGTCCAGGACTGTCTATTGTATCCCTGTCAGAGCAGTCAGTGGTGGTAGCCAGGTACCATCTAGTTGTGCTGGACTCAGTCTGGTGGAGGCTGTGGTAGTTCCATTATTTCTTTGGACTAATCTTTCCCTTGTATCTTCGGTTTTCTTCATTCTCCCTTGCTCCAGATGGGGTAGGACAAGTAGACGTATCTTAGATGGCCACTCACAAGCTTTTAAGACCCCAGATGCTACTCACCAAAGTCGAATGTAGAACATTTTCTTTATAAACTATGTTATGCCAGTTGAACTAGATGTCCCCTGAGACCATGGTCCCCAGCCCTCAGCCCAGTAACTCGATCTCTATGGGAGTTTAGATGTGTCTATGAAGCTTCTATGACTTTGCCTTGGTCAAGTTGTGCTGGCTTAGAATTGTATTGGCACTCATCAATTTTATAACATTCTTCAACTAGGGAAGAAAACCTTTGGGTAGCTCTTTTTCTCTCCTTAAAGTATGTTGACTTTTTACTATAAAAACAATCATAGCAGCACAAGTGACTTGAGCCGTGTCTCAAGTTTTTGGACACCACCAGCAGAGCACCACATGGCAGCTCCAGGACCAGCTGGAAAGACATTTGGCTGGCAGTCGGCAGGTCCTCCATAGCTCCAAAGGGCATCATAGCTCTGCCTGTGGTTGCCAGTATCCTGTGGGCCACAACTGATTATATGGAACCCTGAGGAGTGTTCCACCACTGACCCACTGAGTGAAGTTGAAGATAGGTCAATTGAGACTATCCAGTCTGAGGAGCACAGAGAAAAAATAATTAAAAAAAAAAATGAACAGAGTTTAAGAGAGCTGTGAGACACCATCAAGCATAGCAACATATGTATAACAAGAGTCCCAGAAGGAGAGAAGAGACAGAGAAAGGGACATCAAGAATATTTGAAGAAATAATGGCCAAAAACTTCCCAAATTTGATGAAAAATGTGAATCTATACATCCAAGAAGTTCAATGAACTCCAAGTCAGCTAAAGTTAAAGGGATCCACCTGAGACACATTCTAATCAAACCATCAAAATCCAGAGTCAAAGAGAGAATCTTGAAAGTAGGAAGAGGGACGTGACTCATCACATACATGTCAATAAGATTAAAAGCTGGTTTCTCACAAAACCATGGAGGTCAGTGGGCGGCGGAATGACATAAAGTGATGAAAAGAAAAAACTCTCAACTAAGAATTCTATATATGGCAAGACCATCCTTCAAAAATGAAAGAGAAATTAAGACATCTCCAGATAAACAGAAATGGAGAGAATTTGCTGCTAGTAGACCTGCCCTACAAACGCTTCAGCTTGCAATGAAAAGATACTAGACAGTAACTTGAATCCACATGAAGAAACAAAGACCACCAGTAAAGGTAACTACGTAGGTAAATGTAAAAGTCAGTATTAACGTATTTCTTGTTTGTAACTCTTTTTTTCTGTATGATTTCAAAGAAAACTGCACACAACAATAATTATAAATCTATGTCGATGGGCATACAATATATAAATATGTAATTTGTGACAATAATAACATAAAAGGGGGATGGAGCTATATAGGAGCAAAGGTTTTATATACGGTTAAAATTAAGTTGGTAATAATTCAAATTAGATTGTAATACATTAAGATGTTAATTGCAATAATCAGGGCCACCACTAAGAAAATGTCATGAATTGAACTGTATCCCCCCCAAATATGTGTCCACTTGGTTAGGCCATGATTCCCAGTACTGTGTGGTTGTCCTCCATTTTGTGACTGATGTAATTTTCCTGTGTGTTGTAAATCCTAATCTCTGCCTGTGGTTAATGAGGCAAGATTAGATAATGTTAAAGAGGATTAGGGTCACATCCTTGATCCAATAGTAAAGGGAGTTTCCCTAGGGTGTGGCCTGCATCATCTTTTATCTTAAAAGAGATAAAAGGGAAGAGAAGCGAGCAGAGAGTTCGGGATCTCATACCACCAAGAAAGAAGCATCCGGAGTATAGCGCATCCTTTGAACCTGGGGTCCCTGCACAGAGAAGTTCCTAGTCCAGGGAAGACTGATGACAAGGACCTTCCTCCAGAGCCAAAAGAGAGAGAAAGCCTTCCCCTGGAGCTGATGCCGTGAATTTGGACTTCTAGCCTACCAGTCTGTGAGAAAATAAATTTCTCTTTATTAAAGCCATCTACTTGTGGTATTTCTGTTATAGCAGCACTAGATGACTAAGACAGAAAATAACCAAAAAATATATAGTAAAAATAAAATGACAAAGAATCAAAATTGTACACTAGAAGATACTCATTTAACACAAAAAAGAGTCAGTAGTGGAGCAACTGAGGAAAAAAAAAGATATAAGACATATAGAAAACAAATACCGAAATGACAGAAATAAGTTCCTCCTTATTAGTAATTACAGTAAATGTAAAGGGATTTAACTTTTCATTTAAAAGGCAGAGATTGACAGCCTGGATTTTAAAAGCATGATCTAACTATATGCTGTCTATAAGAGACTCACTTTAGATCTAAAGACACAAATAGGTTAAAAGTAAAAGGATGGAAAGGATAGTTCATGCAAGATCGCAGGGATCTCCCTTCCCTGAAGGCTTCTTCCTCATTTGTGTTTGGTCAGTCTGGTGGGCTGGGGCAGAGTACCTAACAGCCTCACCAAAGGTATTAACTCACTAACCTGCCTTTTAATCATAAGATATCAACTGGAATGGGCAATCTTAACATTTCATGGATTTTTCAGTGAAGCCAGTTTCTCCCTGTTCAATCCAAGTGTTCCTGGGTGGAGGACTCTCCTCCAGAGTGACTCTATGATGCGGGCTCCTTCCACCACGTGGACCTGCCACCTTGAGTGCATGGCTCCCGAGATTGCCCTGGGGTTGGTCTCCAGTCCACTGAGTCATCTTCAGAAGTGTGCCGCTGCGGAATGGCTCTGCAAGGGAGCACATCCTTCTTTTCGCTAAATTTGTCACCTTTTACATCTTTAAATAACATCTCACTCTCCTAGTTTCTCTCTGGCAGACTTAGGCCTAGAGCCCACTTGTCTCTTACCCAGAAATCTGCCATGAAAGACTCTGTCTGTGGTACCTTTATCTATGGGTCTGGAAGTCCTGGTGGGCAACAGGGATCAAGATACAGATATCCCCCCGAGAGTATGGCCCCCAGACACCCTTTTAGCTCAGTGATGAAGTCACTTCCGAGGTTCACCATTCAGCCGGGGATTGGACAGCCCCATAAAACCAAATGGGACTAATGAGGCACAGCAGTCCAGGTACAAGGGCCAGAAGGCAGAAGGGGACAGGAAAGCTGGTGATAGGGAACACAAGGTTGAGTAAGGATAGTGTTGATGTGTTGTGAGGTTGTTAACCATTGTCACAGGGCAATACGTGTACTGTTTAATGAGAATCTATTTTGTTCTGTAAACCTTCATCTGAAGTGAGAATAGCAGCACAATTGGAAGACTGTAGTCAATGTCACTGAACTGTGCATGTAGAAATTTTTGAAATGGTGTATCTTTGGCTATGTATATTTTCACCAAAAAAAAAAAAGGTCGAAAAGGGAGAGGGTTGACATATCCTGGGGTTGTTAACCAATGTCAAAAGACAATATGTGTACTACTGTTTCATGAGAAACTATTTGTTCTGTAAACCTTCACCTGAAGTACAATTTAAAAAAAAAAGACAGGTCTCCCTGTGGACATGGGAGATCAAGTATCAGACCAAGCTTGGTGGTGAGGGGAGGAGGGGGCCAAAAGCCTGATGGAGAGCCCAAGACATTCAAGAAGCTGGGTTGCAGGTGTGGGAGGATGGGGCCACTGCAGCCACAGCCACTGTAGCCAATGCAGCCGCAGCCACACACCTGCTCTGTCCATCCCTGATCCATTGTGGGGAGCTGCTGGTCTTTGCTCCTGGGCATGGCCAGCCCTTCATGAGGACGGCAATGCTTTAATCAGTTTTATATCAGGCCTCTGTTAAGATTTCAATTGAACAAATGTTTCCTCAACTATAAAAATCAATGAATCAACTACTGGTTCCTATAATCTCTAAGGCCTTTTCTGGTGCTCAGATGCTATATTCTGTAATCTGAAATGTTATCTTTGTCCAAGAGGTCACACTGTACTATGCTATGTTGTATTTCTCCTTGTGTCATTAGCCCCTGAGGCCTCCTCCCTCTTCCACACTGAGTACTGAGAAGAAAGAGCTGCCTTTAGAGCAACATGGGATAGTCTGTGGGAAGGTGGGAGAACCCTCTCTCTGCCTTGGGGAGGGAGGACCCCTGCTGAAGTTGTTGACACCAGGTATCGGGTCCTCAAGCCCTTAGTGTAACAATTATTGGGGAGAGAGAAGGGAAGGAGGACTTTTTGGCAGTAACCCGTTAACCAAACCTGTAGCCGTCGAGTTGATTTTGACACATAGTGACCCTATAGGACAGAGTAGAACTGCCCCATAAAGTTCCCAAGGGGCAGCCGGTGGATTCAAGCCAAGCTCTTAACCACTGCACCACCAGGGCAATAGCAACTAAAAACTAGAGAACAGCCTTTATCCTATTTTTTATCATCTCCAAACACAGTCTCCCAAATAGAATTAGATGTCAAAGAATAAATATATATAAAAGTTGAACTCAAATACTTACGTAATGAAGTAAAAACTTTTTTTTTTTTTTTTTTTTTAAAACATCTTAGCAACTGTTTTCAGAATTCGTCTTAGTGGGGAAATGACTTTGTTAGAGGAGTCTCTGGGTGGTGCAAATGGTTAACACAGTCGACTGCTAACTGAAAGTTTGAAAGTTCAAGTCCATTAAGAGGCACCTCGGAAGAAAAGCCTGGTGACCTACTTCTGAAAAAAATTCAGCCATTGAAAACCTTATGGAGTACAGTTCTACTCTGACACACGTGGGGTTGCCACGAGCCAGAATTGACTCAATGGCAACAGGTACTGGTTTTTGTTAGAGAAAGTACCTTTAGCGGCCCCTGGTGTGGGTGAGACAGGCCTAGGCTCCTAGGCCTCCAGGAGGGTGGAGCCACTTTGCGTAAGAAAAAGGGGACACTATGCTATTTTTGTTGCAAAAAAGGGCAGGAAGAGAGGAGCCAGCTGACTTGAAGGAGAGCAGGAATGAAAGGAGGGAGGCAGGGAAGCTGGACAGACGGAGAGGGGTTTGGCAGGTGAACAGAAGGACCGTGAAGCTCCCAGGCCCAGGCCCACTGCTCCATGTGGAAGTCGTTTGTGCTGCTCCGACGGGTGACCTCAGGGAAGTCTTCTCACCAGGAGAGAGAAGCACAGCTTGGGGGCTGAGATTTACACATGGGTCAAGGTCCTGAGGGAATGGGAGTCCCACAGGCTGAGGAGGCTGTGGGAACACAAGGCTCTTGGGAACTGAGCAACCTTGAGGAGGACTTTTGGGCCTCCACAGCCCCTGGAGCTGGGAGAACCAAGCAGATGTAACCTAGACTTCAGGGGCCTGGGAGGCCCCAGCTAGCATCAGGTTACACCTTAAAAAAAAAAAAGGTGGTTTTACAGCACTCTTGGCCTGTGAAGACGGACCCTTCTGCTACCTTCACCAGACTCTAGCCGGATATTTGAACCTGGTTTGGAGCGTACAAACCCTTGGCGAAAGCCACAGGCCCCTCTCCAAGAAGGGAAATCCTGCTCCACCCCTGAGCCCACCCAAGATGGCTGTTGTTTCCAAAGTGGAGAAGAGGGGACCAGCTGGGTATAGGGGGGTTTTCCCAGGCCCTTCCGCGCTGGAGTTCTGCTTCCTCCTCGCAAACAATCAACCAGACCAGCACAGCTGCAGCTGGGCCCAAAATAAACTCACAGCCAGAGCTAGCAGAGCTTCCCCAGTTAAAAATAAGCTGGAGTGCTGCATCATGACAGAGCAAAGGGATACCCAGGGGACCGGCCTTCCAGCCAGGGGAAGGCCTTACTGCCCCCTGGTGCCTGTGGAAGTCCTTCAGAAGACAATGAGTATATATATGACACGCATAGTGTTTACTAGGTGCCAGGTGCTGTTCTCAATTAACTCCTACAACAACCCTATGAGGTGGGCACCATATTGTCACCATCTTACAAAGGAGGAGACAGGGGCCCAGAGAAGTTAATTAACGAGACCAAGATCACACAGCTAGTAAGTGGCAGAGCCAAGAGTCAAACCCAGGCAGTGTGGCCAAGTTTGTTGTCCCATGTGTTGCCTTTCCCTCCTTTAAACCCAAAACCAAACCAGTTGCCGTTAAGTCAATTCCAACTCATGGCGACCCCGTGTGTTGCAGAGTAGAACTGCACTCCATAGAGTTTTCAGGGCTGTGACCTTTCAGAAACAGATCACCAGGCCTTTCTTTCAAGGCAGAAGCGGGTTAACCAGTCAGCACGATATGCACCAGCTTCCACTGAGCAAGTTACATCTGGGCTTAATTGTATTTACTTGCTAATCTGTGGTGAGCAATTTCACATGGGTTTCAGCACGTCTTTGACGTGGTGGGGAACAGGTGAAAGTGTGCAGTGCAGATTGGTGGGAGGGCACGGGTGGGCCCGTGTGTACCTTGCTTATTGGGTAATCGGCCCTATTTCAAGGCACCTCTGGGGGATTCAAACGCTAACCTTTCAGTTAGTAATCGAATTTGTAACTGCACAACTCAGGGGCTCCCTTTCCTCCTTTAGAGTCAGTAAAACAGTGAGGGGTTGAATGCCAGTCCTTCTTTTACCTGAACAAGTCAGTTAACCTCTGGACCTCATTCTCTTACCTACAAAGTGGGAAAAGAGCTCCCATCTCAGCAGGGGGTTGGAAGCCCAGCTATGAGGATCAGATGCAGCGATGTTTAGAAGCATGGTCCATGGCAGGTGTTCACTAAATGGGAACAATGCCAAGTTATACAGATGTAAATACCGAGGTCCAGAGAGAGTGAGTGATACAGGCAGGGAGACAGGGAGGCAGGGACATGTGAGAGATGAGAACAGCCCCCTGGACACCCAGTCCTGTCCCCTTTAATGAAATCAATTCTGTCAACAGCTTATATTTGTACTATATTTAGTACTTTGCAAAACAATTTCAGATCTGCCTTCTGATTTAATCTTTATAATCACCCAGAGTGATGCATCTCAAATACAAACTTGATCTTGCCAGTTCCCAGTTTAAAGTTATTCAATGCCTTCTCATTGCTCTTATGATCAGGTCCCAAGTGCTTACCAGGGTCCCTCAGCCCTGCTCAGGCACGCCCTCCCAACCTCCTGTCTCTCTCCCCTTAGCTTCCTGGTCATTGGTCCTTCTCTGTTCCTGCACTGCCCAACCTTCCACCGCCTTTGCACTTGCTGTTCTCTCCCCCTAGAACACTCTCTCCCGACTCTACCCAGCAACTCCTACTCTCTCCCCAAGATCAGCCCAGCCTTCCCTGACACCCCACCCACCACAAGACCAGGTCAAGGGCTCCTGCCATATACCCTCAGCTCACCCCACTCTCCCTTTATAGCACTTGTCAGAGTTGGTTAATGCCATCCACCCCACTAGACCATAAACCCCAGGAGGCACGCTTTGTATCTGTTTTGCTCACGGTTGTCGACCCCCAGGGCCTATCACAGTGCCTGCCACGTTATAGGCCTCTATGATATTTGCTGAATGAACGAATGAGTAACTGTGAAAGGCAGATTGAGCCCAGAGCGAGGAGGAGTGACTAGCCAGAAGTGGAGCTGGGCCCAGGACTCCTCACCCTCCAGCCACCTCCATGGCAGTCGAGGACCCAGCAGGGGAAAGTGACCCAGGTAAGAGAGGAGGTGAGCCTTCTGCTCTCCAGAGAGCACCCAGCGTCAAAGCCCTTCTCTTTGGGACCTGATGCTTTGCGTGAAATGACCTGTGTGAAAGTGATCTGAACGGCACCTGAGAAAGGAACCAGAACGGTTCCGGTCACCCACTGCTATGTAACAAATGACCTCAAACTTAAAAGCAACTGCTTTTATTTTGTGGTCAGGAATTTAGGTGGGGCTCCACCAAGTGATTTTTCTGCTTCATGTGGCATTGAGTGGAGTGACTACCAACCACCCAATCCCTATCAAAATCTCATCTACAGTGTTTGCAGAAATTGAAAAATTGATCCTAAAATTCACATAGAAATGCAAAAGAGTCAGAAACCAAGACTATCTTGAAAAAGAAGATTGGGGACTCACACCTCCTGAATTCAAAATTTACTGTGAAGTTACAGTAATCAAGACGGTGTGGTATTGGTATAAGGACAGACATACAGATCAATACAGTTGTACTGAGAGTCCAGAAATAAGCCCTCACATCTATGGTCAATTGATTTTTCAACAAGAGTGCCAAGACAATTCAATGAGGAAAGAGTAATCTCTTCAAAAAATGGTGCTGGGACAACTCGGTCTCTACTTGCAAAAGAATGAAGTTGGCCCCCTACCTCACACCATGTAGAAATTAACTAAAAGTGAATCAAAGACTTACATGTAAGAGCTAAAACTATAAAACTCTTAGAAGGAAGCATAGTTATAAATCTTTGTGACCTTGGATTAGGCAATGGTTTCTTAGAAATGATACTTAAAGCACAAGCAAGCAAAGAAAAGCAGATAAATTGAATTTCATCTGAATTAAAAACTTTTGTCCTTCAAAGGATACTCTCAAGACAATAAAAAAGCAACCTATAAAATGGGAGAACATATTTGCAAATCATATAGCTGATAAGGGTCTAGTATCCAGAATGTATAAAGAACTCTTACAACTCAACAATAAAAAGACAAATAACCCAATTTAAAGATGGGTAAAAGATTTCAGTAAGCATTTCTCCAAAGAAGATATACAAATGGCCAATAAGCACATGAAAATATGCTCAACATCATTAGTCACTAGAGAAATGAAAATGAAAATCACAGTGAGATACCACTTCACAGCCACAATGGTGACTGCAACAATAATAATAATAATAAAGACAGAAAACAACAAATGTTGGTGAGGATGTGGAGAAATTGGAACCCTCATCATTGCTGGTGGGACTGCAAAATGGTATAGCCACTGTGGGAAAGCAATCTGGCAGTTCCTCAAAAAGTTAAATGTAGAGTTACCATACGATCCAGCAATTCCACTTCAAGAGAAATGAAAACATACGCCCACACAAAACTTGTACATGAATGTTCACAGCAGCATTAATAATAACAGCAAAGAGTGGAAATAGTCCAAATATCCATCAACTGATGCATGGATAAACAAAATGTAGTATACCTGTGCAATGGAATATTATTCAACCATGAGAAGAAATCAGGGCTTCAAACCAGTTCATTCTGGTTCGAACCCCTGCTGAGAGTTTGCATTGCCACCCCAGGTATACTGAATCAGAATCTACAGTTAACAAGATCCCCCATTAAGTTTAAACACATTCTCATGGTCAGAAAATCAGAAGGTCGCAGAACATCAGATATACGATGAACTTTTCTTTTTTTATACATTTTAGCATTCCTGCAATCAGTATGTCTTATAATTTAGCGTGTTATAGTTTAATTGGTAGCGTTTTTTTCCTTCTTAAGGTATATAAAATAATGATGTGCTTTACAATCGATGGATTCAACGATATTTGGCATTCTAATTTGAACTACTGCATGCAGGAATCCTCTTTACACAGACAACTGGACTTGCATGCCTCCAAGGATGGGGAGCTCACTGTCATACAAGCACGTCATCTCCTTGGTAGACAGCTGAGACTGTGAAAAAGGCACTTGCTCCTTTAAGCTGGACTCTGGTGAGTCCACACACCGCGCCGGGGGCCCCGGAAAGCAGGTTGGTCCCTCTCCGGCCCACCACAGTCCTCCCTTGCTCACTGTTTCTCTCTTCAAGCCTCACCCCCTCACAACTGTCCTCCACAATGCTGCAAGAGAGTCTAAAATAATGTCAGGTTCCCGGCTCTACACTCTCCAGGGGTCCCAGTGGCCGCTAACACCTAATTCTCGCTGTTCAGGAAGCGCGGGCCTCCCTTCACTGCCAAGCCCCACCCACCTGCCCACTCATTGGCCACTTTCTTCTTCGCGCTTCACGCATCCCCAAGTTCTAGCTCTGCATTAAACCTGGGCAACGGGGACCGCTGCCTCGGGCTTTAGAGGAGCCCTCCCACAGCCCACGCCTCCCCTCCCCTGCTTCCAGCACCTCCATGTGCGTCTTCCCTGCGGTTGGTCTTCTGCGCGCAGATCCGGTTTACATATCTCAAGGGGCAGCTGTGTGTGGAGGGCAGTGTCTGGATGAACAGGCTGGGGCGATCACATGCATACCTGTGTCCTCATGGGGGCTGTGGCACAGTGCCATGGGTGGGGACAGGCTATGTTGCTGTGTAAAACCAAGGAGTCCCCAAATTCTCAGTCTAAACCTGGCCTTCCAGGTCCTTATGAAGGTATATCTGTCAAGGTAAGAGGCTGGAATGTGTTTTATTTAACAGTTTGTTAGCTCGAGTTACCACTTTAAAATATTTAGACATATAGTATGTGGGCCTACTATTGTGCTCTTGCCCCAGGTCCTGAAAATGTTGGGGTAAGATCTGCAAAGTACCTGTACTTCTCTGAAAACACCAGCCTCGGGATTTAGTACAGGCTGTTCCCTTTGCCTGGAACACCCTCCCGCATTTGTCTGTCCGGCCAACTCCAGTTTTCCCCCTCAAGTCTCAGTTCAAAGGCTCCTGCGGCTCCTTATCCATTCTTCCCACCCAGCACTCAGACCCTCGGCACTGCTGGTGCTGTGCAGAGGCCTGGCTGACAGCTGGGCCAGGAACTCCTTGGAGGCACTGACCTTGGCCGACTCATCCCGGAATTCCCAGACCCCAGCACACCTGCCAGCACAAGTGCTGATAGGGAGGGCTTGGTGAACACAAGCGTCATCATGCAGTTCATATGCCCACTTTAGTCCAGCTGCTTAAGACACCCTAGCCCAGAGCTCTTCAGACTTCAATGTGCTTGTGAATCACCCGGGGGGCTCTTGATAAAATGCAGATTCTGATTCAGGAGCTATTGGTGGCATAAGTGGTTAAGAGCTCAGGCTACTAACCAAAAGATTGGCAGTTTGAATCCACCAGCTGCTCCTTGGAAACCCTATGGAGTAGTTCTACTCTGTCCTATAACATCACTATGAGTTGGAATCAACCCAATGACAACAGGTTTGGTTGAGGTTTTGGAGTAGAGCCTGAGAATCTGCATTACTAACAAATTCCCTGGTGATGCCATTCTGCTAGTTTGTGGGCCACACTTTGGGTAGACAGCTTTAGAGCTCATTAACTCCCAGAATGACAAGGTTAATAGATGTGTTGCTTGGAGTCAACATTTTGGTGAGAACTGTGGATGGTGCAATCCTGAAAGGAGACTGTGACTGCCCAGCTGCTCCTCTGAGATGGACCTGTGGTATCCTCCATACAAGCCAACTCCTCACTGAGGAGGGCAGTCCAGGGAACCCGGAAACTGGGGCTTCTGAGAAGGACCACGTGGGGGCTGGGACTCCAGACTGCAGCCACTCTCTTCGAGTGCACACGCTTCCTAGGTCAGGAGGCCCGGGTCTAGGCTCGGCGCAGTCACTGTTCTTCGTGAGTGTCCTTAGGCAAGACACTCTCTTTCTCTGGACTGCTCTTAACTCAAGCGTACTGTCTGCTGAATAAAAGGGCCATCTTGAAACCCTGGTGGCACAGTGGTTAAGAGCTACGGCTGCTAATCTAAAGGTCAGCAGTTCAAATCCACCAGGCGTTCCTTGGAAACCCTATGGGGCAGTTCTACTCTGTCCCTTAGAGTCGCTATGAGGCAGAATCAACTCAACGGCAATGGGTTTGGGTTTATGAGAGTCAGATAGTAAATACTTTCGAGAGAAAGAGATGCTGTGCACTGACAAGATGGCACTGTTAACAAGAGGAGGCCTGAACAGCTCTTAACCAACACGGTTGCTGTCGAGTTGATTCCGACTCATGGTGACCCCATGTGTGTCAGCGTAGAACTGTGCTCCTTAGGGTTTTCAATGGCTTTTTTTTTTCGGAAGTAGATTACCAGATCTTTGTTCCGAGGTGCCTCTGGGTGGACTTGAACCTCCAATCTTTCCGTTATCAGCCAGTTGTGTTAACCGTTTGCACCACTCAGGGACTCCATACAGCACTTACTGTGTGCCACTGTTCTGTGTGCTTTTCCTGTGCTAACTTACGTAATCCTCACAATAGCCCTCTGAGATGGGCACTATTCTTATTATTACCATTTTACAAATGGGGAAACAGAAGTCCATGGAGATTAATTGCCCCAAATCACACAACTGTTAAGTGCTGTTAAGAACTCAAGTCAGCTTGTTATTCTGCCTCTTCAGTATGAAGTTGGTTTAAGAAAGTGAGAAGCTATGGGATCCTCTCCCCTTGGTCTCGCCTCCCCAGTCCCCTTCAGCAGCCCCCTAAGGCTCCTCCGGACAGTCTTGGGGCTCTACAGACCACAGCCTGCAAACCTCTCTCCGGGGTCCCCTTTGGCTCTCATGTTCTGGGGATGTGCCTTGTCCTAGGCTGCAGACAGGCCAGTGTTTGGGGACATGCTCACATCCATTCCACCTCTGATGGGTAACCTGGGACCTCCAGAGCAGGTGCTGGTGAAATGTTCTTGGATCTGAGGGTCTTTGGCTGGAAAGTCTCTAACTCACAGATTTGAGCCTGCCTTGCTTTAAACCAAGGTCTCTAGGTGGCGCAAATAGTTTGCACTCAACTACGAACCTAAAGGTTGGCAGTTTGAACCCACCCAGCAATATCTTGGAAGAAAGGCCTGGCGATCTGCTTCCATAAGGATTACAGCCAAGAAAACCCTATGGAGCAGTTGTACTCTGTAACACATGGGGTCGTCATGAGTCAGATTCAACTCAACAGCAACAGGTTTGGTTTTTTTAATTAGCTTTAAACCAGACCCATTTTGTGAAATCTGAGCTTCCCCTATCTCATTGTATTATCATGATCTGCTTTCTTTTCTATCTTCTCCCTTAAGTATGGCTCAGAAATATGGCCATTTTCCTTTATATCTCCATCTCAGTGCCTGGCACACTGTAGGTGCTCAAGTGACGAATCCAGACTTTCCCGTTTTAAAGCACTGGTGATGCAGTGGTGACGCTGTTCCAGATATTGCCACCAGAGGGCAGGCGCGCACAGCAGCCGAAGTGCTGGCAGTGCCGCAGAGAGAGCGCGGGCGTTGGGTGGGTGTGCCTGGGCGTTCAGCCCTCGGAGCAGAGGTGGGCCAGGCTGACCGGCAAAACAGGACGGGAAGATGGGGCTGGGGGAATTGCAGCACTACCTCTGCCGATTTCAGCTCCTCCCTGAGCTCCGGAGCCCCTCCTTTTCTCTTTCTTCCCCTCCGTTTTTCCCTCTTTTTCCTTTCCTCTCTCCCTTTCCAGGTGGACCTGGGTTCAATCTGGACTTTGGGTGACATTGGGCCAAACACCTCTTCTCTCTAAGCCTTAGTTTCCTTATCTGTAAAACGGAAAATAATACTAATACCCAGCTTTCATGCATTTTCCCCTGGCTCGTTCCCCTACTTTGGCGTTTGGGTCCCTCAGGTTAGGGCTGCACTTCCGTTAGCACCAGCCCCTTCCCTGCTCTCAGGGAGGAGGTCCAGGCCGGGCTGAGGTAAAATCAGGCCCCCTTTCCTGTAAGTTGCTCCTTGTCAGGCATCCTGCTCCATCCCTGGTCTGCCATGCTGGGAGGGGCTGGGTGGAGTCTCTGGACAGGGTGACCGCTCCTTCTCCCGCCTAGGAGCTGTGACAACCACCTGTGCATCCTATACGTGTGGGACCCCCGCTGGGGTCTGTTCCATTCAAGACTAGAGGGCAGGCAGGAATGAATGAACGACTGAGTGAAAGGCATGCATCACCTCAGAGCATTTATTGTGAAGGGAGTTTCAAATCTACTACCAGCCAAACCCTAAAGCCTTTTTTAGTCTCCTGGAGCTCCAGGCTCCAAGCAGAGTTAATTGAGGGGTATTCCCCTTTTGAAGCCTCTTGTTCATTTGGGACTCCCCTCTGGCAGCAGCCCTAAGGGACCCCTGACCTTGGCCCTGGTCTAGCCTTTCTTGGGGGAAGGATTTTGCTAACCGTGAAGGTTCATTCAGAGTCCCTAGATGGTGCAAATGTTTAATGCACTTGGCTGCTAACAGAAAGGTTGGAGGTTTGAGTCCACCCAGAGGTGCCTCAGAAGAAAGCCCTGGTGATCTACTTCCAAAAAAAAATATCAGCCATTGAAAACCCTATGGAGCAGTTCTACTCACACACATGGGGGGTTGCCATGAGTCAGAATCAACACGATGGCAACTGGTTGGTTTTGGAGGGTTTCTTCTATCATGTATTCATGTGTTCCCTCATTCAATGCACACAACCAAGCCCCCTCCCTTTGCCAGGCCTGTGCAAACGTCCATGCTATGTGCACCATGTGGGGGGGTTGTTCTGCAGATGGGGGTGCTCCGGGGGAACTGTCCTGAGGGGGACTCAGGGAAGGCTTCTCTGAGGAGGTAGCTTTTGAGCAGGAAGCTGGTGCTTGGGCCCTAGGACCTCCCCAGAGGGTCCCAAGTCGGCTGCAGTGCTGGGGCAGGCAGCTCCAGAGGAAGACAGTGGCCACCAAGAGTCAGAACCAGAAACTGAGGGTTAGTGACAACCATGGTCAGATAGCAAAGCTGGGCCCAGAACCAGTGTGACTCCTCAGCTCCTGCCCTCCCCTCCCATGCTGCCTCCAGGGAAAGGGTTTCTGGGCGGGCCCAAGAAACGGGATGTGTCATAACCGAGGGTTCTCAGTCCCCAGCCCGTCTTACGTCAGGCTCGTCTCCTGACACTGCGTCCTACTTGTAGGGACTTGCCCGTTGCTGACCCAGATTTCCAGGCCAGTCTGTCAGCACCTCCAGGGCAGGGCAAAGTGTGACTTCTCAGAGGCCCAGACAGAATCCCTGAACATCACAGAGACTCAGCCTGCTGTGGGAGGAAAGCACCTGTCCTGGGAAAGCCAGCTGCACATGGGGCTGAGGGCTACCGGGGGCTTCCCAAGAGGCTGTTCTAAAGGAAGCAATTGAAGAACCACAAGTTAGGTGTTCCCAGTGGGCAGGAGGGGGTGGGCTGCACTCAACCGCCATTTAGAAGTGCAGGAAATTTAAGAATCTAGGACTGAGACTTTCATGCGCTTGTTTGGGGCCAGTTTTTTCTTTGTAATTCCTTCACTTTACTTTTCAGGGAAGCTAATCAGCTTGGAGAGCTTCTTCCGTGCAGGGCCTCCTGAGCCGGCCTCCCTGGAAGAGCCTTGCTCCCTGCTCATCCTGGGTGCTCAGGCGCTCCTGCCGCCCTGGCATGTCTCAGAACCTCCCACCTCTGCAGCAACCTCGCCCCAATCCCCAGCACACCCAGGTCTCTCAGGACAGCTGATCTTGTTGCCACACAACCTAGAAAATTCTGCCCCTGGCTTGGGGCTCCATTTGCTGAGCCAACGTGAGGCATGAATAGCAGTCTTGTGTCAGAGGTTCCCAACGGTAGTGAGCTGCCAGAGGCCATCCTGAACCTTGGAGCCTGCAGAGACGCAGCCCCCGCCCCTCCACTGGGCTGGGACCTCTATTTACCTCCCAGCTGGTGTCCCCACAGGCCATGACATCATCTTCTTTTATCAGTTCTTTTCTCATTATCCTACAATAGTTAAACAGCGCTACACAATCATAAACCTCAAAGCAGAGCTGGGCCTCAAAAGCCCATGGCAATTCCTAGTTATAAGGGCTTTGTCAGGATGTTCTAGAATATGTAAAAATTCTTTTTAGATTATTTTGGAATACAGACACCAAATTAAAAGTCTTGGTAAAGCACTCCTAGACCCCCAAACATCCCCCAGGAGCCCAGGAGTCTGTGACTGCAGCTTGAGAAACACCAAGAGTGGGAAGCTGGGAGTCAGAACTAGACTGGCTCCTGGCTTGCTACCAGCTGTCCTAGTTGCTCGTCCTGCCCTGAGCCTCTGTTTCCTAATCTGAAGTTCCTTAGCGCTCTGACATCCTTGCCTCTGTGATTCCTCAGGGATGTCCCAGCCATGTGGCCACTTCAGACACTGGGCTTGAGGCAAGGTTCACAGCGGAGCCCAGAGGTGCTGAGGGGTGGTGGTGCGGTGAGCTGATCTGCCTACGAAGGCCTTGCTAAGCAAAGGCAGCGGTATAGTGCCCGGACACACCCAGGGCCTGGGGAGTCTCTGCCTTAGCTGTCTGCTGCCAGATCACCTCACATTCTCCAATGGCAGTCTGTGTGTTGGTAGGCTAACAATTCGGAAAAGACTTGCACTTCCTCCTCAAGGGCTGGTTGGGGAGTCTGGTGGGGGCTTCACCCAGGAGGAATGCCAGTCGATTCCTCTTGGGTCCTGATAGATCTCTGACACCCTGGCACACCCCCCTCCCTGGCCTGCTTTGAAATATGACCTCAAATCCCCCTCTGAAGTTTCTTAATAAGGGATTTAAGAGAAGGAGCATTTGCTCAGGAGGCCAAGTTCCAAGCTTTCACTGCAAGTGAAGACATTGGGACCAGAAGATCTTTAGAGTTCACCTGGCCCAACACACTCCACATACAAAGAGGGCCAGGCCCAGGCCCAGCGACTTGACTGGCAGACAGCAGAGACACCTGGGCTTCCTGGCTCCCAGGCCAACCTAAGGCAGGGGCTTAACCACCTCTGACCCTCAGAGTCCACATCTGTGAGATATCTCTCTGAGAATTAGGCTCTGAAATCAATACGCAAGAGTCAGAGCAGCAGTGTGACAGTCACTTAAAAGAGACAGGACTGGGCACGTTTGATATCTGGCCTCTATGTCTTCTTCCTAACAGCTCCCCAAAGTACAAAATTGGAACCACCTCTTCTACACAGGATACAGTCTGGTGGGACTACAATTAAGGGTCCTTCCCTTCTCACCTCCCCACTGCCTCCTGCTTGTAGGCTAAGGGACAGGCTCAGGACCCAAAAGGCCAGTCAACTCCTCCCTCCTGGAATGTGAATTATGACAAGAGGGACAAAGAAACTAAACGTGGTGTTCCAGTCCTCTCTACGGACTAGGAGGTGGCTGCTTGCCCCAATGGTTGTGATGAACTCTCTAGAACTGCCTTGGATGTTGGCCATTCCCAAGCCTGGTTTTCTATTCTCCTCTGAATCAGTCCCCCACATAGCCTTCCAAAAAATTAAATTTTGCTTAAATTAACCTAAGTTTCACTCACTTGCAATAAAAAAAAAACTCTGGTATGACAGAATGAAAGGTGTTTCTATTTTGATTGACTTCATTAACAATGTTATTAAAAATGCTATTCAGAAGGGCTAAGAGCGTATTCCAGCGTAGAAAGAGAAAAAGGAGAAACACAGAGGCAAAAGCTGCCAACATCCATCCAAATACAGTGCAAGGAGCAGGATCCTTGGTCAACAAAAACTCCAGAATATCTTTCTGTTTTGCAAAGCCACCCTCATTAAGGAGCTGGATGTTTCTAGGTGGACGCCATTAAATACATCAGTGGTCCAGTTCCCATGTTCTGTGTTCCGATTCCATGTTTACCAAGCAAACTTCTGCTTCCTAGAAAGAAAGTGCATTAGTTGTGCCTATGCAAATGTGTCAGTCCTTATAACATCCATTTCTCATTATAAATTGAGTCATTGACATTTTATACGTTAGTTATGTAAGCTTGGCTAGTGTGGGTCCTTCCATGAGAGAGGGATCCATCTTGGTAAGTTGAGAAATCTGGTTCTGAGCCTGCCAGACTAATGTCCACATGGTCTGTTGTGGTTAATAATTAAGGTGCAGAATGGGGGACCTGTAGCAACAATTTCTGGGAGGAGCATGCCTGTCTTTTCCCACCTGGGCACGGCCCCTACCTGACCTGCCTGTATTGTCCATTAGCTGAGTGCTCCTTCACATCATAGGATTCATTTAGGAACCGGCCAAGTCATTGCCTTTGAAAGTGCCGTGCCTGTAAAGGGTAAAGCATCACATAGGTGTGGGCTGTGTGTTTCCACCAACAAGGCTGCCTCTCACACCTGAAGTGCAGTCCGAGATAAAGAGAATGGATCTTCTGATAAATCAGCTTTCCTCCAAGTGCCTGCCCCCAGTGGCAAAGCCTTATTGTCTCTGGACTCCCACAGAGGAAAATGCTGCCATGTTGTCTATACTGACCACTGGACGGCTTCCTCTTGTGGAGAAACAGCCCTTGAGTTGTCTTGGCTGCAGAGTGAAACTCTTGAGCCCTTGAGTGATGTTTTGTTCTTGGTTTCTTCCCGTTATTTGCCTCTGTGCCCACAGAGCCTCTCATCCTCAACAGTGGGCCCTTGCTTTGCCTCCTCCAGCCTCAGTGCTGACTGCTCACCTGGAACAGGAACCATCGTGAAAGGCCAGGGACAGACACCTTCTGGAAAGCAGAGTTCACCCTCAGCCCCGATCACGAGAAGGTGATGCTTCCACTACCTCTGAGCTGCCAGACACTGGCCTGCCACGACCCCCAACCCGCCTCCCGCACCTCCATCTCTCTTCTCTGACTCCCTGCATTTTGCTCCTGGGATGTTTCGATCTTGCATACTGACCATCTCCTTCCAGCTTCCTCAGAACCCCTGACCCACAGCCTGAGTCCTTGCCTCTGAGGCCAGTCCTGACCGGTGACCCTGTGTTTGCCAGAGCCCCAGTTTCTGTGTGCTCTGTGCTGGCCAGCGTGGAACACCCACTCTGAGTAAAGGCTGTCCTCAGGCTGGCCCTGGCCATCACCTGAGCCTCTGCCCCTACCTTGACCTCTTCTTGCTCCAGTCTTGTCTCTGCTTGAGTCAGAATCTTGGCTCCAAACTCCAACTCCAGTCCTGCCTCTGACTCCAGAGTTGGCCTCGGTCCTAGGCAGGCTGATGGGAGAACAGAAAGAGCCGCAGATTGACCCATGGGTTTAAGGCATGTTGTTCCCTACACCTTAGCAGAATGGCAGGGCCACAAGGACAAGAGAACAGAACGGAGACAACAGCAGGTAAGACTGCTCAGAAATGTGTGGAAGACGGAAGGCAAATGGAGTCGAGGCAACCAGTTTATTAGCACCAAAGATACACCATGGCATACAGAGCAGGACAGCAATCCAGCTCATGGCGATCCCATGTGTTACAGAGTAGAGCTGGAAGCAGTTCGCCAGGCTTTTCTTTGCCCAAGCTACTGGGTGGGTTCCAACCGCCAACCTTCAGGTTAGCAGGTAGTCACAAACTGCTTGCACCACCCAGACTTCTACCGATAAAAAACCAAAAACACCCATTGCAGTCTAGTCAATTCTGATTCATAGAGACCCTATAGGACAGAGTAGAACTGCCCCATAGGGTTTCCAAGGAGGAGCTGGTGAATTCAAACTGTGGACCTTTTGGTTAGCAGTCAGGTCAAATTTCTCCTGCCTGCAGAGCCACTGAAGACTCAGCACTTGAAGAAATCGCAGAAGGCATAGGGTGGGAACAGGGGAATGGCTGAAAGTCTCTATACAGACAGCAGAATCCCCTCAGCCGGCATCCCCACTCCATGAGGCCAGGGGACTTTCATCTCCCCTCCACAGAAGACCACAGGCATATTCCCTGGAGAAAGTGAATGCAAGAGGCTCTAGACTTGGAGATTGGCTGGGGAGAGAAACAGAAATAAACGGAGGGTGGGATTAAGTTAAAGTCCACATCTCAAACTGAAGGCCCTCCACCCCTTCCTCTGCTTTGCTCCTCTTAGCAGATCTGTCGGTGCTGCACACAGGTCCCCTCAGATCCCTTTAACTCTTCCTGTGTTCCTGCCCCTTGATTTCTGCTTGCTTTTGCTTCCAATGGCTGGCATCTGTGACCTTATGGCGGGCTGGCCTTGGCTACTGGAGCCACTTTGCCTGCACTTGTTCAGTCCCCCAGGGTGGCCCTTAGCCAAGGACTGGCTGGTAATTGTTCTACTACGTTTTTCTATCCAGATGCTTCTGGAGAGCTTCTGGTAGCCTGATTACCATAGCCATGACTGATTATTGTTCCACCATAGTTTTCTACAGAAGCTTCTCTTTAAGCAATCCAAACTGGAGCAAATGCAGCTTGGATTCTGCCCGTGTGACCACTTTTCCAGTGGCTCAAGAGCCATGGCTGCTAGTGCCATTCTCCCTGATCCCATGCCCTTATTTCTTTATAAATGTATTTCCTTTTCTCAGTGGTTCACCCCCTGTTTAAAACTTCAGTGGTTCTACAGATACTGGTAATGGGTGCAGAACATGATTCATGTAATTGGTGTCAATAAATTGTACATAAAAAACGTTGAACTGGCAACTGTGTAGTATATTTTTTACAATTTTTAAAAAAATTGGTTGCTTCTGACTGCAGTTTCGAAGCATAGTGCATAGTAGCAAGAAGATCTGCTTCATCCCTCTCCTCCCCAACTCCAGAACCTGTTGTCACCACTGCTTCTGCAACACCTTCGCCATCCCTTTTGATATTCCTCACCCTTCACCAGCTGGTAGGTCTTCTTTTAATTATACTCATCTTTTCCTTGAGATGGACTCTGCTCACCCTAAGTATCTGTCCCAGCTGGCATCACCTCCTTGGTTCTTCCCATTCTGAAAAGCCTCAAGTAAATGTCCTTGTTCTCGCTCCCAAGCAAGAGAGGTATTTAGACAAGATGGTCCAATGCTTGGCACAAAGTAGCTGTTCTGGAAATATTTGTTGAGCAGATGGAGATATGGATGTTTGAGATACTTTTGGGATTCTGTGACAGCCATACTTTAGTTTGCCTGCTCCTCTGGGGACCTGACCCCAGTGCCCTCGTGGGCTCCGAAGCATTGCCCAGGTGAGGGTCAAGGTAGCCTAACCATGCCTCCCCCACCCCCTGATCCTGACGTGCCCCCACATCCTCTCTCTTTCTCCAGCCAGGAGGCTCCCGGCACCCTTCTCGTCCCACTTCCCATCTGCCCCACACTTAGTCAGCTCCTCTGCCTTCACCACAGCCCCTTCCCTCTACTCTACTCTCCCCCATGGGCTGGCTCAGCTCCCTTTTTGGGAATCTCGGTGGTAAGGACTGGCCCTAAGCAGCACGCCCAAGGAAGAGGCAGCTCTGCGTGAGGAGGACCCCCGATCTCCTCCTCACCTGGCACCACTTCCTGCACCCTGCGGCCTCCCCCATCCACCACTCACCTGGTGCAGACAAAAACATCTTCCTTGGCTTGGCCTAGTTTCTGGTAGAAGAGAAAATACAAATCATCATGCTTCAACACACATGTTCCTCATCATGTAGCTAACTTCTAGAAAGTCAGTGGGGACTACTGAACAGCTCTGGGGTCAGGCAGGGAGACCTGTAGACAAGACCAGCTCCACAAACCACCAGCTGTGTGGTCTTACTCAAACCACCTCAGGTACATTCTCAATTGCAAAACGAGGACAACACCTACCCACAGGGTTGTTTTAGAGATCAAAGATGATATATACGTGTTCAGCACTTCACATAACAACTGGCACCACACAGGCCCATGAAAATGGTAGCGATTATTATTACTATTGTCTTCTGCTATAGATTGAATTGTGTTCCCACCAAAAGAAATGTGGAAGTCCTAATCCCTGTACCTGTACATATGATCCTGTTTGGAAATAGGGGTTTTCTTTTGTTATGTTAACGAGGCCATCCCAGAGCAGGGTGGGTCTTCAACCTAATCACTTCTGAGGGGTGTCTTATAAAAAGAGCAGGATAGAGACAGTTGGGTGCACACACAGGGGAAGACGCCATGTGAAGACAGACACGCGGCAGATGCATCTACCAGCCCAGGAATGCCAGAGATTGCTAGCAGCTACTAGAAGCTGAAATAGACAAAGAAGGACCTTCCCCTATAGCCACATCCTAAAACTGTGAGGAAATAAGTCTGTGTTCTTTCAAGCCACCCACTTGGGGTATTTTCTGACACAGCGGCATCAGGTGATTAAGACGATTCTGAGTTACTTCAGTCTTGCCAGCAGGCATTTCACTAGATTTTGCCCCCAGAAAACCAGCCTCGAGGTTGGAACGCCGGGGGCCATTTCATTCTCAAGCTACTCATGCGTGTTCCTGTCATCATCCCATTGCCTCTACAAATATCAGTTCTTGTAGTGTGGCCTTGGGCAATTTAGGGAGCCCTTCTGGGCCTCAGTTTCCTCAGCTGTCACCCTGGAGTCACAGGAGTGGTGCCGGTGCGGAGAGATCAGGGACCAGGGAAGTTCTTTGCACACTGTAAAGTCCTGGACAACTACTAAGGGTGTGACGGCTTGGGTCTGCAGGCCTCCACACAGAGGAAAGATTCCCAGATCAAGAAGTTTCCGGCTCCTCGACAAGGCAGCTGGGAGATGTGCGCCTCCAGTTCCCGTAGGCTTTCTCTACCAGCACACAGCACTGGCTGGTTTCCTGACAGCCCTCTGATCTGCACCCAGAGGTCCCCTCCCAGGCAGAGGTCAGGAGGTCACAGGGTACTGCAGGCAGCCCTGGCTCCACTGCTGCCTGGTTGTGTGACGCTGGGCACGTTACTCAACCTCTCTGTGAAATAAAACAAACAATACCCACTTTGCATGACTGTTGAGAGGGATTAGCTAAAATTTATGTCATGAGCTAGCATGATGCCTGGCACAAAGAAGGTGCCCACAAAACAGGAGTCGATGTTCCCTCAGCCAAAGAGATGGCATAACTAAGAACATAAAGCCTCCCAAACAGGCCTCAGAGGCACCTCACACCCACCCCAAAATGGGTGTTGCCTTAATTGTCTTCTTCCTCTGTCAAACCCTGCTTCAAGAACCCTTAGGACCTGTGGGTGAAAAGCAGGGGGTACTCACACAGCACCCAAAGAACAACCAGAGACCAAGGCCGGCTGGCCCCAGCCCTGCCGACGAGGGAGGCGGAGACCAGTCTACCCCAGGGGAGAGGGCTGTCTTGGGTTGTCCCAGCAGGACATCCTGACTCAAGGCCTAGATTACCCCTGGGGAACTGGCTTGGGAAATGCACAGGGCACAGGGGACAGCAAGCGGGCAGGTTCTCGTGTCTGGTGACAGGTGTCCTCACTTCACCCACCCCTAAAAGGGAGGTTACAGGGAGTCACCGGGGGATGACAGCGTGAAACTTTGAGCAGACAGGCAGGGACGCATGGGCGTGTGTGTGTGTCAGACCTACTCACACTCGTGCACACACTCGCACGCACACGAACTTGGGCTCGCCCAGCCCTCTGACTGGGCATTTTCCACAGCCTTCCCTGGTTCCCCATCGTTCTTCGTTAGGACACGAGGAGTCTTCACGTTATGGCCATCTGTTTTTCTTTGCATGAGCTTCTTGCAGGCAGAAGCGAGTCTCATTTACTGACGAATTTCCTGGTACAGTTCAGAAACCCAGTAAATGTTGGCTACCTGGATAGAGGATGAATAGATGAATGGGTGAGTAGGTGGGGGTTAAGCGAAGGCAATGGTGGGGCACCTCTCTATTTATTAAACACTGGTAATTTCACTTAGAGATGCTCCTAGTTAAAAAAAAAAAAAAATTGTCTTCAAGTCTATTCCAACTCATAGTGACCCCACGTGTTACAGAGTAGAACTGCTCCACAGGGTTTTCTTGGCTGTAATCTTTATGGAAGCAGATAGCCAGGCCTTTCTTCCATGGTGCTGCTGGGTGAATTTGAACCAACAACCTTTAGGTTAGCAGTCAAGCACCAACCAGGGAGGCTGAGCAGGGTACTGGGCTGGGGCTCCAGGGATATACCCTCCCCACCTTTTTTTTTTTTAAATTTCACTAGAAGATGCTCATAGTAGTTGTTGGAAAAAAAACTCTTTGTAGAAATGACCACTCAAATAACCTTTAAATGACAAGCAGAACTAATTAGTAATAGTGCCCTTCCCCTCTCCCTCCTTCTCCCTTACAAGTGGAAGCACTGAAGTGGGCATTTCTAACATAGGTATTTGGGTGTAGATCATTTGAATGCAGTATGGGTAGGTTTTCTTCTCTGTCTTAATGACCCTGTGGCAAAACTGTATTTTATGTTTCAGAATTCATGTAGCTGATTTTCACAACAGGTGTAAAAATCACCTCCCCAGATTTGGGGGTGCTAGCAGGGTACACGTGCTCTCTCTCTTATCATGTCTACCCTCAGCATAGGTTTAAGGTAGGAACAGCTGACCAAGAAGCCAGAAGAACTGGGTGCTGCTCCTGTCTCTCCCACCCGAGAGTGTATGACTTTAGCAGACTATTAACATCTACAGGGCTCAGGTTTCTTTTCTGTTAAATATACCTGCCTTATTGGGTTTTTAATGAGGACTAAATGAATTTATGTTGGGTCATGCTTCTCAAACTGGGGTACAAATTCCCTTGAGAAAATTCAGAATTGTATTGAAGGCTCATGAAGCCATGGGATAAACACATCCCTCCTCACCAAAGTGTCAAAGATTTAGACAAATGATATTTCACGTTAAAACAAACATGAACTTATAATAGAGAATAATGCCAAAAATGCAAAAAATTTTATGATAAAACTTCAGACATCAAAGAAATTTCAGACCTGGAAATCATAGCTTCAGGCTATGGCCCTGATCTCACCAAAGCTCACTGTTTGTTCCCTGACTTCGAAAAGTGAGAAACCCTGAGGCTGGCAAGAGGGAGCCGGACAGACCTATTATCAGACTCTGCAACTGTTCGTTATCAGCTGTGTGACCTTGGGCAAATCACTTCACCACTCTGTTCTTTCTCATTTGTGCCTGGCCTATTCCTAGTACAGTTAAAAACTAAAAAACAAAAACCTGTTGCCATTAAGTTGATTTCGACTCATCTTGTTGTTGTTAGGTGCTGTCAAGTCAGTTCCAACTCATAGCAACCGTATGTACAACAGAACGAAACACTGCCTGGTCCTGCGTCATCCTCATAGTGACCCTACAGGACAGAGTAAAACTGCCCCACAGGGTTTCCAAGGAGCAGCTGGTGGATTCGAATCGCCAACCTTTTGGTTAGCAGCCGAGCTCGTAACCACTGCACCACCAAGGCCAGTCCTAGTACCGTAGTCCCCCTTTATCTGTGGGGGATATGTTCTCAGATCCTGTGGGTGCCTGAAACCACAGATAGTATAGGATACTATGTATTGTCCTATATATGCGTACCTATGATAAAGTTTAATTTATAAATAAGGCACAGCAAGAGATTAACAATAACTAATAATAAAATAGAACAATTATAACAATATACTGTAATAAAAGTCATGTGAATGTGGCCCCCCAGCAGGAGGGAGCAGGACAGCAAGAGATTTCATTGTTCTACTCATTTAACATTTTCAGACTGCGGTTGACTGTGCTCCGGTAACAAACCGCGGATAAGGGGGGACTACTGTAGATGCTCCATAATATCATTGTTAACATGTGCTATCACTCTCCTGCTCTTCTGTTTTTATACTGTAGCAGTAGGAGCAAAGTTTGGGTCATTATCCGAGGGGAGCTGGAAGGCCCAATTAGGTAAGCCCCCATACATCCCCCATGTCTGCCCTGGAGAAGGATGGCAGCTCTGGCTCTACAAATTGGATGGCTGGCAGTAAGGCTGCAAAGAATCGTGTGGCCCAGACAAGAAGGTGCTGGCCAGAGCAAAGGTGCTGACTCAGCTACCCCCAGGCTGAGGCTAGTGTAGGCAGCTGCACCGAGGGGCCCTGAGCAGACCTCAGGGCAGCCCCCTGGGCCTCCCTGCCCTAGGAGGCAGCAGCAAGGTGTCTGCACCACCAGCTGTGGCCAACCAAGCAGAGCAGTGTTATCGAGCACCCCCACTCTCAAACAAAGCTACTATGCATGGAGTGGTCAGGGAAGGTTTCCTGCAGCAGATGGGGTGTAGGCTGGGTCCTGAGGAGGGGCAGTTTCACTGATAGGCTCTGTTTAGCTATCTGTGTTCTTCAGCACCACGTAAACTCCCAGGGCCTGAGCCAGATTCCTGTCACCCCACATGAGGCCTAGCACTTAGTAGGGGATTTGTAAATACTTGTTGAGGTGAATTAAAACTAGGTGGAAAGAAAGGGGAAGGAGATTCCGTGTGGCTGGAGCAAGAAGAAATGGGAAGGCTTTGGAGGTCAGGGTGTCCCAGTGATGGAGCAGTGACTGATGATGTGGGGAAGGAAAAGGGGAGGGCGCTGAGGGCTCTCCCGCCCCAACCTGACTGGAGACAAATGTCCCCAGCACTGCTGTGGCCGCAGGCACATTTAGGGCTCAGTAAGGGAAAGCCTGCCCACCAACAGGAAGCTGGTACCTGAGGGGCGCAGTGCAGCTCTGCCCACGTCTCCTCCCCTGGACCAGCCAGAGGGCCAGAGGGGTATCCACAGCAGGTGGCTAGCGCACGCTATCGTGGCCCTAATCCTGGCTTAATCTCAGGCAGCATCCACAGGGAAGCCAGGTACTCTTCTCCTGGTAGAGAAAGAATCCAGCTGCCTGGTTTGGCTCCTCCCTGCCCCGAGGATGCGTCCCTGAGGCCCCAGCCCAGCAGCCTCCTCAACCTCCCTGGGAACATCAGGGCGCCATGGTGAAATTGGGGCCGTGGCCTCACCAACCTGGGCACGCCCTTCCTTCAGAGGCCTGGCTGAGGCCCAGCCAGACCCCAGCACACCCTGAGGTGAAAAGGCTTGGGTTATGTGCGGCAGGAGGAGCTGCGGCAGCCCAGGAGGTTTCTGCCCTCCACCCTGCCCTCCCTCCTCTCTCCCCACAGAGTTAAATGATTAGAAAGATGAGGAAAGGAGGCTGTAAGTGGGAATCTCCTCTGTTCCAGACAGTTCTGGAAACAATCTCAGTTCATCGGTTCCTCTTTTCCTGGTGTCCACACGGATTACCGCTCTTTTCCAATCAACCCTCACCTCCACAAGTGAGGTCGACACCAAGGGTTCAGGTGTATTTTCTATAGTTACGGTGGGGGTCTGGATCTTTCTGGTCTCTTGTGTATTCTCAACACTTACGTCCTCCTGAGAGAAACCTGGGGAGTGTCTGGCCTCCTTACTTCTGCGTTTGCTAACCATCTCGTAGGATATTTGCAGTCTCGTCCATTTAATGTTGCTTCTAGCAGCTTTGGAGCCCTGGTGGCACAGTGGTTAAAAGCTCAGCTACTAACCAAAAGGTCGGCAATTCATACGTACCAGCCACTCCTTGGAAACCCTATGGGGCAGTTCTACTCCATCCTACAGGGTTTCTATGAGTCGGAATCAACTCGGTGGCAACAGGTTTGATGTTTTTTTATTTTTCCAGTAGTGTCAGTGTCAGAAGGAGTCCTCCTCTGGCACGTTTATCCATCCCACCCACATACGGAGCTGGCGCTGTGGCCAGGGCTAGAGAGACAAAGGTGAAGACTGACGATCTCCAGGGCTGGTGGGGGCAGCAGGAGAGTGAGCAGATGGTGTAACACGGTGTGGTAGGTGCTGTGATGTGATCGAGGGGATCCCAGTGACACCACCCAGGAGAGACACCTCTCCCGGACAGGTGAGCATTGCATTCCCAGAGGAGAGTGTGGTTCCAAGTTAACACTACTAGTAACTGCTATTTTCTAGTACCCTTTAATTGCCAAGATGTTTACATCCATACCTCTAATTCTTATGAAAACTCTATGGCATAAATTATTACCCTCTTTTGAAAACCTGAGACTCCAAGAGATAACTGGCATGCCGTGGCCACACAGCAGTGAGTGGCACAGCAGATATTCAAACCCAGGTCTCCCTGACTCCCAAGCTTATCCTCAACTCCCTGCACTAGATCACACACAGCCCCTACGCAATGACCTCAGAGTGAGTGGGGCCTTGGGGGAAGAAGGGAGGCAGGAATGGAAAGACCTGCAGCAATGTGGCCAGTGGAAATTTCCTTTCAAAGGATTAAAATCTTTCCTCCCTGGAAGAAGGTTCTGGAAGCTTCAGTGGCCTTTCCTTGGGAGAGGAGGTGTGACTTGGCCCAGAGGTTAGGACAGACGATTTGGGAGAGTGGGTTCTTCCCACGCAAGATCCTGGCCCCCCAAGCTTTGGGATCTTCAGCATTGTGCGTGGATGAAGGCAAAGGCCACATGGTGGCGCTCTCACCTCTCACTTAGGCCTCCGTGCGCTCTCTGGCCGCTTGCATTCAGCAAAGGAAACCAGATGCTTACTACGTGCTGAGCCCAGTGCCAGGGGCTTGGGGGTATGATATAGTGGTAAGTCTGGACGAGTTCCAAGTCTAGCTGGGCAAACAGAGGTGGAAACGTAATTAAAATACAAGGTGAAACGGACCACAGGGGAGGAAAGTCAGTGTTCAGAAAAGCCAAGGAAGACAAGATTAATTGATTGAGCTAGAGGGTCAGAGAAGGCTTCTGACAAAAGGGGCATCCCAGGCCTTTCAGGATGAGGGGGACTCAGAGAGCCAAGTAGATGGGAAAAGGGCTCACAAAGCTGAGGGAGGGAGCCTCCAGAATAACCTGGAGGTATGAAAGTATGTTTGAAAAACATAGTAGCCCACTCTGCTTGCCTGAACCCTGGGCTTGGTGACCCTACGACCTGGATTTGCAAGAAAGGTCCTAGTTTCAAATCACCGTTCCCTAGTCATCATGAATACGTTTATTATTATTATTATTTTAAAAATATTTTATCATGTTATTGGTGAAAGTTTACACAGCAAATTATGTTCCCATTTAACAACATCTACGCATAATGTTTTTTGGGAGCCCTGATGGTGCAGTGGTTAAGAGCTTGGCTGCTAACCAAAAGGTTGGCAGTTCAAATCCACCAGCTGCTCCTTGGAAATCCTTTGGGGCAGTTCTACTCTGTCCTGTAGGGTCACTATGCATCAGAATCAACTCGATGGCAATGGGTTTTGGTTTTTTAATAATACTGTTTAGTGACATTGGTTACATTTTTTACAGTGTGTCAACATTCTCGTTATTACCATTCTGGTTGTTCTGTTTCTGTTAATCTAGCTTCCCTCCCCCCGCCCCCCTCCCACCTCCCCCCCCTCCCCCCCCCCCCCTGCCTTACAGTCTCATCTTTGCTTTAGGGAAATGTTGACTGTTTGGTTTCATTTTTTTTTTTTTCTTTTAAAGAGCACAGTACTTACGAGTGATGTTGTTTATTTTATGAGCTCATCTGTTATTTAACTGAAAGGTGACCTCCGGGAGTGGTTTCAGTAACAAGTTTAAAGGATGTCTTTGGGCTACAGTCTCAGGGTTCCTCTGCTCTCTCTACCAGGCCAGTAAGTCTGGACTTCTTTAAGAATTTGAGTTTTGTTCTACATTTTTCTCCCATTTTACCTGGGACCATCTATTGTGTCCCTGACCAGAGCCAGCTACCATCTATTTCTTTGGTCTCAGGATAGATGAGGCCGTGGTTCATGTGGACTATTAGTCCTGTAGAGTAGTTTGTTCTTTGAATCTTTGATTTCCTTCTATCTTTTTTGCTCCAGCGAGTAGAGACCAATAGTCGTTATGTTACGTGGCTGCTCACAAACTTATAAGACCCCAGACGCTACTCACCAGACTAGGATGTAGAACATAAACTTTATGAACTATGTTATGCCAATTGACTGAGTTGTCCCACAAGACTATGGTCCTAAGCCTTCAAACCCCATAAACCTATCCGATGAGGTGTTTGGTTATGTCTAGAAGTATCTGTAACTGTGCCCCCTATGTGCTTTATTATATATATAAATATATATGTAGCACAAAGATATATATAGCTATGTCTACAGATATACCTATATGTGCACATGTATGTACACACACCTTTCTATACACATATATGCATACTTACCTACCTGTGTAACCACACGTATATTTTTTGGTTGATATTACCATTGTTGCAAAATTGTATATGTTATAATATTTACCAAAAACATCCCTTATTCTTGGGTACTTATTAGGGTCATCATTTACTTTGGTCAAGTTGTGCAGACTTCACCTGCATTCAGTATTGCCTTTCCCATCCCGAGAAATAACAAGTGTCTACTATCTAGAGAGTGATTCCCCTTCCCTCCCCTTCCTATCCCTGGTAACCACCAAAGAACCCTGTCTTCTGTATGTATACCTATTCTTTTCTTTTTATAAAAGTGAGATCATACAGTATTTGTCCTTTGGTGATTGACTTGTTTCACTTAGCATAATGTCTTCCAGATTCATCCATGTTATGTTTCGAGAATTCATCGTTATTCTTTATTGCTACATAGTATTCCATTGTATATATGTTCCACAATTTGTTTACCCATTCATCCGTTCATGGGCACTTACTATATTTTTATGCAAATAACGCTCACCTTCTACGTTTGTTTGTCAACCACACCCTCCCCACAAGGTGTTTGCGTAATTTTGTGTGTGTGTGTGATGATTTTATCATGCCTAGAATAGTGCATCTACCCCCAACAGCTGCCCGGCCAAACATGGTTGATAATGGTCCAGGAAGGGGACTTGGGGAAAGAGAATGGGATATGGTTTCCATTCTGATTATGTTCTAGGTGTGTCATTCTTATGTTCCATGTCCCTTGTCATTCTCTCCCACAATAAGTCACCTCTCTGATCAATCTAAGGAGTTAGTAGAACAAGTATTCCCATCTGAGTACTTTCTTGTGGAACTCTCTATTTCCCTTTTCTCCTCATTTATAGAATCACAGGGTTTTAGAGAAGGAAGGGGCCTTTGCAGCCACTCAGTCCAATCTCTTACTCCATCAGTGAAGAAAGCATGGCCCAGAGTGGTTAAGGACTAGTCCTACCTAGCACTACCTGGAATGTGGACTCAGTTCTCCTGATTCATGACACTCCCTCAGACAAGGCTTTACCAGGAAGATAACTGTGCCATTTCCTTGGACATAGCAACGACAGGAGCTATTAGGAAACCTGACACACCTGTTACGTGCCTACACCTCATTCTGTCCCAACCAGGAAAGGATTAAGCTTAGCGTCTCTCCAGCTATCTTCAAACAACAGATGTGTAACTTTTTTTTTTTTTTTTGGTTAGTCATTTATTATCATGTTTTTCCTCGTTCAAAAATTTATACACAAATTGTTTTTTGACATTGGTTGCAATCCCCACAATGTGTCAGCATTCTCCCCCTTTCCCTTTATACCCCAGGTTCCCTGTGTCCATTCATCCAGGTTTCCCGTCCCTCCTGCCTTCTTGTCTTTGCTTTCAGGCAGGTGTTGCCCATTTGGTCTTGTATACTTGATTAAACTAAGAAGCATATTCCTCACATGTGTTATTGTTTGTTTTATAGGCCTGTCTAATCTTTGGTTGAGAAGTGGACTTCGGGAGTGGCTTCAGTTCTGAGTTAGCAGTGTGTCCGGGGGCCATAGTCTTGGGAGTTCCTCCAGTCTCTGTCAGACCAGTAAGCCTGGTCTCTTTTTTTTTTTGTGAATTTGAATTTTGTTCTACATTTTTCTCCCACTCTGTCCAGGACCCTCTATTGTCATCCCTGTCAGAGCAATCGGTGGTGGTAGCCAGGCATCATCTAATTCTTCTGAGCTCAGGCTGGTGGAGGCTGTGGTTCATGTGGTCCATTAGTCCTTTGGGCTAATATTTTCCTTGTGTCTTTGGTTTTCTTCATTCTTCTATGCTGTGGATGGGATGGGACCAATAGACATATCTTAGATGGCTGCTCACAAGCTTTTAAGACCCCAGACACTACTTATCAAAGTAGAATGTAGAACATTTTCTTTATTAATTACATTATGCTAATTGACCTAGATGTCCCCCACAACCATAGCTCCCAGCACTCAGCCCCAGTGACTCAGTCCCTCGAGGTGTTTGCATGTGTCTAGGAAACTTCTACAGCTTTATCTTGGTCAAGTTGTGCTGACTTCTACATTGTGTGTTGTCTTTCCCTTAACCAGAGTTAACACTTGTGTACTATCTAGTTAGTGATTTCCCTTCCCCACTTCTCCCCTCCTTCATTACTGTCAAAAATTGGTATTTTTTCTGTGTGTAAACCTTTTCTTGGGTTTTTATAATAGTGGTGTCATACAATATTTGTCCTTTTGTGATTGACTGGAGCCCTGGTGGCGCAGTGGTTAAGAGCTCGGCTGCTAACCAAAAAGTCAGCAGTTCGAATCCACCAGCTGATCCTTGGAAACTTTATGGGGCAGTTCTACAATGTCCTATAGGGTCACTATGAGTCAGAATTGACTCCACGGCAACAGGTTTGGTTTGGTTTGGGTTTGTGATTGACTTATTTTACTCAGTATAATGTCCCCAGATTCATCCATGTTGTAAGACGTTCTGCAGGTTCATCATTTTTCTTCATCAATGCGTGGTATTCCATTGTGTGCATGTGCCATAATTTGTTTATCCATTCATCTATTGATGGACGTCTAGGTTATTTCCATCTTTTTGTTACTGTGAATAATGCTGCAATGAGCATGAGTTTGCACGTATCTACTTGTGTGATGGCTCTTATTTCTCTTGGATATATTCCCAAGAGTGGGATTGCTGGATCGTATGGTATTTCTGTTTCTAGCTTTTTAAAGAGGTGACATATTGTTTTTCATAGTGGTGGTACCATTTTACATTCCCACCAGCAGTGCGTAAGAGTTCCAATCTCCCCACAACCTCGCCAATATTTGTTAGAAACTGTTTTTTTTTATTAGTGCAAGTAATGTCGGGGTGAGATGGTATCTCATCGTAGTTTTGATTTGCATTTCTCTAGTGGCTAATGAGCGCGAGTACTTCCTCTTGTATCTCTTGGCTGCCTGAATGTCTTCTTTGGTGAAGCATCTGTTTGTATCCTTTGCCCATTTTTAAATGGAATTGTCTTTTTGTTGTTGAGGTGTTGAAATAATCTATAGATGTTAGAGATTAAACCCTTGTCGGATGTGCCATAGCCAAAAATTTTTCCCAGTCTGTAGGTTCTCTTTTCAGTCTTTGGGTGAAGTCTTTGATGAGCATAAGTGTTTAATTTTTAGGAGCTCCCAGTTATCTAGTGTATCTTCCGGTGTTTGTACACTGTTAGTTTTGGTATGTATTCTATTTATGCCATGTATTAGGGCCCCTAGCTTTGTCTCTATTTTTTTTTTCCTTTTAGGTTTTATATTTATTTTGATCCATTTTGAGTTAGTTTTTGTGCATGGTGTGAAGTATGGGTTCTGTTTTCATGTTTTTACAGATGGACATCTAATTTTGCTACACTAATTTTTTTCACAGCAACATGTTTTAAAAAATGGCACCGTGCACTTGCGAAAATACCTCATGGGGGGAGGGTGTGGTTGCAAACAATCGTAGAAGGTGTGTGTTATTTGTGTAAAAATACAGTAGGTTGTTTTCATCTTTTTTGCTGTTGTGTGACTACCCTTATTCTTGTCATTTCACACACCCACCAATTTTTTTTTTTTCCTCAGAGAATGTGGTTATAGAGTCTGTGGACAAGGTTGGAGAGACAGGTTCCTGGAGAAACAGGGCCTTGAATGCCAGGGTAAAGAGTTTTTTTAGGGCTCAGTACATAGCAGGAAGCCTCTAAAATGCTCTAGATCACTCTGGCTGCATGGAAGGGAAGGACCGGAAGAGAAAGGAGGAGGCAGTGAGACTAGGGAAGAAGGTGTTGCAATATTCCAGGTGAGGGATTATGTCCTGAACTGGGACACTGGGTGTGGAAATGGAGAGGAGAGGAAGTTATCAGAGACTGTACCATTGCCCCATTCTCTGAAGTCAGTATTAGCCTGCTGCGCTGATAGTTCTTGCCAGTATCTTCACTGTCTTGCTCCATATCCTCTTCTAGATGGTCTTACAAGGATATGTCTTCCTAAATCAATGCCCTAGACATTTCATTTATTCCAGGCTCAGGCTTCCTATCAAAGTTCGGCCCTCCTATGTCCCATTCTTTCAAAGATCTGCTAAGAGAGAGCTAACTACCCTCATGAGTTAGTCTGTGCCACTGTATTAACAGGTCATGTGTATGCACATAACCCTATTTGGAAACACTAGGCATTTTAACAGGAGCCTTCTGCATTCAATCTCTTAGTTCAAAAGAGTGCCTGAGAGCGAAATTTCAAGCAACATGGCAGGCCCATATTTGGGGGTGACCAAGTGTGGAAGGTAGAAGTCTTCTGAAGTCCCCCAAATCGAATCAGATAAACAGCTCACTGTAATAACCAGTAAAATCAGCTTCCTTTGCCCCAGCACTCTTCTCCCTACCCCAGAGACATCTACAGCATTCACAGTGACATCACATTGACCAGGTGGCCCACTATTACAGCTCAGCTCTACCCTCTGCCCTGGATCCCTTACTGTAACTAGAAGGAGGTTACAGTTTGAACTTGGAACAAAGGACCATTTTGCAGATAAGAAGACTAAGGGCCAGGGAGATGAAGTCACTCACCCAATACTCTGCAACACATCCACCATCAGTCAGCCCAGAATTTTGTCTCTTCCAGCTCTAAGACTGATTTTTTTTTTTTTTGCCTCCATAAGAGGAAGTCTTATTGTTAATTATTTGCCATAATAATTTCAGAAAGAGGAGCAGATTAGCTCCTCCACCATGACTGGCAGTTGGCAACATCTAGTGAAGCAAGTTTTCTGATTGCTGAAGAGCTAATTTGGGTGCTTTTAATACTTAACCATCTTACACTTCAAACATAATCCAGAATAAATGCATCATCTCTCTCCCTTTCACTTCAATACCTTATCTACCTCACTTCAATACAGAAGTATCTTCATTAAATAGGACTTCTAAGGAAACAAGTCCCCTAGAGAGTATAGCCACGAGGACAATGTAGAAAAACAGAAATTTAAAATAAAACTCTGTATGACGACTTACTAGTCTAAGGAAATAAAACTTTCCAGTATATTAGGAAATAAGTCCAACTGTAAAGGCATTAATAGGTCTATGTGCAGAGGGTGTGGTGTAATAACTGAAAGTGTCCAGCTATGCACAAGGCCCACAAGCAGTAACAGTGCTAGCTAACACTGGCCCTCACAAGCCAAGGTGTTCTTTTCACTGTAGGCCACAAACAAGAATCCATCTTCATCTTCTTCCTTCTTGTCGAGTTGCCTCATTGGTAGGCTGAACTATGGGACTGTCTTCTCCACAAACAGGAAGATTGCTTTTTCAGAAGGAAGCTGGATCTGGATGAGCCACATGAACTAAGCCACAGTGAAGTCAGAGGGTATCAGGTTCTTCTGTTTGTCAGTGTCAGCAATCTGAGAGCCTGGGACTTTTCCCACAATCATCTGAACTTGTCCGGGTATTTCTCTCAGATCTATGAGGATTACACACTTCTGTGTTCCAGCAAGTGGTCTTCCTTGAAATTCCACTTCATGGCGGCTACAAGAGAGGACAGAACTGGCTCTGGGAGTCACAGAGCTCAGAGCACCCACCACTACAACCAAAACTGATTATTTTAATGTCTAGAGAGGAGATTCGAAGGGAGGAGATCATGGTTCATAATTCTCTGTATTCTTCACAGGAAGGAAAGCACAAAGGCTAAGAAACAAAGAAAACCCAACACAATATTGGTGAGTTAAGATTTCTTAACATAGTCTCTTTGCACCCTAGAGAGACATTAATTTTCTCCCATTCTTATTGATGAAAATCAGAAGCAGCACGAGGCCACGAGGTTTAATCACGCTGCCATGTTTCTCAAGGGCTGCTTTCCCCTGTCCAATCCCCCAGGAACCTACGGTCCTGCCACACAAGTCTAGACTGTTGCTGAAATCCACCAATCACTTTCTGGTCTGCAGATGTTACCTGTGGGACTCTCTTCCTGGCATCTATTCCCCTTTCTTCCCCTGGTAGAGTTCTGATCATTGTTTATAGTCCTTTCAAAGCCACCTTCTCAAGAGCCTCCTATAATTCCTCTGGACAGAAAATTTTTTAAAGAACACTAACCCAAAACCAAACCTGTTGCCATCAAGTTGATACCAACTCATGCTATGCATAACCTATGGCCCAGCAATTTCACTCCTAGGTTTACATCCAACAAAAATGCATGCATGTATGCACCAGGAGTCAAGTGCAATGTTTATAGCAGCCATTACTTGTATAAGCCCCAAACTAGAAATAACCTATATGTTCATCAATAAGAGAATGGTATGTTCATATAATGAAATATTATATGACAATGAAAGTGAAATAAACCACTGCTACACACAACATGGAGCTCTAGTGGCACAGTGGTTAAAAGCTCAGCTGTTAACCAAAAGGCTGCCAGTTCAAATCCGCTAGCTGCTCCTTGAAAACTCTATGGGACAGTTCTACTCTGTTCTGTAGGGTCGCTATGAGTCAGAATCAGCTCGACAGCAATGGGCTGACACACAACATGGATGACTCTTACAAATATAAAGTTGAACCAAAGAAGCCAGACACGAATGAGTACCTATGTTATGATTACATTTATATAAAGATCGAAAACAGATAAAACTGATCAATGGTAATTGAAGTCAGGAGAACAGTTACCTTTAAGGGGTAATGACTAGAAGGGAGCACAGAGCAGCTTTTGGGGTGCTGACAATGTTCCATTTTTTTAATACGTATAGTGGTTTCATGGGTCTGTTCACGTCATAAAAATTTAACAAGCTATATATACTTATGATTTGTGCACATTTTGTGCTCTTTGATTCTTAAAAAGTATTTTATAAGTAATGGGATAAGGGAGGGGAGAAAACACAGAAATACTCGTAACAATTACAGTCTTTGTTTCTACAACTAGTCATATAGTCATAGCTGCCATTTAGAACTACCTTCTTTCACCACCCTTTCTGTATTCCCTTTGCCCTCAGCAAGCACCTCAACTGGTGGTGATTTCTCCTTCCTGCTTTTAGGAAAATGCAAGAAGAAAGAGATGGGCTTAAAAATGAACTGTGCAAAATGAAAACAGAACTTAAAGATTTGGGAAATTCTGTTGTACAAACTCAGGACATGTGTTCTAGAATCTTTACCAAGGATGTGGCTATACAGTCTTTTGATAAAGAGATTAAGCCTGCGACTGATGGATTTAACCAACTACCACAGCAGAAAACCCATCACACTGAAGGAGACAGAGATAAGACTAAAGGAAGGAAAGCTGTCTGTCTCTTCAAATTCTACAGGCAGGAAACAGGCCAAAGGAGCTACGTCTGTTGTCTCCAAGAAAAGGACCATCCATGGAGCAGCTTGAAGATCAGCAACTGTTAGAAGGAACACAGGAAGCAGAGATGACTCAGTTTCAAAGGGTAGAGCCACAGCCTCCTGGATTTCAAAGGGTGGAGCCATGGCCTCCTAGATTTCAAAGGTCAGATCTCTACCAACTAGGTTCCAGAGTGTGGGGCTGCCGTTCAGGTTAGCCAAGAGTATAAGTCCACTGACCAAAGCTGAGGGGACGGGGCTGCCATGCCCAAGGAACAGAGGAACAGAGCCTACTGGGGCTGAGGTGGTGGGGTCACCACTGAAATGGACTAGGAGAACGAGGCCACCCAAAGCCAAGGGGGCGAGGTTTCCATACCAGTGAGCCTGGAAGGTGGAGCTTCCACCCAGAGCTGAGAGGCCTACACCCAAAATCAGGAGAGCATGGCCAACACCCAGAATCTGGAGGGTGGAGCCACTGCCCAGACGATCTCAAAGAACAGAGAATTGTTTCCAAGCCTTGAGAGCTAATGTAACGTTATGTCCATTATTCCTTTTTTCCTTAGTTTCTTCCATTTGTAATGAAAATGTCTACCTTGTGCCTGTTCTACCATTATACTTTGGAAGCAGATAACTTGTATTCTAGATTTCTACAGGTTCACAATAAATAGGAATTTTGCCCCCAGATGGAATATGCCTAAAGTCTCACCCATATTTGATTTAGATGATTTAGAAGATGAGATTTTGGATTTGGAGTTGATTTAAGACTTTTGGAATGATATGATAGGTATCTGGGAAGGAAAGGAATTTTTAGAGACCAAAGAGTGGAATGTTATGGATTGAATTGTGTCCCCCAAAAATATGCGTTGTAAATCCTAACCCCTATACCTGTAATTATAATCCCATTTGGGAATGTGTTTTCTTTGTTATGTTAATGAGGCAGTATTAATGTCGTGGGTGTCTTAAATCAATCTCTTTTGAGACATAAGGAGATTAAACAAGCAAGAGAGAAAAGTAGAGATGGGGAAGATTGATGCCATGCCCCATGAGATCTCCAAGGAAGCAAGAAACAGAAGCTGAAAAGAGACAAGGACCCTCCCCCAGAGCCAACAGAGAAAGAAAGCCTTCCCCTAGAGATGGTGCCCTGAATATGGGCTTCTAGCCTCATAAACTGAGAAAATAAATTTCTGTTTGTTAAAGCCACCCACTTGTGGTATTTATGTTATAGCAGCACTAGATAACTAAGACAAATACTATATAATTAATTTTAATATACAATATATATTGTAAAATATGTATTGTGTTTTATATATGTGTATATATAGGGAGAGAGAGAGAGGCAAACAAAGCAAATGTGGCAAAATATCACAGGGGTGAACCTAAGTGAAAGGTATATGGGAATACATTGTAACCATTTTGTAACTTTTCTATAATTTAAATTTTTTCATAATAAAACATTTAATAAAATAAATCAAAATGTAGTTGTCACAACTATATTATTGTTTGAAAAAATAAAATTCAAGATAAAAAAATACCGTAAATGATAAAGACATTATATACCAGTAAAAGGAACAATAGATCAAACAGATATAGTTATTATGGCTGAAGAGATACAGTAAAAGAAACAACAAAGGAATTTAAATGGTACACTAAGAAATAGCTATTTAACACAAAAAGGAGGCAGTAATGGAGGAATAAACAAACTCCTTGTTGTTGAGTCGATTCCAACTCATAGTGACCCTATAGGACAGAGTAGAACTGCCCCATAGGGTTTCCAAGGAGTGGCTGGTGGATTCAAACTGCCAACCTTTTGGTTAGCAGCCAAGCTCTTAAACACTGCGCCACCAGGGCTCCAACTGAGAAACAGAGGAACAAAAAAGACAAGGCATATCGAAAATAGAAAAATGGTAGACATAAATCCTATCTTACCAGTGATTACATTAGATGTAAGTGGGTTAAACACTCCAACTAAAAGGCAGAGATTGGCAGAATGGTTTAAAAAAAAAAAAAGCATGATCTAGCTATATGCTATCAACAGAAGACACACTTTAGATTCAAAGACACAAATAGGTTGAAGGTAAAAGAATTGAAAAAGCTATGCCACGCAAACAGTAACCAAAAGAGAGCTGGAGTGGCTATACTAGTATCAGATAAAGTAGAATTTAAGACAAAATTATTGCCAGAGACAAAGAAGGACATTTTATAATGATGAAAGGGTCTATCCATCAAGAAGATACATTAATTATTAACATATATGTACCTAACAACAGAGTTCCAAAATACATGAGGCAAAACCTGACAGAACTGAAGGGAGAAATAGACAATTCAAAAATAATAGTTGGTTACTTAAATATTCTAATGATTTATATTCTACTGGATTTTCTAAAAAAAACAAATATGTTTATCAATAAACTTATACAATGTATAAAAAAAAGATATAGCTGTTATGAACATGTATACACTTAACAATACAACTAACCAAACAAGCAAAACACCACTGTAGAGTAGGAATTAACTAAGAATACACAAGACAGCTTTGCAGTCAATTATAGACTTTAATAAAGAACTTAAAATATGATACAAAAGGGGGGTATCCATGCTCTTAGATGACATATCAATATTATACAGAAGTCAACTTTCCAAATAGATTTATAAATTTAATTCAACCCCAATCAAAATTTTAGTTGGAGTTTTTAGAATAATTTATCAATTTATCCTAAAATTTATGTGGAAGAAAGAAAGATCCTTGAATAGGTAAGTCAACTTTGAAAATGGAAAGCATGGAGGGAGGATTTACTCTACCAAAAATTAAGGCATACTGGCAGAGGACTGGGCAGCGTTTTGTTCTGTTGTACATAGGGTCACTATGAGTCAGAATGGACTTGACGGCCTCTAGCAACTGAAACGTTTTAATAAAAGTAGCACAAAAGCAGAGCAATAAACCAATGAAACAGAATAAAGCACTCAGTGATGGGCCCTTGTATCTATGATGACTTAATATAGGATAATTTGGCATCACTAATAAATAATCCAAGAAGCTGGACCATATGAAGAAGAACGTGGCATCAGGATTGGAGAAAGATGCATTAACAACCTGCGAGATGCAGATAACACAGCCTTGTTTGCTGAAAGTGAAGAGGACTTGAAAAACTTACTGATGAAGATCAAAGACTATAGCCTTCAATACGGATAGCACCTCAACATAAAGAAAATAAAAATCCTCACAACTGGACCAGTAAGCAACATCATGATAAACAGAGAAAAGATTGAAGTTGTCAAGGATTTCATTTTACTTGGATCCACAATCAACATCCATGGAAGCAGCAGTCAAGAAATCAGACGATGTATTGTGTTGGGCAAATCTGCTGCAAAAGACCTCTTTAAAGTGTTGAAAAGCAAAGATGTCACTATGAGGACTAAGGTGCGCCTAGCCCAAGCCATGGTATTTTCAATCACTTCATATGCATGTGAAAGCTGGACAACGAATAAGGAAGACGGAAGAACTGATGCCTTTGAATTATGGTGGCGGCGAAGAATATTGAATATACCATGGACTGCCAGAAGAACAAACAAATCTGTCTTGGAAGAAATACAGCCAGATTGCTCCTTAGAAGCAAGGACAGCAGGACTTGGTCTCACGTACTTCGGACATATTATCGGGAGGGACCAGTCCCTAGAGAAGGACATCATGAGGGTCAGCACAAAAGAGGAAGACCCTCAACAAGATGGATTGACACAGTGGCTGCAACAATGGGCTCAAGCACAATGTCGATTGTGAGGATGGTGCAGGACTGGGCAGTGTTTTGTTCTGTTGTGCATAGAGTTGCTATGAGCTGGAACCGACCTGGTGGCACCTAACAACAACATATGGAGAATAACAAAACCATACAATTCCATTCCAAAAATACACTGGCAATTTACAAAAGGAAAACAGAAAAGGTAAACAAGTAGACTTTGTTAAACTCATTAGTAATCAGAGAAAAAGAAACCAAAACAACAAAATGTCAGTTTCCCACACTAGAGAGCTGAATAATCCAAGTGTTGGATTGGGTATGGGTGTTATATAAAGAAGCCCTCATGCACTGCTGTGGGAGTATAGACTGGTACAGCCAATCTCTGGAACAATCTGGAAATTCTTAATCTAGGTTTCTTAACCTAATTCTTAAATTAGGTAAATCCAGTATATGACCCAGCATTTATTTACACCTTGAGTATATATCCCGAAGATATTCTCAGTGGTGCCCGGCTACCACCACTGACTGCTCTGTTTTTTTTTTTGTTCGTTTTTTATGGGGCAATGATCATCAATAGCTGATGACATCACAAAAGAGAGAGAACCAGGTTTACATATTTCCTAATGATATTACCTATGACGTGTTCTTGTCAAAACAAAACAAAACAAAACCCTGATCTGATCAGACCTTCCTGTAGCTCTACCTACCTATTTACAGGAAATACAAGGGACAAAAGAACATGTTAACCAGCACTTGATGTTGTTGTTGTTGTGTGCCCTCGAATCGATTCCGAATCTAAACAATCATATACGACAGTAGAATTGCCCCACAGGGTTTCCTAGCCTGTAATCTTTACTTAGAGCCCTGGTGGCATAGTGGTTAAGCGCTTGGCTGCTTATCAAAAGGTCGGCAGTTGAAACCCAGTAACTCCATGGGACAAAAGACCTGGCAATCTGCTCCCTTAAAGAATACAGCCTGGGAAACCCTATGGAGCAGTTCTACTCTGCTCTATTCTGCCCTATACGGTCACTATGAGTCAGAATCGACTCCATGGCACACAACAACAACAATCTTTACGGGAGCAGATTGCCAGGTCTTTTCTCCCGGAGCGGCTGGTGGGTTCAAACCACCTACCTTTTGGTTAGCAGCCGAGAACTTAATCATTGTGCCACCAGGGGTCCTTTAACCAACACTAACCCATTGCCATTGAATTGATTCCAACTCATAGTGACTTTATAGGACAGAGTAGAACTGCACCATAGGGTTTCCAAGGCTGTAATCTTTATGGAAGCAGATTGCCACATCTTTCTCCTATTAACCAACACTACAAGGATGCAATTCGCAAAATTCAGAGCATGGGAAACTCTACAAAGTCTGATTTCTTCAACAAAAATTGCAAGGAAAATAAAAGAGAGTAGAAACCTTTAGATCAGAAGAGATTTAAGAAATACAGCAAACAATCAATATATAGACCTCACTTCGTTTGGACTCCAATTCAAACAAATTTTGAAAAAAATGTTTAAGACAATCAGACTAGGTATTTAGTTATATTAAGGAATTATTTTTTATTTTGTTTAGGTGTGATAATGGTATTGGGTTTATTTTTTCTTTTAAAGACACAATTTGAAATATTGACAGGTAAAACAATTAGTCTGAGATTTGTTTCAAAATAATCCAGAGGGTTAAAAGGTGGGTGGAGATACAGACAAACAAGACTGGCCATGGAGTGGCAATCACTGAAGCTGGGTGACGGATATATCAAGTCCACTATATTATTCCAAGGAGCCCTGGTGGCACAATGGTTAAGCACTTGGCTGCTAAGCGAAAGATTCACAGTTCAAATCCATCCAGCAGCTCTGCAGGAGAAAGACTTGGAGATCTGCTTCTGTAAAGATTACAGCCTAGTCTTGGGGTACATCTAGCTCAACTGGCATAGCAGTTTATAAAGAAAATGTTCTACATCCTACTTTGATGAGTAGCATCTGGGGTCTTAAAAGCTTGTGAGTGGCCATCTAAGACACCCCACTGATCCCATCCCATCTGGAGCAAGGGAGAATGAAGAAAACCAAAGACACAAGGGAAAGATTACTCCAGAAGACTAATGGACCATAACAACCACAGCCTCCACCAAACTGAGTCCAGTACAACTAGATGGCGAGCTACTACCACCGACTGTTCTGACAGGGATCACGGTAGAGAAGCCCAGATAGAGCTGGAGAAAAATGTAGAACAAAATTCTAACTCACAAAAAAGACCAGACTTGCTGATCTGATGGAGATTGAAGAAATGCCAAGAGTGTAGCCCCCTGACACCCTTTTAACTCAGTACTGAAGACACTTCTGAGGTTCATCTTTCAGCCAGAGATTAGACAGGCCCATAAAACAAAATGAGACTAACTGGGCACACCAGCCCAGGAGCAAGGATGAGAAGGCAGGAAGGGACAGGAAAGCTGGTAATGGGGAACACAAGGTCGAGAAGGACAGAATGTTGACATGCCGTGGAGTTGGCAATCAATGTCACAAAACAATATATATATATATATTAATTGTTTAATGAGAAACTAATTTGTTCTGTAAACCTTCACCTAAAGTACAAAAAAAAAAAAAAAGATTACAGCCTAGGAAACCCTATGGGGCAGTTCTATTCTGTCACATGGAGTCACTATGAGTCAAAAATCCACTTGACAGCACCTAACAACAACATATTATTCCACTACCCATCTGTCAGTTTGTCATACTGTGGTGGCCTGTGTGCTGCTGGAAGCTATGCCACAGGTATTTCAAATACTAGCAGGATCATCCATGGTGGACAGGTTTCAGTGGAGCTTCTAGACCAAGACAGACTAGGAAGAAAGGTCTGGTGATCTACTTCAAAAATTAGCCAACGAAAACCCTATAGATCACAGAATATGGTCTGAGACTTGGACTCACTTGCTTTGGACATGTCATTAGGAATGATTAATCCCTGGAGAAGGGCATCATGTTTGGTGAAGTAGAGGGCCAGCAAGGGTGAGGGAGACCGTCAGTGAGATGGATTGGCACAGTAGCTGTAAGGATGGACTTGAACATGCTGGCAATTGTGAGGATGATGCAGGACCAGGCAATGGTTCATTCTGTTGTACATAGTTCACCATGAGTTGGAGTCAACTTGACAGCACCTAAGAACAACCACAGCTATATTGGTCTCTCTACTTCTGAAAGCTTAAAAATTTCTATAATAAAAAAAATGTATTACTGAGTATTAAAAAATGTAATAAGCAAGATGAGATTTTTAGCATGATCTCACTTTGGTATATTAAATATGTATCTACACAAAGCAACACATATTTTACAAGAGCACAAATAAGATGATACACATCTAACACGGAGTAGTCATCTATAGGGGAGAGAGAAGTGGAGGTGGGGAATGGGGATAAAAGGAGTTAATTAGTTACTTAAACAAAGCAAGAGAGGCTTGTTAAAGACCAATGAAGACCCTATGCCATCAGCTGAGGAGTATAGTTAACTCAATCCTCTACGTCTGAGTCCAGGGAAAAAGAAAACTTGGATGACAGAAAATTATGGCGATAAACAAAAAAATATTTAATTCCACCACCCAGAAAGAAGCTCTGTTAACATTTTGGTGTGTTTCCTCCCAGTGTTTTTCCTATGGTTATACAAAATTACTTTCTCTAATTTTGGTTTAAATTCTGGATTAACCATTTTACTAGTGGTGTTATCTGAGGCGAGCCGCTTCCCCTTGTCCAGCCTTAGTTTTCTCATTCTGAAAAGTAGGAATGATAATAGCCAACCTCTTCAGGTTGTGTGATGATTAAACGAAATAATCTATGCGAAAAAAATCACCTAACATATATTACCGGGAACACAGAGGGTGCTCAGTAAGCTTCAGTTGCTTTTCCTTTTAGAGGTTTACTAGGTGCCTCTCACAGGGCCCCTCCCACAATGTCATGCAGGCAGAAGGCAGTCGAGAAATATTTGTCAAACTGAATTGAATTAAATTATGAGAGAGCCAGATCTCACGTTTGTTTCTAATCTCAAAACATCTCTCTCGCCTGCCAGGTTGTAGATGCCAATGAAAGGTAAGATGTTATGTACACCATGTCTTTTCCGTGTTCTGTACTCGTATGGAAACTCCTCTGGGTTTCACGTGCAGGGAAAAAAAAAAAAACCTCACTCTTTGATCACACAGTTCACATAGCAACAGTGAGGCACTCAGAGAACAACCTTCATCACTTGCAGTGTTTTCCCTGGAAGAGTTCATAGATGTGGAAATTGACAGTGCAAGAAATATTGAAAACGGCTTCCTGGCTGCTAGGAATGAGGATGTTCGTTCCCCAGGGCCCAGTGTTCCCCAGGAAGTTCCTTGACTTCACAGAGTTTTCTAGTCAGAGTTTGTTTCATATGAGCCACCTGGAAGCCACCACACATGGCAATGTGTCGCTTTCCTGAAACACCATTAGATAGCTGGGGCACAGAAGCCGGGGACCACATCTCAGTCCCAGCTTGGCTCCTCTGGGCAATGCTAGGCTCACCACAGTTCTGAGGGGGGCCTTAAATGTTTTCAGAACATGCCTGGCATTTGTTGCTAGATGAAATTATATGCTCTTGTGGTGTTTGTGAACCTGGGGATTTTAGAAGTTTCCAGGCAAACACCCTGTGGGTCTCAATGTTTGGCTTGGCATCTGGCCAATTTGGATCCTTGCTCTTCTTCTTAGCATTAGGTCTCCAGTACTGCTTTAAGGGGAACCCAGCAGGGAGTTTGGGTTTTGTTTTTCACACAGGTATTGGTCTTAGAGGGACATACCAGAGAAGCACAGGGTATCAAAATGCTGACATTTGGCAGTCACCTGTGCCTGTCCTCTCCTCTCATAGATGGGGAAGCTAAGCCCAGAGAGGTTACAAAACTTGTCCAAGGTCATGCAGCAAGGGAGTCAGCTCATGTCACACGTTTCTGGCTTTGGGGTTAGAAGGAGACAAAGGACGAGATCACAAGATCAAAGCTGAGAGGGCTGCCAAAACATCACAGACGAAGTCACAGAACCACAGAACCGAAGACCTTCTGCTCTTCCAGGCAGCTGGGGGAGGGGAACTAAGCGCTCAGACTCCAGATTTAGCAGCATCCGACTCCAATCCCCAGAGCTACTTAACTTCTCTTTCCCCTGGTTTTCCTTAGTAAAACAACCTGTCCTGTAGAGTTGTTGTGAAGATTAAATAACTCAATGTAAAAAGTGTTAAGCACAGTGCCAGGCACAATGTAAGTGCGTGCTCACAGTATTGTGGAAAGAGTCCTAGACTAGTAACTTAAAGACCTAGGTGCAGGCCCCTGGCTTCCTACGGGGTGACTCTGTGTCTTTGGGGAAATCATATAGCCTCTTTGAACCTCTGTCTCCTCGACTGTAGTGTTACCAGCTGCTGTCATGTTAGCTCTGATTCATGGTGACCCCATGTGTGTCAGGGTAGAACTGTGCTCCACGGGGTTTTCAATGGCTGATTTTTCAGAAGTAGATCACTGAGCCTTTCTTCTGAGGTGCCTCTGAGGGGACTCCAACTGCCAACATTTCAATTAGCAGTGAGTGTGTTAACCATTTGCACCACCCAGGGGCTCCCAACTGTAGCACAGGGGTAATACTTGTTCTGTAATGAGACAATGTGTGTGAAAGCACTTTGCAAAGTGTCAAACACAGGCCAAGGTCCAGTGCTATTATTACTATTGGAAATTATCTGGTCCATCCCCCTCATCTCAGAGGGGAAGAAAGCAAAGCCTCCTAAGTTCTTATTGGATCCTCCATCTGACTAGTGTTTAATCTGCCTCCCCCATCTGATTTTAATCAGAGAAGTCAATTCAAGCCCATTCACCTATGCTGGCCCTCACTCACTTAGCTTCCTTCAGAGCCTGGGTCACTTGTTCTTGGAGAAAAGGCAGAAGTCCTTGCCATCAATGTGGCAGCATCAACTCACTGAGTACTGGCTCACTAGGACCCAGCTGTACCAGCTGTCTGTGCAGGTGGGTGTCCACGGCAAGGCACAGGCCGGAGCACTGGGAAGGTGAGCTGGCATGGGTCAGGGCCACGAGGCATTACCCAGTCAATCAAATTTCTCTCTTGCCTTCTGCTATGGGTTAAATGTGTCCCTTAAAACGATATGTTGAAATCCTAAGTTCCAATACCTGTGAATGTGAACTTATTTGGAAACAGGGTCTTTGCAGATGTAATTAGGGTGGACCCTAATCCAATATGACTGGTTTCCTTATAAAAAGAAAAGAGTCACAGACAGACAGAGGGAAGATGGCCTATGGAGATGGAGGAACCATTTTTGCTGCCACAAGCCAAGAATGCCTGCAACTACCAGACACTAGAAAAGACAAGGAAGGTCTTCCCCTAGAGCCTACAGAGAAAGTGGGGCCCTGCTGACACCCTGAATTCAGACTTCAAGCCTCCAGGATTGTGAGAGAATACATTTCTATTCTTTTAAGCCACCTCGTTTGTGGTACTTTGTTACTGCAGCTCTGGAAGACTAATACCTCTTCCTTCTCAGAAGTGTCAGAATGGGCCACCAAAGGAGCTCATTGGCAGCTATTGCTTCAGCCCTGCTTATGTGGCTGTTAAAATCTGTTATGGATTAAATTGTGTCCTCCAAAAATGTGTGCCAACTTGGCTCGGCTATGATTCCCAGTATTGTGTGATTGTCCACCATTCTGTTATCTGATGTGATTTTCCTATGTGTTGTAAATCCTACCTATATGATGTTAATGAGGTGGAATTAGCAGCAGTTATGTTAATGAGGCAGGACTCAATCTACAAGATTAGGATGTATCTTGAGTCAATCTCTTTTAAGATATGAAAGAGAGAAGCAAGCAGAGAGACAAGGGGACCTCATAACCACCAAGCAAAAAGAGCTGGGAGTGGTTTGTGTCCTTTGAACCTGGGGTCCTTGCACTGAGAACCTCCTAGATCAGGGGAAGATTGATGACAAGGACATTTCCCCAGAGGCAACAGAGAGAGAAGGCCTTCCCCTGGAGCTGGCACCCTAAATTTGGGCTTCTAGCCTCCTAGACTGTGAGAGAATAAATCTCAGTTTGTTAAAGCCATCCGCTTGTGGTATTTCTGTTATAGAAGCACTAGATAACTGAGACAATATCTGAGAACTTTGAAGCTGAAAGGAGGCTGGTCCAGTGCACTCATATTGTGTTGATAGAGAAACTAAGGCCCAGAGTAAAGAAAGACCTTCCCCAGGGATTGGAATTCTGATTTAGAGTACTATACTCTTTCTACCATACCTTGTCATTGGAACAAATATTCTAATATGTGCAAACTGAGCTCACACATGTTTAGCACTCCATAGTATTCTTGTTTAGAGTCTTGAATGCAGTTCAAGGAGTTACTTCCTGTTGTTGTGTGTCTTAAACCCAGACTTACAACTTTGGTGGGTTAAAGAGATTATTTTATATATCATTATTCTTTTTATATTAACTCTTAGTACACTGCTTTACAGTTTACAAAGTGCTTTCCCCCTACATTATCTTATTTAACTCTCTCAACAACCCTGTGAGCTAGATATTATGGTTTCTATCTTGCAGATGAGGAACCTGAGATTCAGATGAAGTAAATCACTCTGCTAGTCATGGTCCAAATCCGAAGGATCTTTGTACCACACCAAAGAGGTCTTATGAACTAGACTTCATTTGTCATTTGACAGATTGGCCACCCATGGATAGACTTATTTGTTTGGCCTCACAGTATTTTAAAACATTTTGAGCCAGCATTTAAAAATCCAGAGAGTTCTTTAAAAGTGAGGATTTCTAGGGGAGTCCCTAGGTGGCACAATGGTTAAGTGCTCAACTACTACCCAGAAAGTTGGTGGTTTGAACCTACCCAGAGGCACCTCTGCATACATGGGGTTGCCATGAGTTGGAATCAACTTGATGGCAACTAACAACAATGATATAAAACACATACAAAGCACCTCAGAAAAGTAAGGATTTCTAACTTAACAAAAAAAAAAAAAAAAAAATCTGGAAGCTCTGGCAACATTGGAGTCCACTCCCAGTCCTTTCTTCCCTCAGTTTAGCAGATCTTCCTTCAAGTGATCCATCTGCTTTGCTTGGTTCTCATCATCATGATTTTCACTGTTCCTTCTACTCTTAACAGAACAATGACACCCAATGTTTGTAAGTCACCTCAGAGCTGGCAACACCTTGCCCTGGTGAGGCAGTTGGTTCTTAGCCTGGAAAGAATCTCTTCGGGGGGCACTGACTGGGGTCTTGAGGAAAGAGATGCATTGGTTCATTAATGATAAATAACAAACATTTACCAAGGACAGGCGATGGCCAGGCTCTACTCGGTGAGGGTACTCAAAGCAGAGGGGGAGTTTCTGCTTCCTTAAAGCAATCTGAACTGAGCTGAACAACAACACTGGTGTAAACTCTAGTTCCAGTGCTAACTAATTGTCACTAAGTCACATGTGACCCTGGCAAGTTGCTTCCAGTCCTAGGGATTCAGTATCCCCCTCTGAGGAAAAGGGGGCTGCACTAGACAGCTTAGAGGACTGCCCCACTCACTCTGCCTTTCTAGGAGTCAATTCAATTGATAAAGGCCATTTCTTGGCAGACTCCCATGCTGGCTTCTCTTCTGGGAGTCATCCTGTTCAGAGAAGTGGGGAATGAATAGACTCTGCTCAGGGCTCCACTGTAATCTTCAGTGTCAATGTTTCCCTTGTCTTTAATTTTCTGTTTTTAAGAAGACTGAAGAGGAGTAAGCGGCAAAATGGCGCTCTAGGCAGAAGCACCATGCCGTCCCTCCACAGCAAAGATCTGAAAAACTAAGCCGAACAGAGTATACAACAATCCTGAAACCCTAAAACATCAAATGAAGAGATAAAGAATTCAGCCAAGCACCAAATGGAGTGAGAAAACTGACAGAGAATGGAGAGCGAGGAGAGATTCATGCAGAGGTCCCCTATCAGCTAATGCAGCGCAGATCCGCCATCTTGGACTCCTATTGGAGACCAGCAAACAGGGGGTATGAGGAAGCAGCTTCATGGAGCTCCCAGCGGGAGACAAAACAACCAGTAATTTGCAATATTTGCTTTCCCACCCCCCACCCTTCTTCACCCCCACTCGGCCTCCTCCGCTTCCTGCGGCCACAAATTCTTGTCTGGGAAGCACTGGCTGCTTGGATTCCACCCACCCGAGTGCACCGGCTCTCTGAGTGCCATTTGTTGGCTGCTGGTGTTGCTTTTTTCCCACTTCTTTTGATTTCTTCCTTACCTCTCACCACCTCCCCCTTCTTTCGCTCAAATACCTGGCTCCATGCACCATCTTTGCTTCTCCCTGAGGGGCTGTGGAGCTCTGGTAATTTGTGATATACGCTTTCCCACCCCCCACCCTTCTTCACCCCCACTTGGCCTCCTCTGCTTCCTGTGGCCACAGTCTCTTGTCTGGGAAGCACCGGCTGCTTGGATTCCACCAGCCTGCACTAGCTGGCTCTCTGAGTGCCATTTGTTGGCTGCTGGTGTTGCTTTTTTTCCGCTTCTTTTGATTTCTTCCTTACCTCTCACCACCTCCCCCTTCTTTTGCTCAAATACCTGGCTCGGTGCGCCATCTATGCTTCTTCCTGAGGGGCTGTGGAGCTCCGTTCGAGTTTGGAGCTACTTCCTGATTTGGGCTGCCGTGCTGGTGGCATCCTGGGGCTTTTGTTCATTTGTTTGTTTTGAATTGTTTGTTTGTTTTCTTTTCCTTTTCTTGAGTTGGGAGCCCTTTCTGGCCAGGCAGTGCTGCATGGCTTGGAACCTACCCCCTCGGCTTGCACAGACGTGCAGAGGGATCCCTGAGAGCATTTCTTTTTTCATTGGGGTTTTTTTTTTTCCCCCCCTGTTTTTTTGGGGACTTTTCTTGTTCTTTTTTATTTTTAATTTGAAAATTGTTTTGTTTTCTTTTCCTTCTTTTTCCATTTTTGTCTTTCTTCATTACTCAGTATCTCATCTCTCTATATCTTCCTTCTCTTTCTGTTACCTGAATACCTGGCATTGTATACCTCTACTCCTTCTAGCCAGGCTGTACTGCAACACCTGAGAAAAACTTCCCCAGACCTCATAGCCACACCAGTGGGATCCCTGGGAACTTTGCTGTTCTTTTCCCTTTCTGATTTTTATTTATTCATTCTTTTCTTTTTTTTCCCTCCTCTTCCCCTTTTTGTTTTCCTCCATTTCATAGTCTCTCATCTCTCCACACCAACGGCAAGCTCCCCTAGCATTCTTTTTTGTTTGTTTCTATGTTTTTGGCTCCTGTTCCTCTTTCCTCTCTCCCATATTCATCTTAGCTCCACACATAACAATTTTCCCACTACATCCTGCCTACCTGCACCGTGCACTTAACATCACACCACCAAGCAGCACAGGCACGGCCTACTGGAACCTGCCCTGCACTGATTACTGACCCACCCTGGTGGCTGTAGTAAGTGCCACAAACAACCCATCCCAGTAACTCCTCTTCAGCTAGACCTGCCCTGCCATACCATATCAGAGTGACTGACCCTGCCAAGTGGAGAAGGAGGCAAAAAGTATTGTGCCCACAGACAAGCAAACAACAAAGAACACATAGCCCGCCTGCTCAGACATAGCCAAATTTTTTTAAAAAGGGACGAAACAAATCTACAATCAATAAATGAGAAAAATAACTAATGAATGCCCCGAAGACAGCAGACAATATCAAAACATTTACAAAAACAGGACAGGATGGTCCCAGTAGGTGTCCCAAATAAAACACCAGATGACTTTCCAGTGGAAGAAAAGGCACTAGAACTACCTGATAGGGAATTCAAATCTCTAATACTCAGAATTCTCCAAGAGCTGAAGCAAAAAGCAGACAAAAATGAGGAAAAAATAGACAAATTCATGGAAAATACAGACAAAAAATTGGAAGAATTCAAGAAGATGGTGCAAAATGCCAAAATAAATTCACAACTAGAAATTATACAAAAACAACAATTAGAAATCCAAAAGCTAAACAACAAGATTTCAGAAATGAATGATGTCATAGAAAGGCTCAGAAGAAGATCTGAAACAGTGGAAGACAGGATCAGTGGAATTGAAGACAAACACTTAGATACAACTCTGTTTGAGGAAAACTCAGAAAAAAGAACAAAGAAAAATTAAGAGACCCTGAGAGTTATGTGGGACACAATTAAAAGCAAAAATTTATGAGTGATTGGAATTCCAGAACAGGGGGAGAAAACAGAAAACACTGAGAGGATCATTGAAGAATTGCTGACAGAAAACTTCCCCAACATCATGAAAGATGAAAAGCTGGCCATCCAAGAAGCTCAACAAACCCCATATAGGATAGACCCCAAAAGAAAATCACCACGGCATATCATAATCACACTCGCCACAAACAAAGACAAACAAAGAATCCTGAGAGCAGCTTGTGAAAAACAAGAAGTCACATACAGAGGAGTAACAATAAGACTAAACTCAGATTATTCGGCAGAAACCATGCAGGCAGGAAGGCAATGGGATGACATATATAAAATCGTGAAAGAAAAAAATTGCCAGCCAAGAATAATATATCCTGCAAAACTCTCGTTCAAATTTGATGGTGAAATTAGGTCATTTCCAGATAAACAGAAATTAAGGGAATATGTAAAAGTCAAACCAAACTTACAAGAATTATTAAAGGGAGTTCTTCGATCTGAGGACAAATAACTTCAGCTCACAGGCAGAATCTAGGACGCAGGATCGTACCAGCCAGATACCAATCTAGGAAATGAACTCTCAAGGACTATCCAAAATCAAAAGAAATACAACAGGGAATCAGAGCAGTTAATCAGTAAATGACAACAACATCAAAACAAAAAAGAGGGAATAAACGGCATAGGTATAGAACCTTCTAATGGAGAGGAAGGCAAGGCGATACCATGTAATGGTAGACTGCTTCAAACTTAGAGAGATAAGGGTAAAACTCATGGTAACCACAAAGAAAGTTAACAAACATACTCATAAAAAAAAAAAAAGAGGAAAAACATAAAGTCTCAGCAAAAACAAAACCTACAAAAACAAAAGAAATGAAAAAAAAATCCACAAACAAAAGTAACTCAGCACAGGAGAGTAAGAAGAACAAAGAAAACGTCAGCACCACAAAAAAAAGCACTACAAAATGACAGCAACAAACCTATATCTATCAATAATTACACTGAATGTAAATGGACTCAATGCACCCATAAAGAGACGGAGAATGACAGAATGGATAAGAAAACAGGATCCAGCAATATGCTGTCTACAAGAGACACATCTTAGAAACAAAGATGTGAATTTCTTAAAAGTCAAAGGTTGGAAAAAAATATATCAAGCTAACAACTACCAAAAAAGAGCAGGAGTGGCAATACTAATCTCAGATAAAATAGACTTTAAAACAAAATCCACCATAAAAGACAAAGAAGGACACTATATAATGATTAAGGGGATGATCCATCAGGAAGACATAACCATAATAAACATCTACGCACCCAATGACAGAGCTCCAAAATACATAAAACAAACTCTAACAACACTGAAAAGAGTAATTGACAGTTCCACAATAATAGTAGGAGACTTCAACACACCACTCTCAGTAAAGGACAGAACAACTAAGAAGAAACTCAGCAAAGATACAGAAGACCTAAAGGGCACAATTGGCCAACTTGACCTCATAGACATATATAGAACACTCCATCCAACCGCTACAAAGTACACATTCTGTTCCAATGCACATGGAACGTTCTCCAGAACAGACCACATCTTAGGGCACAGAGAAATCCTCAACAAGATCCAAAACGTTGAGATAATTCAAAGTCTCTTCTCTGACCACAATGCCTTCAAGGTAGAAATTAACAATAGAAAGAAGAAGGAAAAAAAAATCAATTACATGGAAACCGAATAATACCGTGCCTACACATCACTGGGTACTAGAAAAAATCAGAGATGGAATCAAAAAAATTCCTAGAATCAAATAAGAATGAAAACACATCATACCAAAACCTTTGGGACACAGCAAAGGCAGTCCTCAGAGGACAATTTATAGCAATAGATGCACACATCAAAAAAGAAGAAAGGGACAAAATCAAAACATTAACTACAGAACTCAAACAAATAGAAAGAGAAGAGCAAAAAAAGCCCACAGCCACCGGAAGGAAGCAAGTAGTAAAGATCAGAGCAGAAATAAATGAAATACAGAACAGAAAAACCATAGAAACAATCAACAAAACCAAAAATTGGTTCTTTGAAAGAATCAACAAAATCAACAAACCACTGGCCAGATGGACAAAAGAAAAACAGGAGAGGACGCAAATAACCCAAATAAGAAATGAAATGGGGGACATTACAACAGACCCAACTGAAATAAAAAGGATTATAACAGAATATTATGAAAAACTGTACTCCAACAAATATGAAAACCTAGAGGAAATGGATAAATTTCTAGAAACACACTACCTACCCAAACTACAACAAAGTGATGTTGAAACTCTGAACAGACCATAACAAGAGAAGAGATTGAAAAGGTAATAAAAAAAAACTCCTAACCAAAAAAAGCCCTGGCCCTGATGGCTTCACTGGAGAATTCTACAAAACCTTTACAGAAGAGCTTGTACCAGTACAACTCAAGCTATTTCAGAGCATAGAAAAGGAAGCAACACTTCCAAATTCATTCTATGAAGCCAGCATAACGCTGATACCAAAACCAGTCAAAGACATCACAAAAAAAGAAAATTGCAGACCAATATCTCTCATGAATATAGATGCAAAAATTCCTAACAAAATTCTAGCCAATAGAATTAAGCATCATATCAAAAAAATAATCCACCACGACCAAGTAGGATTCATACCAAGTATGCAAGGATGGTTCAACATTAGAAACTCAATCAACGTAATCCACCACATAAATAAAAGGAAAGAAAAGAATCACATGATCATCTCAATTGATGCAGAAAAGGCATTTGACAAAGTCCAACACCCATTCCTGATAAAAACTCTCAATAAAATAGGTATAGAAGGGAAATTTCTCAACATAATAAAGGGCATCTATGCGAAACCAATGGCCAACATCATTCTTAATGGAGAGAGGCTGAAAACATTCCCCTTGAAAACATGAACAAGACAAGGATGCCCTTTATCACCACTCTTTTTTAACATTGTGCTGGAAGTTCTAGCTAGAGCAATAAGGCAAGAAAAAGAAATAAAGGGCATCCAAATTGGTAATGAAGAAGTTCAACTGTCTCTGTTTGCAGATGATATGATACTATACATAGAAAACCCTAAAGACTCCATGAGAAATCTGCTGGAACTAATAGGAAGATTCAGCAGAGTAGCAGGATACAAGATAAACATTTAAAAATCAGTTGAATTCCTATATACTAATAAGGAGAACAGTGAAAAGGAAATCAGGAAAACAATACCATTTATAATAGCCCCTAAAAAGATAAAATACTTCGGAACAAATCTGACCAGGGATGTAAAAGACCTATACAAAGAAAGCTACAAAACACTACTGCATGAAACCCAAAGGGATCTACATAAATGGAAAAACATAGCATGCTCATGGATAGGTAGACTCAACATTGTGAAAATGACAATTCTACCCAAAGAAATTTACAAATACAACACAATCCTGATCCAAATACCAACAACATTCTTCAAAGAGATGGAAAAACTAATCATTAACTTTATATGGAAAGGGAAGAAGCCCCGAATAAGTAAAGCACTACTGGAGAAGAAGAATAAAGTTGGAGGACTCACACTACCTGACTTCAGAACCTACTATACAGCTACAGTAGTCAAAACAGCCTGGTACTGGTATAACGACAGATACATTGACCAATGGAACAGAATTGAGAACCCAGATGTAAATCCATCCACCTACGGTCACCTGATCTTCGACAAGGGCCCAAAGTCCATCAAATGGGGAAAAGACAGTCTTTTGAACAAATGGTGCTGGCAAAACTGGATAGCCATCTGCAAAAAAATGAAACAGGACCCATACCTCACACCGTATACAAAAACTACTTCAAAATGGATCAAAGACCTAAATATAAAGCCTAAAACTATAAAGTTCATAGAAGAAAAAATACGACCAACACTACAGGCCTAAATACACAGCATTAACAGGATACAAACCATAACCGTCAACGCACAAACCCTGATAGATAAGCTAGATAACTGGGATCTTCTATAAATCAAACACCTATGCTCTTCAAAAGACTTCACCAAAAGAGTAAGAAGAGAACCTACAGACTGGGAAAAAAATTTTGAGCAGTACGAGTCAGACAAAGGTCTAATTTCCATAATCTACAAGAAAATCCAACACCTCCACAATAAAAAGACAAATAATCCTATTAAAAAATGGGCAAAGGAAATGAACAGACACTTCACCAAAGAAGACATTCAAATGGCCAACAGACACATGAGGAAATGCTCATGATCACTAGCCACTAGAGAAATGCAAATTAAAACCACAATGAGATACCATATCACCCCGGCATTACTGGCACGAATCAAAAACACTGGAAATAACAAATGTTGGAGGGGCTGTGGGAAGATCAGAACTCTTATACACTGCTGGTAGGAAGGCAAAACGATACAATCATTTTGGAAAATGATATGGCGCTTCCTCAGAAAGCTAGAAATAGACATACCATTCGATCCAGCAATCCCACTCCTAGGAATATATCGTAGAGAAATAAGAGTCATCACTCAAATAGACATACGCAAACCTATGTTCATGGCAGCATTGCTTACAATAGCAAAACGATGGAAACAACCTAGATGCCCATCAACAGATGAATGGATAAACAAACTATGGCACATACACACAATGGAGTACTATGCAACGAGAAAGAACAACAATGAATCTGTGAACCATCTCATAACATGGATGAAACTGGAGGACATTATGCTGAGTGAAATAAGTCAATCACAAAAGGACAAATATCGTATGAGACCTCTATTGTAAAAACCCATGAAAAAGTTCACACGCAAAATGTAACAATCTTTGGTGGTTACCAGAGATGGGGTGGGGGGGAATACTAAATAGGCAATAGATAAGTGGTATCTTGGGTGAAGGGTGAGAAAGTACACAGTACATGGGAAACTAGCACAACTTGTACAAGGAAAGGTCATGGAAGCCCCACAGACACATCCAAACTCCCTGAGGGACTGAATTGCTGGTTGAAGGGCTGTGGGGACCATGGTCTCAGGAAACATCTAGCTCAATTGGCATAACACAGTTTATAAAGACAATGTTCTACAGTCTACCTTGGTGAGTAGAGTCTGGGGTCTTAAAAGCCTCTGAGTAGCCATCTAAGATACTCCACTGGTCTCATCCCTTCTGGAGAAAGGGAGAATGAAGAGAACAGAATACAAGGAAAAGATTTGTCTGAAGGACTAATGGACCACAGCTACCAAGGCCTCCACCACACTGAGTCCAGTACAGCTAGATGGTGCCCGGCTACCACCACTGACTGCTCTGACCAGGATCACAACAGAGGTTTCTGGACAGAGCTGGAGAAGGATGTAGAACAAAATTCTAACTCACAGAAAAAAGACCAGATTTACTGGCCTAAAGGAGACTGGAGAAACCTCGAGAGTATGGCCCCCAGACGCCCTTTTAGCTCAGTGGTGAAGTCATTTCCGAGGTCACCGTTCAGCCGGGGAGTGGACAGCCCCATAAAAGCAAATGGGAGTAATAAGGCACAGCAGTCCAGGGACAAGGGGCAGAAGGCAGAAGGGGACAAGGAAGCTGGTGATAGGGAACCCAAGGTTGAGTAATGATATTGTTGATGTGTTGTGAGGTTGTGAACCATTGTCATAGGGCAACATGTGTACTAACTGTTCAATGAGAAACTATTTCATTCTGTAAGCCTTCATCTAAAGTGAGAATAGCAGCACAATTGGAAGAGCGTAGTCGATGTCACTGAACTGTGCATGTAGAAATTCTTGAAATGGTGTATCTTTGGCTATGTATATTTTCACCAAAAAAAAATTTAAAAAAAGGGTCGAGAAGGGAGAGGGTTGACATGTTGTGGGGTTGTTAACCAATGTCATAAAACAATATGTGTACTACTGTTTCATAAGAAACTATTTGTTCTGTAAGCCTTCACCTGAAGTACAATAAAAAGAAAAAAAAAAAGACTGAAGAGTACTCCACCTCTGGCTGTGCTAGAGCCATTGACTCCTGATCCAATAGCTGAATAGGTTATTACGGCCACAAGTTCTGGGAACAGCAAAAGAAAATAAAATCTTGATGAAAATTTATAAGCTCTCTAGAGCACAGGTCTTTATTAGCTACATGGTTTACTGGTAACATTTCAGGATATGCAGAGATTTTTGCTCTATTTTTGGAACTTCTGGAAGATTTAATTCAGCAGCCATTTGTTGTTGAGTGTCGCCTGTAGCGGGTAGTATGAGGTGACCGAGCTTCAGATCCGTAGAGGAATCTGACATAGAATACTTTTGAACATCACTTTATAGTCCCTGGGTGGTACAAATGGTTAACACACTCAGTTGCTAACCAAAAGATTGGAGTTTTGAGCCCACCCAGGGGCACCTGGGAAGAAAAGCTTAGTGATCTACTTCTAAAAAATCAGTCATCGAAAACCCTATGGAGCACAGTTCTACTCTGACACACGTGGTATTGCCATGAGGCAGAATCAACTTGAAGGCAACTGGTTAACTGGTTTACAAGTTACAGAGCATATTCACATTGTCTCAGTTATTCCTCACTACAGCCCTGTGAGGAATCAGAAGCAAAGAGCTGTGGCTTGCCAAGCCTCAGGCTAGTAAAAGGTGACGCCAGGATTTAACGCCAGGTCTTCTGATTCCAGATTCAGTGCTTGTTGTACTGCATTGTGTAATATATGGATATTATTACATTTGTATGAGACACAGGCTAGAAAATAAAAAATAAGTTTTGGTTTTTTTTAATGCAGGGCTTCTGGAGTTGGTAGCATTTGACATAGGTTTAATAATGGGTATAATTTTTTTCTTTAACAATTTTAACAGGTCTGTGAATCTGGGAAATTATAATAAAATGTAAAACGCAAACAAAAAAGCCTTAAAATTACAGTATGCAGTTACTACCACCATAAATTATTTACATTGTTCCCTCCAGTTTTTTTCTTTAACTAGTTGAAATATAACAATATATACACACACATACACATATATAGGTTTGAGTCCTTTTTTATTTAACTTCATTTTATGATATATATTTTGAATGGGTTGAATTCCAGTAGGAAGTAACTGTGGCTGATTAGGGAATTCTAGACTAAGGACATAGCCTGAAAAAGGTGTGGGAGCAGGACAGCACAGGATGTATTCAGGAAACAGTAATTCTTTGAGACTAGAAATTATAACTCAGTGATGAATTGAGGTTTAGCAAGGAGTCTAGAAAGACATTTTGTCAGATTGTAGAGAATCTTAAATAACATGCGAAGCCAATTGTAGTTTATTCTGTTCTCATCAGTTATACACTTTACATTATACGTATAGTACTTAGAAAAACACAAATAAAAAAACACAGATTCATGCTGTTATTGATGTTCTGATACATGGATAGATTTCCAACTGTTTTCTATACACATATTTCTTCCACCACCCCCCCACCCCCCGCAAACAGAGACATAAAACACATATTCTTTTACAATCTGTTTATAATTCCACGAATATCTTTCTTGGTCATTAAGACTTCTTTTGCAATAATGGTTTTTAAAACTTTTCTGCACTGGAAGTCATCTTGTTTAGAGGATGGGGAATGAACAAGTTCTGCCCAGGGCTCCAGTGCAAACTGAATTTTACCAGAAACCTCAAAAGCCAAAGCCAAAGCCAAAGGCGAAAGCCAAAAAACCCCAAAAGCCAAAAACAGAGCTGTTCTAATGAGAGCATGAGTGGGGGCCCTAACACCTGCCCCAAGCCTTGAGGTCACCTATAAAGACACCCTGAACACTTCCTGAAAACCACTGTTGCACAAAGTAATTTTTATGGCTGTATTGTAAGAACATAGCATCATTTAATCGGCCTGTCAGTTGCTTCCAATTTTTTCCTTTATAAATTCATACTACATTCTTTGAGCACATCCCGTAATTATTTCTCAGTGAAGGTTTTTTAAGCATGGGGTGTGACATAATCAGAGCTATTAACATGAGTGTGAAATACAGTAAAATCTTACTTAACTGGAATTCAGCTAACCACAACCCTTAATTAATCAGTTTTCTTTTGCTCAACTTTGGGAACATAAAGGAAATTCTCTCTCTCTCTCTCTCTCACACACACACACAGAGTGGAGATTAAGTTAAAACTCCACCTCTGCCACTTAGTAGGAGTCCCTGGTTGGTGCAAACAGTTAATGTGCTCAGCTGCTAACTGAAAGGTTGGAGGTTCAAGCCCACCTAGAGGTGCCCGGCAAAGAAAGGCCTGGTGGTCTGCTTCTAAAAAGTCAGTGATTGAAAACCTGATGGAGCACAGTTCTACTCTGACAAACAGGGGGTCACTGTGAGTCAGGGTCAATTCAACAGCAACTGGTTACTGGGGCACTTACTAGCTGTAAGACCCTAAGGCAAGTTATTAACCTCTCTATGCCTGTTTCCTCATCTGCTAAGTGAGGATAATGAATGATAATACCTATCTCACAGGGTTGTGAGGATTCAAAAATGTATGTAAAGTATATGAAAATGTTGGTGCACGGAATATAGTAGGTGCTATATCAGTTGCGATGATGATAGTTAGGAATGCCTAATCTACATGTATTTGACCCACTTTCTTACCTCCCTCTCCAGTCAGAGTTATGAACATAGGATTCTCTAGAACTAGGTATATAAAAGACCTCAGAGACATGCTTCTTGATTGTTAACCAATGCTCCAAAAGACAACCAGGGACCTTTAAAATTAAGAAAGGGAACATTTTAGCAAGATTTTAAATAGCAACACAAAGAGTTTTTTTGTTTACTTCAAAGAGTCAGAATGGTGTTAGGGATCAAGACATCTCTGTCAAGTCAGGTCTCTGCTACTAATTTGTGGTGTGAACTTGACAATATTAATAATTGAGTCCCTAGCAGGAGACTGGGTGGCAGAAACAGTTCAGTGTTTGACTGCTAATCAAAAGGCTGGTGGTTCAAACCCAACCAGAGGCAACTTGGAAGAAAGGCCTAGCAATCTGCTTCCAAAAGGTCACAGTCACACACGGGGACTCCATGAGTTGGAATCAACATGATGGCAACTGTTTTTTTCTTGTTTTTTTTTTTTTAAGCAGGAGCTCAGGCTCTTGTATGCATCATCTTCTTTACTTCTCAGAACCCTGTGAGATTGGTAATATAACCCTCCCTTTTAAAAACCAATTTTTAATTTTTATAAAAAAATTTTGGTACATGGTGTAGAAAACGAATTCATATATAAGGCATATAAAAAGCAACAAAAAGTACTCAATATAATTTACAATAGCATGGAAATTATAAAATAGGAATATATGTAACAAAATACATGCAAGATCTGTACTCTGAGAACTATGAGACACTACTGAAATTAAAGAAAATAGATATAAATGGATAGATATACCATGCTCATGGACTGGAAGACTGAATATTGTTAAAATGACAACTCTCCCTAAATTGATCTATAGATTCAACACAATGACATTCAGAACCCTAGCAGGCTTTTTTTGTAGAAATTGAGCAAGCAAGTTCTAAAGTTTATATGGAAATTCAAAATACATGGAATAGCCAAAGTAATTTTCAAAAAGAACAAAATGAATGGACTTACACTGCCTGGCTTTAAGATCTACTATAAAAGCTAACAGTAATCAAGAAAGTATGGTATTTGAGTAAAGGCTGATGTATAGATCAATGGAACAGAATAGAAAGCCCAGAAATAGACCTACACATATATATGTTGTTGTTGTTAGATGCCATTGAGTTGGTTCCAACTGATAGCGACCCTATGTACAACGGAACGAAACACCGCCCTGTCCTGTGCCATCCTCACAATTGTTGCTATGTTTGAGCCCATTGTTGCAGCAACTGTGTCAGTCCATCTTGTTGAATATCTTCCCCTTTTTTGCTGACCCTCCACTTTACCAAGTATGATGGATGTTCTTCTCTAATTTTTTCTAAAAAAATTAGCCAGTGAAAACTTTATGAATAGCAGCAGAGCACATGTACATGGTTGTTATGGATTGTGGCCCCCAAAAATGTGTGTCAACTTGGCTAGTCCATGATTCCCAGTATTGTATGACTGTCCACCATTTTGTCATCTGATGTGATTTTCCTATGTGTTGTAAATCCTACCTCTATGATGTTGATAAGGTGGGATTAGCGGCAGTCGTGTTAATGAGTCAGGACTCATAATCTACAAGATTAGGTTGTGTCTTAAGTCAATCTCTTTTGCGATATAGAAGAGAGAAGTGAACAGAGAGACATGGTGTCATGGATTGAATAATGTCCCCCCAAAAATGTGTGTATCAAATTGGCTGGGCCATGATTCACGGTACTGTGTGGTTGTCCTCCATTTTGTGATGTAATTTTATGTTAAAGAGGATTAGGGTGGGATTGTAACACCCTTACTAAGGTCACATCCCTGATCCAATGTAAATGGAGTTTTCCTGGGGTATGGCCAGCACCACCTTTTATCTTACAATTGATAAATTGAAAAGGAAGCACACAGAGAGGGGGGACCTCATACCACCAAGAAAGCAGTGTCAGAAGCAGAGCGCATCCTTTGGACCTGAGGTTCCTGTGCTGAGATGCTCCCAGACCAAAGGAAGATTGATGACGAGGACCTTCCTCCACAGCTGACAGAGAAAGCCTTCCCCTGGAGCTGATGCCCTGAATTTGGACTTGTAGACTACTAGACTGTGAGAAAATAAATTTCTCTTTGTTAAAGTCATTCACTTGTGGTAATTCTGTTACAGAAGCACTAGATGACTAAGACACATGGGGACCTCATACTACCAAGAAACAAGAGCCAGGAAAACAGTGTGTCCTTTGGACCCAGGGTTCTCTGCACTGAGAAGCTCCTTCTTCCTACAAAAGATTGATAATAAGGACCTTCCCCTACAGCCAACAGAGGGAGAAGACCTTCGCCTGGAGCTGGTACCCTGAATTCGGACTTCTGTCCTCCTAGACTGTGAGAAAGTAGACTTCTCTTTGTTGAAGCCATTCACTTGTGGTATTTCTGTAGTAGCAGCACTAGGTAACTAAGACAATGGTCAACCGATATTCCGCAAATGTGCCAAGACAATTAAGTCAGGGAAGGGTACTCTTTTAAACAAAAGTTGCTGGAATAATTAGTTGGCCGTATACACAAAAATGAATCTTGACTCTTATCTCACACCATATTAAAAAATTAACTTGAAGTGGATCATAGATCTAAATGTAACAGTTAACACTATAAAATATCTTAAAAAAAAGAAAGAAAGAAAGAAAGAAAATCCTAGTAACCTTGATTTAGGCATTTTTTAAAAAAAATAGGAGACAAAAAGCATAAACTATACAAGAAAAAATCAATAAATCAGGCTTCATCAAAATTTAAAATATTTGTTCTCTGAAGGCACCATTAGGAAAATGAAAAGGCAAGCCAAGACTAAGAGACTATATTTGGAAAACATATATCCAAGAGAGGACTTGTATTCAGAGTGTATAAACAACTCTGACAACTCAATAATAACAAGACAAGACTATTAAAGATGAGCAAAAGATTTGAACAAACATTTTATTGAAAAAACACAGATGGTGTTATGGATTTAATTGTGTCCCTCTAAAATATATGTGTTGTAAATCCTAACCCTTATACCTATACCTTGGTGACACAATGGTTAAGCACTTGGCTGCTAACCGAAAGGTTGGCAGTTCAAACCCACCAGCGGCTTCACAGGAGAAAGACCTGGCAATCTGCTCCTGTAAAGGTTACAGCCTTGGAAACCCTATGGGGCAATTCTATTCTGTCCTACAGGGTCACCATGAATTGGAATTGACTTGATGGCACACTACAACAGCAACATACCTTGGATTGACAAAGTGGCTGCAACAATGGGCTGAAATATAGCAATGATTGTGAGAATGGTGCAGAATATTTCATTTTGTTATACATAAAGTCTCTATGTGTCAGAGTCAACTGGACCTCACCTAACAACAAACACTTGTGGATGTAATCCCATTTGGGAATAGGGTTTTCTTTGTTTTGTTAATGAGGCAGTAACAGTGTAGGGTGTCTTAAGCCAATCCCTTTTGAGATATAAGAAGAGCAGATTACGCACAGGAGCAAGCAAGCATGAATGAGGGAATGATAGATGCCACATGGAGGTTTCCAAGGAACACCAAGAACACTATAGAAGCTGAGACAAGGATTTTCCCCCAGAGCAGACAGAGATGGCCTTCCCCTAGAGCTGGCACCCTGAATTCCATCTCCCAACCTCCTAAACTATGAGAAAATGACTTTCTGTTATAGCAGCACTAGATAACCAAGACAGATGACAAATAGGATCATGGAAAGATGGTCAAGGAGATAAAAATTTAAACCACAAGAATGTACTAGTACATATCCACTGAAATAGATAAGATTAAAAAGACTGATACTACCAAGCACTGGCTAGAATATGGAGCAACTAGAACTCTCTCATATGTTGCTGACAGGAATGCAAAATTGTACAATCACTCTGGAAACAGTTATAATTTACTTAGAAAGTTAACTGTTCACTTACCCTATGACATAGAAATTCTACTCTTGTGTATTTTTTCTCAAGTGAAGTGAAAACATATGTTCATACAAAGATCCACATATTCATGGAAGTTTTGTTCAGAGTGGCCCAAAACTGGAAAAAACCCAAATGCCCATCAACTGGTAAATGGATTAAAAACAAAAAAAAGTATATCTAAATGTAATACTGCTAAACAATAAAAAGGAATGAACTACTGATACTTGCAACAACATGGATGAATCACAAAAGCATTATGCTTAGTGAAAAAAAGCCAAATACAAAAGACTACGTACTATACATGTTATGGACTGAATTGTGTCTCCAAGGAACCCTGGTTGCGCAGTGGTTAAGAGCTCAGCTGCTAACCGAAAGGTTGGCGGTTCAAATCCACCAGCCACTCCTTGGAAACCCTATGGGGCAATTCTACCCTGTCCTATAGGTCACTATGAGTTGGAATAGACTCAACAGCAATGGGTTTTTTTTTTGTCTGTTTGTTTCTATCTGTGGATATACTCACTGTCCCATAAAGCAATCTAATATGATGTAATCAATCAATCAGTCGCAGTCATATCAGTGTATGGTGAATCCTAAACCTAATCACTTCTGGGTTATATAAAGAGCAGTATAGACACAGAGACACGAACACATACACTGGGGAAGACAGATGCCTTGTGAGGATCGTCTACAAGGCAAGAAACCAAGGAATGCCCAGGGCTACCTACAAGGCAGGATTTCACACGACTGAAACCCTGATTTGGACTTTTAGGCTCCAGAACTGTGAGAAAATAAATTCCTATTCTTTAAAGCCACCCATTTGTGGTATTTCTGTTACAGTTGCACTAGGAAACTAAGACAGCATGTTTCCATTTATATGAAGTTCTAGAAAGGTAAACCTATAGTGATAGCATATCAGTGGTTGCTAAGGGTTGCAGGCTTGGGGATAGGAATTGACTGTAATGTTCTAAACCATGTTTTTGGTGGTGGTTATACTATGTACACATATCAAGACTTGTCATTGTACACTTAAAATTGGTGAAATTTATTGTAAATAAATTATACTTCTGCTGGCATTTGGATACAGCTTCAACTTCTTTGTCATTCTTCTAGGCATTTTTCAGCTTCACATTTAAAGTTCAGAATTAAGATTCTCCTACTTTTGAGGATAGTTTGTATTTCTGTTTCTTATTTTTCTTGTTTTAGGGTGATTTTTTGATAGAAGAAAAATGTGGGAACGTTTTTTCCTCACCATCTTAAACCTGGATGTCTTATAAAATACCAAAACCAAACCGACTGCCATCGAATCAATTCCAACTCATAGCGACCCTATAGGACAGAGCAGAACTGCCCCATAGGGTTTCCAAAGCTGTAAATCTTTACAGAAGCTGACTGCACATCTTTATCCTGCAGAGTGGCTGGTGGTTCAAAGTGCAGACTTTTTGGTTAGCAGCCAAGTGTTTAACCATTGAGCCACTAGGGCTCCTTATGTTCATATTACCTTTCTTATTCAGTCCTTCATTTTTCCTGAAATTATATATTTCCCCTTTTTTCTCATTTGCCTGATTTTCTCCACATCTACCATTAAGTTCTTCTAATGCCCCAATAAATCAGCCCCAACTGTATCAATAATGCTTTCCATAATCTTATATATGTCATATTCATCTTATACCTGGAGACCTCCTTCTCAAAGCCTTGCTTCCGTGTTCTCTCTTTAGACTAGTTGCTGTACAGATGTCATCCAGAAATTTCCATTCATCATCATTCTGGGGATTCTTTTTGCCTCTTATGTTTTGGATCTCCTGTTTTCTGGATTCCATGTCTTCCTTTCTTGGTCTACTCCCTTGTTTGGCTAGATTTTATCTCTAGTAGCTCACTAAGGTGATATCTTTGTCACCCTGAAGACTAAGCTGTGCCTGACCCAAGCCACAGTGTTTTCAATCGCCTTGGCTTTTAGAAGCTGGACAACGTGCAAGCTGAACAATGAATAAGACGAAGAATTGATACCTTTGAATTGTGGTGTTGGTGAAGAATATTGAATATACCCTGGACTGCCAAAAGAACATCTGCCTTGGAGGAAGGACAACCAGAATGCTCATTAGAAGTAAGGATGGTGAGACTACGTCTCACATAGTTTGCACAAGTTATCAGGAGGGATCAGTCCCTGGAAAAGGATATCATGCTTGGTAAAGTAGAGGGTCAGCAAAAAAGAGGAAGACCCTCAATGAGACGGATTGACACAGTGGCTGCAACAATGGGCTTAAGCATAACAGTGATTGTGACAATGGCGCAGGGCCAGGCAGTGTTTCGTTCTGTTGTACATATAGTCACTATGAGTCGGAACCGACTTGAAGGCACCTAACAACAACAGCTCACTAAGGAAAGGTACAAGTGAATTCTTTTAGTTCTTCCTATCTGAAAATGTCCTATTCTACCCTCATTCGATTGACAGTTTGGCTGAATATATAAGTATAGGATGTACTGTATTTTAACGCAAATAACGCGCACCTCATATGCTTGTTTGCCAACCACGTACTCCCCCCATGAAGTATTTTCATAAGCGTCACTGTGCCAACTTTTTCTACATGTTGCTGTAAAAAAAAAAAATATATAGCACAGCATGCTTATGAAAACACCTTGTGGGGGGAGGGCATGGTTAGCAAACAAACGTAGAAGATGCACGTTATTTGCCTAAAAATATGGTAAATCAGAATATTGATGGCACTGGTCCATTGTCTACTAGATTCCAATATTGTTGTTGAGAAGTCTATTGACTTCTGATTCTCTTTTTTCTCTCTCTGTAGTTCACAGTGTTTTCTTTGTTCCCTATATTCTAAAATTTTTCAGTGGTCTATTTGACACTGAGTCTGTTTTTCATTCCTTTTGCTAAACACATGGTGAGCCCTTTTGATTTGGAAAGTCTTACTTTAGTTTTGGTAAATTTTTTTGTATTATTTTCTTGATAATTTTATCCCCTTTGTTCTCTCTCTAGCATTTCTAGTAGTTGTCTTTGGCCCACCTAAACTAATACTCTAGCTTTTTATTATCTTTACGATTTTTCTATCTTTTGTTCTATTTTTTGGAAATTTTTCTAAATTTTTTTCATATTAAATTTTTATTTGGGCACTTATATATTTAATTTTACAGAGGTTTTCTGAATTTTTTTCAAGCTGAGTCTTGTTTTAGGAATACAATATCATCTCTATCCTTCTTGGAGAGATTGTTGGTTTGAGGTTGTCTCTGATTTTTTAAATTATTTTTTCCAGTTTTATCTGATTTTTCGGAATTATATTATCCAGTTATTTGTTTGTTTTCTTAACTATCTTTTATGTTAGAAGGTTTCCTCAAGTATCTGGAGATGCTTGGCCATCGACTCTTATTTATGACTGAAACTAGACAGCTGGTGTGAAGTTCTTTGCTCACAAGGTAGACTTGTGCCCTAGTCGACATTAGTTTAGGAAAATGGGAGCCTCAAGCTAGTTTATCATTGTAAAGAATCATATCAATATCTGGGATCTAGTCCAGAGAAGACTCCTCTAATCTCTTGCCTGGAGGAATGTAAAACTTGCTACTGGCCTTCTAGAAAGGGGGATGGGGCAGTATTCAGATTTTCAGTCAGTTCCCAGTCTTGTACTTCTCCCATTCCACCTGTCTACTCTTAAATTTCTCTTTCAGTTACTACTACTTCTGCTCCCATCTTCTTGGTCCTTGTGCATTTAAACTTTTTCTTTTACTGTTACCTTAGTAGAGGTTGGGGAGGGAAAAAAAAAAGAAATAGTACATCTGCTCAATCTGGCCTGTCCCTGTTTCAGTGATAAGGAACCAGAATGAGATTCAGAGAGACTTTGCCTTCTCCATGATAATCCACAATCCCCCAAGTTACTACTTCTGTCTGGGTCTCAGTTTCCTCATCTGTAAAATGGATGACTAGTACTAGATGAGTTCTAAAGACTCTCTTCTGAAATTATATGTTTCAAGAAACCAGAAACTGGTCTCCATGGCTATTTTATTTGTTTGTCTTATTTTTGGTGCTCCCAAGATGTCCAACCACTCTCCCTTTTTGATTTCTTCCACCCAGTATAGAACAATGGTCATGGACAGGGCAGGCTTCCTGGGCATGCAACCTGTGTGGTCACACAGGGTCCCGCGCTTAGAAGCTTCCATGCTTGGTTAATGCTCTGCTGTTGACATCTTGAAATTCATATTAATTTTTTAACAAGAGACCTTACATTTTCATTTTACACTGGACCCTGCAAATTATGTAGCTGGTCTTGGCCATGGGATGGTCACAAGCCAGGCATCCTCTTTCAAGCACTTAACTCTCATTGCCAGAGCAATGATTTCTATGGCTCTGTAAACTCTCCTTTCTGGAAGGGAGGGAGGAGCATGACCATGTTTGCCCTAACCCTATAAATGGATAAACCAGCCCCCAACAAGTTCTACAACTTGCCTGAGATCTTATCGCCGAAGAGTTTGGGAGACTGCTGAGTTTTTTAAGCCACACTCTGAGCACCTCACACTCTTAGATCGTTATTTTGCTTCTGTTTAATTGGTGCCGAGTCTTCTGGCTGTTGATGCCTTTGACAATACAATTGTGCTTCTAGTGTATTTTATTCATTCATCCATTCATTCGCTAAAGAAATCTTTATGAAGTATCAATGTTAGCAGAAACAGTGGGCTCTTTGGAGATGCAGACCTGAGCTAAGTCTTTCCCTGCTGCTTACTGGCTGTGTGACCAGATTTAACCTCCCTGGGCCTCAGTTTCCTTTACTGCTTAGTGAGAAGAGAATGATTACCTTCCCACTCAGTTATGAAATAACTTGGGTAGTGGGCCTGATACAGTGCCTGATACTGAGAATGTGTCTAGCAAATTTTCATCCCTTTACCTTTCTCCCCTTTGCATGTACCAGTTGCCATTAAGTCAATTCCAACTCATAGCGACCCTATAGGACAGAGCAGAACAGTCCGATAGGGTTTCCAAGGAGCAGCTGGTGGATTTGAACTGCTGACCTTTTGGTTAGCAGCTGAGCCCTTAACCACTGTGCCACCAGGGCTCCCCTTTCTCCGCAGTACTATGTAAACCACAGGGAATTTCACCTTCAGTTATGGACAGGCCAGACCACAAGCAGACCCTGGAGTGCTCAGAGGATACAATCACAGGGGATTCACTTTGCTTCTCTCTTCAGCTGAGGTGTTAGTGGGATTCCTGGGAGAACAGAGGCTCGTATGTATGAGAAATATCAAGTACAGTGTTTGCTTTCTGGAATATCCCTGTGCTTTGTGATTAGCATTTAATAGGCTCCCAGAAAGCTTTGAAGTTAATAATATGTCTACTCCTCTCTTTCAACTGATGATTTTAAAGTGATATACTTATGTCCGTAACGAAATTGGGAGGTTCTTGCAGGGAGTCAAGACCTGCTCCTTATCTTGGTACAGATATTTGTCCTCAGAAATGCCTCCTCCACAAAACTGTGCCTGTTTTGCAGGATGGGAGGAGGGCTGATGTAGTAAATTAAGCCTGAAGACAACTTGTGCCATTTGTATTTCACTTTCCAATTTACAAATCTTTTACAAAGCCTTTGTATGTCCATTATCCCATTTGTACCTCACAACCTCATAAGGTGGTTTAGTAAATTCATCATCCCTGTCTGCAGGTGAGAAAACCGAGACTCGGAGAAACGACTTGTTCGGGTCATACAACTAGCAGGTAAGTAGCAGAGCCAGGATTCACATCTGCTCCTCTGATTTCAGACTCTCTGCTCTTTTGCCACCTTGAAATAGTATTTAGCTATGTCCACATTCATGAAAACCTCTTTAAACTTTTAGCTGAGTTGTCCTGGGCTCTGAGGGCATGTTGGCATCATGGCGGGGGGGGGGGGGGGTGGTTAGGAGAAGGCTGTGGGACCAAGTTGTCTTAGTCATCTGGTGCTGCTACAACAGAAATACCACAAGTGGATGGCTTTAACAAAGAGAACTTTATTTCTTCACAGTAAAGTAGGCTAAAAGTCCAAGTTCAGGGCGTCAGCTCCAGGAAAAGTCTTTCTCTCTCTGTTGGCCTTCTCATCAATGTTCCCCTGGACTAGGAGCTTTTCTGTGCGGGGACCCTGGGTCCAAAGGACACGCTCTGCTCCTGGCACTGCTTTCTTGGTGGTATGAGGTACCCCTGTCTCTCTGCTCATTTCTCTCTTTTATATCTCAAGAGATGGCCTCAGGACACAATCCAATCTTGTAGATTGAGTCCTGCCTTACTAACACATCTGCCACCCATCCTCCTTCATTAACATCATAGAGGCAGGATTTACAACTGACAGGAAAATTACACAATACCAGGAATCATGGCCCAGCCAAACTGATACACACATTTTTGGGGGGACATAATTCAATCCATGACACAAGTCTAATGTGGCCACACCCTAGCAGACCAGGCCTCCAGCCAGGCTGAGTGGTGACCACATTCCTTGAATTCCCAACACCGGGTCACAAGAGAACAATGCAGCCCTGAAGGATGGCCTCATCAGGGGCCAGATCGGTCCTCTCACCCTCTCAAGGACTTTGCGCCTATAATTCTCCTCTCTCTTTCTTATATAATCAATATTTCTTTTCCATTAGCATACAAACATGCTGTAATAGCTCACGTTTTCTGCATCTTCATATCTCCCTTCAGCTACCGCCCCAGTTCTCTACTCCTCTTTCAGTAAAACTACAGGGAGTTGTCTTTATTCCCCATCTATTCTTTTCCTCTTCCTGTTTTGTCTTGAGCCCACTCCAGTTAAATTTCCATCCTTCCCACTTTCCTGAAATCACTCTTTTCAATGATGTGTATCTTGCTAAGTCCTATGTTAATTTTACCCAAAGTTGTAATTAGTAGCATTTGACATTTCTTCTTTCTTGAAACGTCCTTCACTTAGCTTCTGGTCACCGCACTTCCCTGGTTTTCCTCCTTTCACACTAGCTCCTCCTTCTCCAACGTTCTTCTAAACGTTCTTCTCTAAACGTTATAATAAATGCTCCATGTCTCACTCATGGGCTCTCCTCTCTTACCTGCTATCTAATCTCACTCCCTAGGTGGCTCCATTTAATTCCATAGCTTTAAGTCCCATTTACACACTGTTGACTTCCAATTCATATCTTCAGCCAGAACATCTTTCAATTACAGATGCATATGTCCAACTTCCTACTCAAAATCTTCTCTAATAGTTTTAGTAGACATACCAAACTTAACATGTCCCAAATCTTCATTTCCCCCCCAAACCTACTTATAACCATCTCAGTAAAAGGACTCCACCATTCACTTCTGTAAGTTATCCTTGATTCCTCACCTTTCCTCACAACTATATCCAATCCATTGTTGGTTCCACCTTCAAAATAGATCTACTTCTTATTGCCCCATGACTACTGCCCTAGTCCAACCTACCACAATCTATCTCTAGGTTGAATTCCTGTAATAGCCTCCTGATTAGTCCTCTTCATTCCGTTCTTATGCCGTATGGTCTTTTCTTCACATAGCAGCATGACAAATACGTCAAAGCATAAATTAGATCACATCACTCCTCTATGCAAAATCTTTCAATGATGTTTCAACACACTTAGAATAAAATTGAAACTCCTATCTGTGGCTTCAGAAGGAATATTCAAAATATCCGTATTTAACAACTGGTGGAGGAATATACAGCAAGCCCTGGTGGTGCAGTAGTTAAAGCGTTCGGCTGCTAACCAAAAGGTCGGTGGATTGAACTCACCAGCCGCTCCTTAAGAGAAAGATGTGGCAATCTGCTTCCATAAAGATTTACGGCCTTGGAAACCCTATGAGGCAGTTCTGCTTTGTCGTATAGGGTCGCCAGGCATTGGAATTGACTCGATGGCAGTTAGCTAGAGGAATATATGCGGAAAAAAGTCTTGGCAATCTGCTTCTGTAACTATTATAGCCAGGAAAACCCTACGTAGCAGTTCTACTCTGTAACACATGGGGTCACTATGAGTCAGAATCAACTTGACGGCAGTGGGAGAGGAAGGTATAGTCTTATATAAGTTTATATATAGATCAAAATTTTAAAATAAATATCTCTTCTATTTTCTAAATAAATCAAACTTTATCTATATAATAAAATTGCTTACAAAATTATATAAGTAGTAACAGAAAGCATACTTTCTAAGTCATTTGCTTTTTTGTTTGGTACATTCTCACTTGCTAAACGATGATCCTATTGAAACTATCGTTTGACAGAGGGAAATGCATCAAACTCTTCTTCCAACAATTTCCCCATTAGATCAATACAAATAAAAAAACCAAATAATCATCTTTGAGTCAATTCCGACTCATGGTGACCCCATGTATTTATTGCAGAGCAGAACTGTGCTCCACAGGGTTTTCAAAGCTGTGACCTTTTTGGAAGTAGGTCACCAGATCTTTCTTCCTAGGCACCTCTGGGTGGGTTCGAACCACCAACCTTGCTGTTAGTAGTAGAGCACTCAACCATCTGCATACGCAGGGACTCTTGATAGCCGGCAGGTAACTTGTAGTCTCAAAACAGAGAATTTCCATTAATAACAATAATTTCGTTTATGGTTATAAAAAGGTTCTGTTGAACTAAGAGCAATTATATTCAAAATTTTTCTGATCCTTATCATTTGAGACTTTTATATACTCGACGTTTCTATTATTGGCTAAGTCACAAAAGTCTTTTACTGGAATGCCATAGGTAATTAGGTCAAGCACAATCCTTCAGGTCAGATGAGAGGAGTCATATGGCACAGTGGCCAAAACACTGGGTTCTAAATGACCTCTCGGTTTCAGTTTTCTCATCTGTGAAATGGTGCTGATGACAATAATAACCATATTCAAGTGATTTAATACGTTTTGCATGGTGCCTGGCTCAGAAAATATACTAGATTTGCATTAACTCTCATTTGATAATTAAAATGAATGTTATTAACCCCCTTGACTAGAAGGAGAGAGGTAGGTTTTAACAAACTTGTCCCATTAAATGGAGGTGAAATCCAGTAAAAATGATGAGAAGAGGGAGCTGCACCCTGGGTGTCTTCAGGCCCCATCCGCCTCCTCAGGCCTTTCCTTCCTTCGTGGCCTGCCTCCTGTCATGGAAGTGCCCGCAATTCCAACTGAGCCCCAAATGCCTGGCTGATGCGCGTGCAGGGCCCCTACTTGTCTGCTCCTCCAGTATCTCCCTGACTGTCTCAGAGGTAAAATCTCGTGAAGGCTGTAATCTGCATACACAGGCACAGGTTAAATGGACATACAAGGCTAGAGGGCAGCCAGCTGGCTACCAGCTGACCCACCAGGAGTGCCTCCCCTCTTCCCTGGTGGGAGCCAATATGGTGGCCAGGAGGTGGGGCTTTCATGGGATGACTGGTGTTACTATTTTAATAAATGGTACTGGTTGTATGGGTGTGCTAGCTGAATATCATTCTTTTTTTTTTTAATTTTTATAGTGCATTAGGCGAACGTTTACAGGGCAAATTAGCTTCCCATTCGATAGTTTGTACATGAAGTGTTCTATTTCTGTGACATTGGTTTCATTCCCCACAATGTGCCAGCATTCCCCCCATTTCCGTCCTAGGTTCCCCATTTCCTTTAGTCCTGAATTGCTACCCCTTCCTGCCATCTCATCTTTGCTTTTGGGCAAGTGTTGCCCTTTTGACCTTGTATAATTGCTTGTTCTAAGGAGCACGTTCCTCTCAGGTATTATTGTTTATTTTACAGGCCTGTCTATGGAGTCCTGGTGGTGCAGTGGTTAAGGGCTCAGCTGTTAACCAAAAGTTTAGCAGTTCGAATCCACCAGCTGCTCCTTGGAAACCCTATAGGGCAGTTCTACTCTTTCCTATAGGGTCACTAGAGGACCACTATGAGTCGGAAATGACTCGATGGCAATGGGTTTGATTTTTTTTGGTCTATGCTTGGCTGAAGGGTGGTCTCTGGGAATGGCTTTAGTTACAGGTCAGAAAGATGTCTTAGGGCCATAGTCTCGGGGGTTCCTCCAGTGTCTGTCAGACCAGTAAGTCTGATCTCTTCTGTGAACTTGACTTTTTGTTCTTCAATTTTTCTCCTGCCCTATCTGGGACCCCCTGTTGTGATCCCAGTCAGAGCGGTCAGCCATATGTCATAGATTGAATTGTGTCCGCCAAAATTATGAGTATCAATTTGGCTAGGCCATGATTCCTAGTATTGTGTGATTGTTCACTATTTTGTCATCTGATGTGATTTTCCGTGATTTTCCTATGTTCTGTAAATTCTATCACTATGATGTTAATGAGATGAATTAGTGGCAGTTATGTTGATGAGATCTACAAGATTAGATTGTATCTTAAGACAATCTCTTTTGAGATATAAAAGAGAGAAGGGAGCAGAGAGACAAAGGGACCTCATACCACCAAGAAAGCAGCACTGGGAGCAGAGCATGTCCTTTGGACCTGGTGTCCCAGTGCCTGAGAAGCTCCTCGACCAGGGGAAGATTGATGACAAGGACCCTCCTCCAGAGCCTACAGAGAGAGAAAGCCTTTCCCTAGAGGTGACACGCTGAATTTGGACTTGCAACCTACTAAAACATGAGAGAATAAATTTATCTTTGTTAATGCTATCCACTTGTGGTATTTCTGTTATAGCAGCACTAGATAACTGAGCTGGGCACCATCTTGTTCTTCTGGTCTTGAGGTCGTGTAGGTGAATACCAGTCTTGTGGGCCTACGAGACCTTCCACAGTTGGATCCAGCCCTCTGACCTGGATGCCCACTACTCTACCAATCACCGATCACTCTCCAGCCACACTGGTTTCCTCTTGTTCTTTAAACACAGCAACCTTGATCATGCCTCAGGACCTTTTCATTCTCCCTAGAATACTATCACATATTCTTGCGTGGCTCTCACTTTATTCTCATTTTTGCTCAACTCTTGGTGCAAATGGTCAATGCACTCAGCTGCTAACTGAAAGGTTTGCCATTCAAAGTCCACCCAGAGGTGCCTTGGAAGAAAGGCCTGGTGATCTACTACTGAAAAATTAGCCTTGAAAACCTATGGAGCACAGTTCTACTCAGACATACATGGGGTTGCCACAAGTCAGAACTGATTCAATGACAACCAGTTTAAAGTTATCTTCTATATTTATTTGTTCTCTATCACCCTACCATGATAAATATGGCTGAAATAATAGATGACAAATATTGTTGGAAGATGTAGAAAACACCGCTGGAAATTTAGAAGAAACAAATATTAGAACAAATTACACAGTATAGAAGTTTCGCTATATACTTGGGTAAAATATAGATGTTTCTAACATGTCTCTGCTCACGATATTTGCTGGATAATACTAAAACACAGTAATAAGATGCCAAAAGAACTATCTCTGAGGGCCACTAATGGGAAGATGCACCAGGGAGCATAAACTCTCGACAGTAAACTAGTTCTTTTATAAAAACAGTATTTGGTGGTAAAACGGTGTCAGTGTAACCACTGAAGGTGCAGCTGCTTTGATTAAACAATAAAGGGGCTCTAGGATAAGACTGGAGCCTTGGTGGTGAAGTGGCTAAGTGCTTGGCTGCTAACCGAAAGGTTGGTGGTTCAAATCCACCAGCTGCTCCGCAGGAGAAAGATGTGGCAATCTACTTCTGTAAAAAGATTTACTGCCTTGGAAACACTATGGGGCGGTTCTATTCTATCCTATAGGGTCGTTCTGAGTTAGAATCTACTTGAGAACAATGGGTTTGGGTTCTGGTTTTGGTGGGGATAAGACTACCGACAGTGCCTCATGTGAAATTCATTCCCTGGATCATTCACAGACAGGATGTGGCAGCAAGAAATTAAAGGCAGAGGTGCACAAAATGCTGTAGGATGCCATCAATATATTTTATGAAAACAAGACCTCTGAAATGTAGTGGAGTTGTTGCCACAATCTGTAACGAGATGGTGAATAAGCATGAAGTCTTTGGTCCACACAGATGGTTGTTGGATAATTTATGGCAGAATACTGAAAAGGCCTGTCAGACCTACAGATGACTGACTTTTTTCTTTGGAAGCAAAAAGGCAAGTGTTCCTGGGATGATAAGTGGCTGTCAGTAGTATACCACCTAGCAGATATTTTTGAAAATGTGAATGCACTTAATTTGTCCCTTCAAGGTAAAGGGGATATTTTACCAATGTGAGTAGCTGACTGTGGCTGGTTGGATGTGTTGACTGGCCTTATCTTTAGATTTATGATCACAAACGTCAAGTGAGTTTCTATGCTCCCTGGTAATTTACTACATTTCTGTGGTACATTAACTCTCCCATTTCCAAGAGATTTTACACCTCTAATCTCTGGTGGCATAATCCCTGGTCTAAACCCTGGTGGCATAGCGGTTAAGAGCTACGGCTGCTAACCTAAAGGTCAGCAGTTGGAATCAACCAGGCACTCCTTGGAAACCCTATGGGGAAGTTCTACTCTGTCCTATAGGGTCGCTATGAGTCAGAATCGACTTGACAGCAATGGGTTTGGTTTGGTTTAATCTCTCCCCCGACTACCTGTCTGTCAGTTTGTCATACTGTGGTGGCTTGAATGTTGTTATGATGCTGGAAGCTATGTCGCCAGTATTTCAAATATCAGTAGGGTTTCAGCAGAGCTTCCAGACTAAGACAGGCTAGGAAGGAAGACCTGGCAATCTATTTCTGAAAATTAGCCAGTGAAAACCCTATGGATCTCAACAGAATATTTATTGTCCAGTATAGTGCTGGAAGATAGCCCCTCATGTTGGAAGGCATTTCATATAACAGTGGCTGCCAAAATGGACTTGAGCAGACCAATAGTCATGAAGATGGCACAGGACCAGGCAGCGATTTGTTCTGTTGTACATGGGGTCGTCATGAGTAGAAGTGACTGAAGGGCTAACAACACTCAGATAAAATATCCTTCCTATTCAGCACACTGTCTCCCTAGGGGCAGAATTGAGTAACTGTTAGTGTTGGGCTCTGAGTCTATCACTTAAGAGGTGTGGAACCTTATAACTCACTTAACTGTTTGGGCATGACAGCGGTGCTGGAGACCTTGATATAGTTAGGTTCTCCTTTTATTAAGCTCCAGGGATACATAATAACTCTTTCTGGTTTACACATTCTTTCTTTTTATATGCTAATACTTTCAGTCATGTTTTGGTGTTAAATCAAGTCTTGGCCTAGGAACCCTTCAGCCTCTTTAAACGTTTACTACCCTTGTTCCCAGGAGCGCTGGTGGTGCAGTGGTTAAGCGCTTGGCTGCTAACCAAAAGGTTGGTGATTTGAACCCACCAGCTGCTCCATAGGAGAAAGATGTGGAGTCTGCTTCTATAAGATTACAGCCTTAGAAACCTTGCGGGGAGTTCTACTCTGTCCTATAGGGTCATTATAAGTCTCGATGGAATGGGGTTTGACATCTGATCCTGGTGGTGCAAACAGTTAAGGCAGTCAGCTGCTAACCGAGAGGCTGGAGGCTCTAGTTCACCCAGAGGCACCGCGAAAGAAGGTCTGGCAATCTACTTCAAAAAAATCAGCCATTAAACACCCTACGGAACTCAGTTCTACCTGACACACTGGGGTTCCCATGAGTCGGAATAGACTTGATGGCAACTGATTACCTCTTTTCTAATCTTATTTCCCTGTTTCCTTATTCCTGGGGCCACCTCAATATTGCTCCACCATATCGCCTGGATGTAGTCTAACTGACTTCCAGAAATGTACCAACATTCACTCTCACCAGAAGACAGACTAACATAAGATAGAGTCCATTTCAGTGAGCCCTTCTGCCCCTGATCATTTCCATTAAACAAAAAATCATCTGTGCCAATCTGACAGACCAAAAATGCAACATTTAAAATAATGCATATTACAACTTTTCTGCTTAAATACTCTCTAAGTCCTATAGTCTAAGAAGACATATTCTTTCAAGGAGGTTAGTTTTCTTGTTAGGGAATTGTGAGGGAAAAAATCTGTGACTCATTTCTCTGCAGCTACATGTCCAAAGTCTCAAATCAAGATAGGTCATCTATACACAAATATATATATAGGCATACATGCATATGGGTATGAATATATGCATACATATGTGTGCACAGATAGATGCGTTTATAGGCATATGTACATAAAGGTATGTTTGTGCATGCATGTATATCATATATATAATAAACTACACAGGTGCCACAGTTACGGATACTTCCTAGACATAACGAAATACCTCACGAGATTGGTTTTCTGGGTTTGAAGGCTTAAGACCAGAGTCCCATAGGACAATTCAGTTAATTGGCATAATGTAATTCATAAAGCTATGCTCTACATCTCAATGTGGTGAGTAGTGTCTGGGGTCTTATAAACTTGTGAGTGGCCATATAAGATACAGTTATTGGTCTCTACTTGTCCAGAACAAAAGAGAAAGAAAGAAACCAAAGACTCAGAGAAGAAAGTAGTCTACATGAACCATGGTCTCATCCATCCTGAGACCAGAAGAACTAGATGGTGCCCAACTACCACTAACAATCATTCTGATCAGGGCCACAATAGATGAACCCTGACAGATGTGGAGAAAATTTTGGAACAGTACTCAAAGTATTAAAAAATCCTGACTTAGTGGACCATTTGACACTAGAGGACTCCCTGAGACTATCACCCCGAGATATTCTTTAAGCCTTAAACCAAAATTATCCCTATAGGTCACCTTTTAGCTAAATAACAGACTGACTCATAAAATAAAGAATATCACCTGTGAGTAATGAGCTCCTTTAAAAAAAGTAAATGGTCAAAAATTATACTAAAGCAAGGATGAGAAGGTAGAGGGGCAGGGAAACTAGAGTACTGAAAATGGTGCAACCAGAACAAAATGAATGAGAACGATGATACATTGTAAAAAATGTAATCCGTATCACTGAACAATTTGTGTAGAAATTGTTAAATGGGAACCTAATTTGCTGTGTAAACTTTCACCTTAAACACAATAAGATTATTTAAAAATATAGGTTGTCTATTTAAATATTTTGCATGTCCATAAAAATCTTACAAAGTCATTCATTCATTCAACAAATGTTTATTGATCACGTACTATGAGCTAAGCACTGTTGTAGGCCCTGGGCATACAACAATAAATACAAAGACAAAAATCCCTGATCTCAAGAAGCTTGTATTCTAGTCCAATACATTAACTCCTATTTAGCTGGATATTTATCATTCCCCCCTGCACACATCCAGTCCAGTATTTCAACATGTTAAATCAGGGCTAGCCTGTACATAGGAGGCTTATGACCGAAACTTTTTATATGGCTAACCTTGATGCTTGGTAGGTGGGTAACATTTTTTGGAAGGAGTTTGAAGCTGCACAGAACCAAGCCTGGTGAATGACATGGGTGATGCAACCGGAGAAGAGCATTTATCTAGTTCCATGTTAAAATAAGGAATGAGATTGCTCCACTGGACTAGGTGCTTCTTGAGGGCAGAGACTCTGTTTTGTTTACCCTTCATTCCCGAGAGTTGGAAGACTGTCTGGCATATGTTGGGTGTTTAATGAATCTTTGTGAAATAAATGAATTGATAAGTGAATGTGGAGTGAGAGAAGAGCCACTCCCTTGACTCATAACTTTAAATACCATCAGAGATAAGGTCAGAGATAAGGTCCTTGGGTGGTGAAAATGGTTTGCGTTTGACTATCAGTGGAAGGGCTGGCAGTTCGAACCTACCCAACAGGGCTGCTGAAGAAAGGCCTGGTGATCTGCTTCTATAAAGATTCCAAAAACCAAAACCCATTGCCACTGAGTTGATTCTGACTCACAGCGACCCTGTATGACAGAGTAGAACTACTCCAAAGGGTTTCCGAGGCTGTACATCTTTATAGAAACAAACTGCCACATCTTTCTCCAGCAGAGTGGCTGGTAGGTTCAAACTGCTGACCTTTCAGTTAGCAGCAAAGTGCTTAACCAACCACTGTACCACCAGGACTCCTTTCTGTAAAGATTACAGCAAAAAAACAAAAAACAAAAAAAACCCTGTGGAGCTCAGTTCTACTTTGTAACACTTGGTGTCGCCATGAGTCAGAATTGACTTGATGGCAATGAATTTGTTTTTTTTGGTTTAGCCAGAGATTATCCCCAAACATATATCTCCAATCCAATACTTAAGGAGTCCTTGGCGGCACAAACAGTTAAAGTTTGTTAAAGCACTAAAGTTTGGTGGTTTGAACTTACCCAAAGGTGCCTCAGAAGACAGGCCTGGTGATCCGCTTCCAAAAGGCTGCAGCCTTGAAAACGCTATGGAGTAGTTCTACTCTGAACACATGGGGTTGCATGAGTTGGAATCGACTTGATGGCAACTAACAACAACAATCCAAAACTTTCCTCTGAACTCTGGACTCATATCCAGTTGCCTTCTCATCCTACCTGGATGTCTTATAGGCATCCCTAACGCTTTAAGTTCAAACGCTTTAAGTCCAAAACTGAACTCCTTATTCTTCCCCTATCCCACTCTCAAACTGTTCCATCCAAAATCTGTCTCAACTCAGCCAATGATGGCTCCACCCTTCTAGTTGCTGATACCAAAAATCTTGAAGTCATTCTTGATTCTTTTCTTTCTCTAGCCCACTTCCAGGCCATCAGGATATCCTGTTGGTTTTACTTCCAAAATACTATGTAAGGCTCAATTGTAAGGGATTCACAGGCACCATCTAATTTTTGCAGAGGAGAAAACTGAGACATAAATAAGCAGAAAAGACGTGATTAGAAACGCAGGTCTGAGTCAACCTGCGTTCTTTTCTTTCCTTCCAAATCCCGAAGCCTCTGCTGTAAATGCTGAAGAAGAATTGATGCCATTGAATTATGGTGTTGGCGAAGAATATTGAATATACAATGGACTGCCAGAAGAATTAACAAATCTGTCTTGGAAGAAGTACAGCCAAAATGCTCCTTAGAAGCAGGATGAGGAAACTTGTCTCACGTACTTTGGACCTGTTTTCAGGAGGGACTAGTCCCTGGAGAAGGACATCACGCTTGGTAAAGTTGAGGGTCAGTGAAAAAGAGGAAGACCCTCAACAAGATGGATTGACTCACTGGCTCCAACGAAGGGCTCAAGCGTAACAACGATTGTGAGGATGGCGCAGGACTGGGCAGTGTTTCGTTCTGTGGTACATAGGGTCGCTATAAGTCAGAACCGATTCGACAGCACCTAACACACACTGTCCTGTGCCAGTAAGAGGTGGAGAAAGCAAGTCATGGAACCCACACGGTCCCAGTCCATGTTCTGGAACGGGGCCCCCCACTGCCTCCCTTGGCAGCCTGAATTAATAAGAAGGTCTTGGAATGAAAGACCGTCAAAACAAAGTGTGATTGAATTAGTTCAGCAGTAGGCACTGCCCAACTTCTTATTGGTTGGTTTAGTTAGCAAGACTAGGTAAGACGATGCTCTCAAATGCGGGATTTGCGGTTCGTTGCTCCCGGAGCGAGCACAGGTTTCGGCCGAGCCGCAGGCGCCGGAATTCAATGTCAGGACGTTTTGTTTCCGGACGGAGGGCTCTTCTCGCGGCTCCCGGAAGCTGTGCTCGCTGCCGGGATAACGGGTCTTAGCGGTGGGGGCGGCGGCAGTGGCTGAGCAGTTATGGACTTGGTGGAGGCGGTAAGGACGCAGTTGCATCCAATAGGCTACGGAAAACTGGAGAAGGAAGGGAGTGTGGTGGAGGAGAAGAGGTTGGAGGACGCTGACTAGCTGTGAGGGAGGCTGTTGGAAGAAGGAGGGCGGTTTGGAAGGATTCAGGGCGGGCAAAGGGGATAGGACTGACGGGCAGTCCCCGGGAGCGTTTGTGTGCGTTTTTTGGAAAGAGGCTGGAGTTTCTGGCTTGGTGAGGTTATGGGTGAACGGAGGGTGGTGTGTTTGTCGATGTGGGTGTATTAAGAAGGAGGATGAAGTGCGTTTTGTGAGGTGGCCGCCCACATGGCTCATCGTTTCTCGATGGCACCACCCACAAGCTCCTTTTGATGCTAGAATAGGTGTAGGAGGGGCAGCGGAAAGACCCAGAATGCACCCAGGTAACCCCTGCTGGTCTCACTGGGAATCTTGCCACAGTCTGGTGCCGTGATCCCAAATTCTAGTTTTGAAACACCCCAAGATAATGACAGTTATCAGTACCAGGTCATTGAAAATGTTACCAACTTGTTAAAATAAATTTTGCGTCCATTTTTGACATGCTTTATAAAATGCAGCACTCTTTGATGGTATTAAAGGAGCATTAGGTAATTAAACCAAACTAAACCCGTTGCCGTCGAGTCGATTCCGACTCATAGCGACCTTATGGGACAGAGTAGAACTGCCCCATAGGGGTTCCAAGGAGCAGCTGGTGGATTTGAACTGCCGACGTTTTGGTTAGCAGCAGAGCTGTTAACCATTTAGCCGCCAGGGCTCCATTTAGATAAAGGATAATAAGACGTTAAACACCAAAGACGTTGGGAATAAGTAATTTAGTGTCAGAGAATTAGGTATATGTATGTAACCAAGCAATATGGTGATAGAAGGCCTTAATCACAGTAGATGCGCAATAACTGTCTGTTCTGTAAATGCTAGATTAAGAAAATTATTATAACTCACCAATGGCCTGTATCCTCTGAGTAGGGTTTTTGCTCACCATCGAATCCCCAGCACCTAGTACAGTGCTGATACATACATAGTTGATACTCATTATCTTGCTGAATAATTACATCAAAACTTGAAATACGCTAATAAAAATCTAGCTCCTTTGTGGGAGGGTATGTGTTTATAGTGTACTGCAGGAAGTTCCAAATGATATGCTGTTTCTATTTTTTAAGCCTTCTCTATACTTAATTTTTTTTTTTTTTTTTTTTTACTTCAGGTGAAGCCTTACAGAACAAATAGTTTCTCATGAAACAGTAGTACACATATTGTTTTATGACATTGGTTAACAACCCCACAACATGTCATGTCAACCCACTAACTTCTCAACCTTTTTTTTTTTTTTTTTGGTGAAAATACACATAGCCAAGATACACCGTTTCAAAAATTTCTACATACACAGTTCAGTGACATTAACTACGCTCTTCCAATGGTGCTGTTATTCTCACTTAAGATGAAGGCTTACAGAGCAAAATAGTTTCTCATTTAACAGTTACTACAAATGTTGCCCTATGACAATGGTTAACAATCTCACAACACATCAACAGTATCCTTACTCAACCTTGTGTTCCCTATCACCAGCTTCTTTGTCCCCTTCTGGTTTCTGGCCCTTGTCACTGGACTCCTGTACCTCGTTAATCTCATTTGGTTTTACGGGGCTGTCCACTCCCAGGCTGAACAGTGAACCTCAGAGGTAACTTCACCACTGAGCTAAAAGGGTGTCTGGGGGCCATACTGTCGAAGTTTCTCCAGTCTCCTTTAGGCCAGTAAATCTGGTCTTTTTTTTTGTGAGTTAGAATTATGCTCTACATCCTTCTCCAGCTCTGTCCAGAACCCTCTGTTGTGATCCTGGTCAGAGCAGTCAGTGGTGGTAGCCGGGCACCATGTAGCTGTACTGGACTCAGTCAGGTGGAGGCCTTGGTAGCTGTAGACAATTAGTCCTGTGGACTGATCTTTTCCTTGTATCCTGTTCTCTTCCTTCTCCCTTGCTCCGGAAGGGATGAGACCAGTGGAGTATCTTAGATGGCTGCTCACAGGCTTTTAAGACCCCAGACACTACTCACCAAGGTAGAATATAGAGCATTGTCTTTATAAGCTGCGTCATGCCAACTGAGCTAGATGTTCCCCGAGACCATGGTCCCCAGAGCCCTCTGCCCAGCAGTTCAGTCCCTTGGGGAGTTTGGATGTGTCTATGGGGCTTCCATGACCTTTCCTTGTACAGGTTGTGCTAGTTTCCCCTGTATTGTCTACTGTCTCACCCTTCACCCAGGATACCACTAATCTATTGCCTATTTAGTATTCCCCACCCCCCACCCCTCCCATCCCTGGTAACCAACAAAGATTGTTACATTTTGCGTGTGAACTTTTTCATGGGTTTTTACAATAGAGGTCTCATACAATATTTGTCCTTTTGTGATTGACTTATTTCACTCAGCATAATGTCCTCCAGTTTCATCCATGTTATGAGATGGTTCACAGATTCATTGTTGTTCTTTCTCGTTGCATAGTACTCCATTCTGTGTATGTACCATAGTTTGTTTATCCATTCATCTGTTGATGGGCATCCAGATTGTTTCCATCTTTTTGCTATTGTGAACAAGGCTGCCATGAACATAGGTGTGCATATGTCTGTTTGAGTGACGACTCTTATTTCTCTAGGATATATTCCTAGGAGTGGGATTGCTGGATCGAATGGTATGTCTATTTCTAGCTTTCTGAGGAAGCGCCATATCATTTTCCAAAATGGTTGCATCATTTTGCATTCCCACCAGCAGTGCATTAGAGTTCCCATCTCCCTGCAGTCCCTCCAACATTTGTTATTTCCAGTGTTTTTGATTCATGCCAGTAATGCCAGGGTGAGATGGTATCTCATTGTGGTTTTAATTTGCATTTCTCTAATGGCTAGTGATCGCGAGCATTTCCTCATGTGTCTGTTGGCCATTTGAATGTCTTCTTTGGTGAAGTGTCTGTTCATTTCCTTTGCCCATTTTTTAATAGGATTATTTGTCTTTTTGTGGTAGAGGTGTTGGATTTTCTTGTAGATTATGGAGATTAGACCTTTGTCTGACTTGTACTGTCCAAAAATTTTTTCCCAGTCTGTAGGTTCTCTTTTGACTCTTGGTGAGTCTTTTGAAGACAACAGGTGTTTGATTTTTAGAAGATCCCAGTTATCTAGCTTATCTATTGGTGTTTCTGCATTGAAGGTTATGGTTTGTATCCTGTTAATGCCATGTATTAAGGCCTGAAGTGTTGGTCCTATTTTTTCTTCTATGAAGTTTATAGTTTTAGGCTTTATATTCAGGTTTTTGATCCATTTTGAAGTAGTTTTTGTATACGGTGTGAGGTATGGGTCCTGTTTCATTTTTTTGCAGATGGATATCCAGTTTTGCCAGCACCATTTGTTCAAAAGACTGTCTTTTCCCCATTTGATGGACTTTGGGCCCTTGTCGAAGATCAGGTGACCGTAGGTGGATGGATTTACATCTGGGTTCTCAATTCTGTTCCATTGGTCAATGTATCTGTCGTTGTACCAGTACCAGGCTGTTTTGACTACTGTAGCTGTATAGTAGGTTCTGAAGTCAGGTAGTGTGAGTCCTCCAACTTTATTCTTCTTCTCCAGTAGTGCTTTACTTAGTCGGGGCTTCTTCCCTTTCCATATAAAGTTAATGATTAGTTTTTCCATCTCTTTGAAGAATGTTGTTGGTATTTGGATCAGGATTGTGTTGTATTTGTAAATTTCTTTGGGTAGAATTGTCATTTTCACAATGTTGAGTCTACCTATCCATGAGCATGGTATGTTTTTCCATTTATGTAGATCCCTTTGGGTTTCATGCAGTAGTGTTTTGTAGCTTTCTTTGTATAGGTCTTTTACATCCCTGGTCAGATTTATTCCGAAGTATTTTATCTTTTTAGGGGCTATTATAAATGGTATTGTTTTCCTGATTTCCTTTTCACTGTTCTCCTTATTAGTATATAGGAATTCAACTGATTTTTAAATGTTTATCTTGTATCCTGCTACTCTGCTGAATCTTCCTATTAGTTCCAGTAGATTTCTCGTGGAGTCTTTAGGTTTTCTATGTATAGTATCATATCATCTGCAAACAGAGACAGTTGAACTTCTTCATTACCAATTTGGATGCCCTTTATTTCTTTTTCTTGCCTTATTGCTCTAGCTAGAACTTCCAGCACAATGTTAAAAAAGAGTGGTGATAAAGGGCATCCTTGTCTTGTTCATGTTTTCAAGGGGAATGTTTTCAGCCTCTCTCCATTAAGAATGATGTTGGCCATTGGTTTCGCATAGATGCCCTTTATTATGTTGAGAAATTTCCCTTCTATACCTATTTTATTGAGAGTTTTTATCAGGAATGGGTGTTGGACTTTGTCAAATGCTTTTTTCTGCATCAATTGAGATGATCATGTGATTCTTTTCTTTCCTTTTATTTATGTGGTGGATTACGTTGATTGAGTTTCTAATGTTGAATCATCCTTGCATACCTGGTATGAATCCTACTTGGTCGTGGTGGATTATTTTTTTGATATGATGCTTAATTCTATTGGCTAGAATTTTGTTAGGAATTTTTGCATCTATATTCATGAGAGATATTGGTCTGCAATTTTCTTTTTTTGTGATGTCTTTGACTGGTTTTGGTATCAGCGTTATGCTGGCTTCATAGAATGAATTTGGAAGTGTTGCTTCCTCTTCTATGCTCTGAAATAGCTTGAGTAGTACTGGTACAAGCTCTTCTGTAAAGGTTTTGTAGAATTCTCCAGTGAAGCCATCTGGGCCAGGGCTTTTTTTGGTTGGGAGTCTTTTAATTACCTTTTCAATCTCTTCTCTTGTTATGGGTCTGTTCAGATTTTCAACATCACTTTGTTGTAGTTTGGGCAGGTAGTGTGTTTCTAGAAATTTATTCATTTCCTCTAGGTTTTCATATTTGTTGGAGTACAGTATTTCATAATATTCTGTTATAATCCTTTTTATTTCAGTTGGGTCTGTTGTTATGTCCCCCATTTCATTTCTTATTTGGGTTATTTGCGTCCTCTCCTGTTTTTCTTTTGTCCATCTGGCCAGTGGTTTGTTGATTTTGTTGATTTTTTCAAAGAACCAACTTTTGGTTTTGTTGATTGTTTCTATGGTTTTTCTGTTCTGTATTTCATTTATTTCTGCTCTGATCTTTACTACTTGCTTTCTTCCGGTGGCTGTGGGCTTTTTTTGCTCTTCTCTTTCTATTTGTTTGAGTTCTGTAGTTAATGTTTTGATTTTGTCCCTTTCTTCTTTTTTGATGTGTGCATCTATTGCTATAAATTGTCCTCTGAGGACTGCCTTTGCTGTGTCCCAAAGGTTTTGGTATGATGTGTTTTCATTCTTATTTGATTCTAGGAATTTTTTAATTCCATCTCTGATTTCTTCTATTATCCAGTGATGTGTAAGCACGGTATTATTCAGTTTCCATGTAATTGATTTTTTTTTCCTTGTTCTTTCTATTGTTAATTTCTACCTTGAAGGCATTGTGGTCAGAGAAGAGACTTTGAATTATCTCAGCGTTTTGGATCTTGTTGAGGATTTCTCTGTGCCCTAAGATGTGGTCTATTCTAGAGAACGTTCCATGTGCATTGGAACAGAATGTGTACTTTGTAGCGGTTGGATGGAGTGTTCTATATATGTCTATGAGGTCAAGTTGGCCAATTGTGCCCTTTAGGTCTTCTGTATCTTTGCTGAGTTTCTTCTTAGTTGTTCTGTCCTTTACTGAGAGTGGTGTGTTGAAGTCTCCTACTATTATTGTGGAACTGTCAATTACTCTTTTCAGTGTTGTTAGAGTTTGTTTTATGTATTTTGGAGCTCTGTCATTGGGTGCGTAGATGTTTATTATGGTTATGTCTTCCTGATGGATCATCCCCTTAATCATTATATAGTGTCCTTCTTTGTCTTTTATGGTGGATTTTGTTTTAAAGTCTATTTTATCTGAGATTAGTATTGCCACTCCTGCTCTCTTTTGGTAGTTGTTAGCTTGATATATTTTTTTCCAACCTTTGACTTTTAAGAAATTCACATCTTTGTTTCTAAGGTGTGTCTCTTGTAGACAGCATATTGCTGGATCCTGTTTTCTTATCCATTCTGTCATTCTCCGTCTCTTTATGGGTGCATTGAGTCCATTTACATTCAGTGTAATTATTGATAGATATGGGTTTGTTACTGTCATTTTGTAGTGCTTTTTTTTTTTGTGGTGCTGACGTTTTCTTTGTTCTTCTTACTCTCCTGTGCTGAGTTACTTTTGTTTGTGGAATTTTTTTTTTTCATTTCTTTTGTTTTTGTAGGTTTTGTTTTTGCTGAGACTTTATGTTCTTCCTCTTTTTTTTTATGTTTGTTAACTTTCTTTGTGGTTACCATGAATTTTACCCTTATCTCTCTGAGTTTGAAGCAGTCTACCATTACTTGGTATCACCTTGCCTTCCTCTCCATTAGAAGGTTCTATACCTATGCCATTTATTCCCTCTTTTATTGTTTTGATGTTGTTGTCATTTACTGATTAACTGCTCTGATTCCCTGTTGTATTTCTTTTGATTTTGGATAGTCCTTGAGAGTTCATTTCCTAGATTGGTATCTGGCTGGTACGATCCTGCATTCTAGACTCTGCCTGTGAGCTGAAGTTATTTGTCCTCAGATCGAAGAACTCCCTTTAATAATTCTTGTAAGTTTGGTTTGACTTTTACATATTCCCTTAATTTCTGTTTATCTGGAAATGACCTAATTTCACCATCAAATTTGAACGAGAGTTTTGCAGGATGTATTATTGTTGGCTGGCAGTTTTTTTCTTTCAAGATTTTATTTATGTCATCCTGTTGCCTTCTTGCCTGCATGGTTTCTGCCGAATAATCTGAGCTTAGTCTTATTGTTTCTCCTCTGTATGTGACTTCTTGTTTTTCACGAGCCGCTCTCAGGATTCTTTGTTTGTCTTTGGTTGTGGCGAGTGTGATTATGATATGCTTTGGTGATTTTCTTTTGGGGTCTATCCTATATGGGGTTTGTTGAGATTCTTGGATGACCAGCTTTTCATCTTTCATGATATTGGGGAAGTTTTCTGTCAGCAGTTTTTCAATGATATTACCGGTTGTTTTGTCGCCTGCCTGAATCTCCGTAAAGCTGCTTTCTTGTACCCCCTATTTGCTGGTCTCCTATAGGAGTCCAGTATGGTGGATCCGCACTGCATTCGCTGGTAGGGGACCTCTGCATGAATCTCTCCTTTCTCTCTGTTCCCTGTTAGTTTTCTCACTACATTGGTGCTTGGCTGAGTTCTTTATCTCTTCATTTGATGTTTTAGGGTTTCAGGATTGTTGTTTTCTCTGTTCAGCTTAGTTTTTCAGATCTTTGCTGTGGAGGGATGGCATGGTGCTTCTGCCTAGAGCGCCATTTTGCTGGAAGTCTATACTTAATTTTTGTCATCTTTCTTCTTACTCCATTTTCCAGAAGTTTTATTTACTTTTCTTTGTTTCCAATTTTACCCCACCACGTTTTCTTCTTTTTTTCCTTGCTGCCATGGTTAGAAAATTTTCTCTAATAGTTTAAAGTGGTTTCATACTGGTCAAGAGACTGAGCTGTTATTGTCCTTATTTGCAAATAATCTATTTTCTACGATTTTATATTTATAGAGTAAAATGACAGGGAGTACTCTGAGTAGAACTGCAGGGTTTAAGTACATTTTCTTGAATGTGGTTTGATGGTAACATGTTATTTATCCTCCTCGCCTCTAGGAAGAGTTCAAAGAACGCTGTACTCAGTGTGCTGCTGTCTCTTGGGGTCTTACTGATGAAGGCAAATATTATTGTACTTCTTGCCACAATGTTACGGAAGTAAGTAACAGATGTAATTTTTGAATTTGCTTATGTTTTAAAAGCGCAGTTTCAGCCTAATATTAGCATAATTCCCAAAGAATTAATGTATTTTTATCACTCACAATTTTATCATGTCACAATTTCAAGAATGTAAATAGTTTTCAAGTGCTTACAAATAGGTTAAGGAATTTGTAAATTAGACTTTGGATGTGTTTTTGAAATAGTGTTGAGCCACATTTAAAAGTGATTTCCTGATTTAAACTATGGTTTAAGGGGAAATAATTAAAATTGTACTTAGAAGATGATGCATTTCTTTATATTAGTTAATACTTATTTAAGAGTTTTTAATGTCCTTAGATAGTTTAGAGGCTTAGGGCATGGAATATATTAGAAAAATTGAAAACTCTTGAGAGTATTGGAAATACGCTTCATTATCATTTTATCTTTGTATAGTACCTTACAGATTACAAAATGTTTTCTTATCCATTCCCTCATTTCCTCCTTGTAATAACCTGTGAGATAAACTGTAATGCCTATTTACAGATGAGGCAAGTAAATCTCACAGGGGTTGAGTGAGTTTGCCAAAATCACCCAAGTATATGTGTCTGAGCCAAGACTTGAACCTGAATCTTTTTACCCCACCACATCTGCCTCTTAAAATAGAAATTGTTATACTATCCTGTGTAACCTTGGTAAAATGAGGCTACTTTTACAGTGGAGGTGCTAGGCCCTTTTCTGATTGCCACACCTTAAGGGCAATACAACCAAAATAATCACATATGTACAGTCAGCTGTTGGACAGACTAAACATGCCAGGACTCTTCAAACTCTACAGAGCCATGAAGGAGTATATGGAACAAATATTGCCATCCCTAAATGGGCTTACAAAAGGCAAATTTGGGCTAAGACTTCTGCTTCTGGCCAAAATGCAGTTAACAGGGACCAAATTTACCTGCTGTCTTAGTTTCCTAGTGCTGTAACACAAATTCCACAGGTGGGTGGCCTTAAAGAACAGAAATTTATTTTCTCACAGTTTCAGACGCCAACAGTCCAAATCAGTGTCTCATCCATGTTAATCCCTTTTTTGTCAGTATCCCGGGCGTTCCTTGGTTCTTGATGATCCTCAGATGGCATCTGTCCTCCCCAGTATGTGCTCACGTGTCCCTGTGTCTGTGTTCCTCTTTATATGATTCAGAAGTGATTAGGTATAGAATCCACCCTATACTGGTATGACCTCAACTGATTGATTATATTAGATTGCTTTATGGTATGTGATTACATTACATTGGATAATATTACATCCACAGGTATAGGGTTTAGGATTCTTCAAGGAGTAGAACCCCTTTGCAGTAAACAGTTTGGCCTTTGGTCCTAGTTCCTGACAACAGGGCCACACCAGAGGCCATAGAGTGCCCAACCCACCCCCCAACCAGGCCACAAGAGATCAGCTGGGGTCCAATGCTGACTAAACCTCAGGAGGCATGAGGTCATCTGTCATGGCCACATGGTGAGTGAGATCAGTGAAAGGTCCTGGAAGACGGAGGCTCACTAGAGCTTCTGGGCTGGAGAAAGCAAAGAAAGCGAACATTCTCCTCTCAGGAGGTTAAGTGTGGAGCTCTTTGCCGAGACCCCTTCCAGACCTTGTCGTTTGTGTTTGTATCCTTTTTCCTTCTAGATTAAACATAGCCCTTTTCCTGCAGTTTGTGAGTCATTCCACTGGATCATCAGGCCTGAGAAGTAGAGAAGGGACCAGTACCCACTGACCGGGCCCCAGGTGAATGTGGATGAGAGAGAGAAGGGGGCAGTACCCTCTAACCTGGCCCTAGGTGAATGAAGATGAGAGTGAAAAGGCTGCATGGAGCAGCTGGTGTCTGAACTGAGCAGGGAAGGGTTAAGCTGAGATAAAGTTAGCATTCTGTTTTTGTAGATGAATTACATCAACAAATTGCTTCTTTTATTTCTGCCTTTGGTAATGTGTCTGTTTGGTTGTGTCTGATCAAAGTGGCCATGGTAATTTTTTAGCTTGAAAGATCCTAATACCACTACCTAGCTTGGCCTTTAAAAGACTGTCAGCTTATGTAGGGTAACTTTCTGGGAACAGAGACTTCTTGGAGGTGAGCAACATCTTTATATAAGCCAAGAACCCAGTTCAGTGTCTTCCACACAATAGGCGAAGCTGTGTGTTGTACGGTCTCAGTGGCTGTTCTTTGCTGTGTAGTGATCCAGACATGTTCTTCACAAGGAATATGATGTGATTGTGCTCCCTGGAGTTGTATAGTATGGCATGTTGAAATTGGTTGGGGGGCGTGGCTGATGAGACCTAGGAAGAGTGGGTGTCATGGTACAACTTTCCCTATTTTTCTACCCCTTTGACTGTCCTCCAGTTTATGCTGTACATAATTTTTCAAGATCCAGATACTCTCTACAATCTGGAAAAAGGCCTTCTGAGTTGGTAAAGGAAACAATGTTATCCTGGCATATTTTATCTAGAAAAAGTTTTTGAGGTCTTTAATCTGAACAATTTAGACAACAGATGTTTCTGCAAGTGTTTCATGGGTATTTAATAAAGATGTAGACTAGAATTGTGTGAGTTTAACAGGTTTTTACGATTATAAGAGCAATACATGTTTATTGTAGACAATTTGGAAATTGTGGAGATGAAAACTAAAATCACTAATAATCTCAACACATTTTAATAGCTTCCTTTTAGTCTCTTTTTTCCATGTGTGGAGGGAGAAGGAGATGTGTTTGAGTACTAATGAGTCTTCTGTTTTAATGGTTTAGTTATTTTCTGTGTTATTCTAAACATTTGCAGACATTTTTATTGATTGTATAAATATTCCAAAATGTAATCATTCAATAATTTAATTACTTATAACTCTATTTTTGAATGTTTTAAGTTTTTCTAGTTTTTTTGCTGTTTCACATTTTGTCTAGTCCAGATTTTAAGCCTTTGTTTCCTGCCTACCCTTTATGAGTTTTACCATTTTTGCTGCATTAACAGCTTTGGTATTTATTGTCACGTCTTATGTTCTCAATGGGTCCAACCCAGTACACCAGGATTACTTTGAGTGTGGTTTCTGTGACTGGAAAGACTGCTTTCCAAAAATCCTATTGTTAGAGAGGTGTTTTCCCTTTTAATCTTAATGAGAATAGAAGATAAATTTTATTCCAGATTTCTAAATTTAGCAAGTATGTAAATGTTCCCTGTTGGTTAAAAATCTTCACTTTTCTTCCAGCGTTAAGGCTTAATAACTTTATTTTTGGTTGTGAGAGAGCCTACATCTTAGATATCTGCCCTTGAGAACCTTGGAATTGATGACTTTCTTATGAAGTGTACTCACCATTTAGTCATTTTAAAATTCTGTAAGTTTGACTAAAAATAAAAAGTAGTACTGTTGCCGGGAACTCTGGGTTCTGCTCAGCGCGACTCCATCAGGGCCAAAAGACAGAAGCCAAGCTGGGGAGAACAAAAGGCTAAGTGCCTTCCAAGACTGCTTGCAGGCAGCTTGTTGAGGCTGGTTTACATAGGCAAGATCAGTTACAAAATACAAGATGGAGTGTGCGCCTGGGTTCAATTCCCCGCACAGTAGGAACTTAGCCATTTTTGTTCATTAGCATGTCAGCTCTCTACCAAGGGGCGGAGAATTTACCATGCATGAGGCAGTTAATGAGCTGAAGGACATCTGGAGTGCCAAGATGGAGGGCAGGACCTGTTTCAGCCAATTATGGCTAGCCGGTGGCTGTTTCTTTTGACGGAAGTCTGAGGAGAAAAACAACTTCAGGAAATAGGCTGGGTGAGGGGCTATCCTGAGGAGACAACAATTGTAAGAAAATGGCTCTAGCCCTGTCTTACTACTGTCATGGATTGAATTGTGTCTCCCCAAAATATGTGTCAACTTGACTAGGCTCTGATTCCCAGTGTTATGTGATTGTCCACTATTTTGTCATCTGATGTGATTATTCTGTGTGTTGTAAATCCTGCCTCTGTGAGGTTAATGAGGCAGGATTAGAAGCAGTTATGTTAATGAGGTAGGACTCAATCTACAAGATTAGGTTGTGTCTTAAGCCAGTCTCATTTGAGATAGAAAAGAGAGAAGTGAGCAGAGAGGTAGGGGGACCTCATACCACCGTGAAAGTAATCCTAAGAGCAGAATGTGTCCTTTAGACCCAGGGTTCCTGCACTGAAAAGCTCCTAAAACAGAGGAAGATTGATGACAGGGACCTTCCTCCAGAGCTGACAGAGAGAAAAAGCCTTCCCCTGGAGCTAGCACCCTGAATTTGGACTTCCAGCCTACTAGACTGTGAGAGATAAACTTATATTTGTTGAAGCCATCTACTTGTGTTTCTTTTATGGCAGCACGAGATGACTAAGATAAGTACTTTCATAACTTCAGAAATGAAAACTGTTTTAGAGTATTACTTAAGCCCACAAGAGTAGGGTGAAACTAATCTGTATGTAGTTTAGGCGTTGTCAGTTATAATGAATACAGAAATTGTTTTAAGTCCAAAGTATGTTTTGAATGGAGGAAAAAAAATGAGTGAATTTGACTTTTGATTCAGTTTGAAAAAGTTAAAAGTGATTTAAAATAAAAGTTTATTCAGTTAACAGACATTTATTCAGGCACTGTTTTAGGTACTGAGAATTTTGAATGAAAAAGCAACATAAAGATTGTTCAGAATGTTACAGTTTACATAATTTTCTCAAAATATTACCAGTGTTGGTCCTAGCAGTCATCATTTGGTTCATTATACTTTCCAGAGCATACTTGAAAATATGTTTATGAGGCTGTAAAGCTATCTTTTTTTTTTTTCTTTTAAGTAATGTTTTATTGTGTTTTCACTGAAAGTTTACACAGCAAATTAGGTTCCATTTAAGAATTACTACACAAATTGTTCGGTGACATTGGTTACATATTTTTGTAATGTGTTAAGATACTCATTAATTCCATTCTGGATGTTTCATTTCCTGTAATCTAGTTTCCCTTTCCCCTTTCCCCTTTCATCTTTGCTTTAGAGTAATTGTTGACCATTTGGTCTCATATAGATGATTTTATTAAAGGTGCGCAGTATTCATGGATAATCTTCTTTATTATATAAGCCAATCTGTTATTTAGCTAATGGGTGACCTCGGGGTAGTTTGGGTCAAGGTTTATGGAGTATCTCAGGTCAATGGCCTCAGGGAGTCCTCTAGTCTCAACTGGTCCAGAAAGTCTGGACTTTTTAGGAATTTGAATTCTGTTCCACACTTCCTCCCCTTCTATCAGAATCTGTCTATTGTGGCCCTGATCAGAACGGTACTTAGTGGTAGCCAGGCACCATCTAGTTCTTCTGGTCTCAGGGTAGATAAGGTCCTGTTAGTCCTCTGGACTGGTTTCTTCTCTGAGTTTTTCATTTCCTTCTTTTTCTTTTGCTCTGATGAGAAGAGACTGATAGTTGTGTCTTTGATGGCCACGCACAAGCTTTTAAGACCCCAGACATTACTCACCAAACTAGGATCTAGAACATAAACTTTATGAACTGTATTATGCCAGTTGACCAAGTTGTCCCACAAGACCATGGTCCTAAGGCTTCAAACCCAGAAGACCAATGCCGTAGGTGTTTGGTTATATCTAAGAAGTATCTGTAACTGTGCCTTGTATGTGCTTTATTCTATATGTATGAATTTATATGTATGCACACACACACTTGTATATGCATATAAACTAGTTGCTGTCGAGTCGATTCCAGCTCACAGCGACCCTATAGGACAGAGTATAACTGCCCCATAGGGTTTCCAAGGAGGGCCTGGTGGATTTAAACTGCTGACCTTTTGATTAGTAGCTGAGCTCGTAACCATTACGTCACCTAGGTTTCCATATACGTATAGGTACATGTATATATGTGCACACATATATACATACCTGTACACATACATGCATACATATGTATGTATGTAACCGCATATATATTTTTTGGTTGTTGTTGGTATTGTTGCAAAATTGTGTACATCTTAGCATTTGCCAAAAACGTCCTTTTGTTCTCATGTACTTCTTAGTGACGTCGTTTTCCTTGGTCAGGCTGTGTACTTCACCCACATTTGGTGTTACCTTTCCCATCAACATAAATAACAAATGTCTGCTTTCTAAAGAGTGATTCCCCCCACCCCCCATTCCCTGGTAACCACCAATGAACGTTGGTTTCTGTATGTATATCTATTTTTGTCTGTGAGATCATATAATATTTGTCCTTTTGTGATTGAAAGCTATCTTTTTAATGGTCTATTTCTGTTTCCTGCAGATATCTAAGGAAGTTATAAACACTGGGGCTATTCCTAATACCAAGATACAAGCAATAAATCGGGGACTTAAAAGAAAAAGAAAACTTGGTATGCTCTTTCTTTGTGTGTGCTTGGCATTTTTTAATCACATTTTGGCACCTCTTTAGTTTCTTTCACCTTCACAATTCGGGGACATGGAATGGAATTTTAAATAGATTCTAGAGAAAATGCCAGATTTTTTAGAGGTAATCCAAAATGGAATTAAAGTGGTAACTGTGATGGGTAGGATTAGGGTTAGCATATCTTTTTTTTTTTTAATCCTATTTATTGTCAAGAAATTGCAATTCCAGTGGAGCAACTGTTATCAAAAAATAATAGAAAGGAGAGCGTATGTTCTTCTATATCTATTGATGTATGTTCTTCTGTTCTATATTATCTATAATGAATATGATTTTCTGTGCTCTTAAAGAAAAATGCTTACTTTCTGAAATGATTCAGTTGTAGAATTGTCAGGTTAGGCAAGCTAAACATGATACTCAACTTTCAGAAATCTGTGTCTCACATGAACTTTGGACACACCTTTATATAATAGGGAAAATTATTTTCCCTTAAAATAGCCTCAGCGTGGGTGTGCTTTGAGAGGTAATCCATCTCATTAATCCAGTAAGTACATATAATTAACCATTCTTGAGAAGAATCTGAATCTTAATTGATGATAGTTCTGTGACATTACCTACGACCAGATTCTCCCGTTTGAAACCAGGCTAATGATAATGGTGCACTCTTCTTCATGAGGTGGCAGACACACACGCACAAAATACATTGTGTGTGTGTGTGTATGTACGTGTGTATATATATATATATAAATGTAAATATATATATAAGTAAATGAAATACCTATATGAAATGTGTCATGGATTGAATTGTGTCCCCCAAAAATATATGTCAGCTTGGCTAGGCCATGATTCCAAGTATTGCGTGATTGTCCACCATTTTATCACCTGATTTGATTTTCCTACATGTTGTAAATCCTACCTCTCTGATGTTAATGAGGCAGGATTAGAGGCAGTTATGTTAATGAGGCGGTACTCAATCTACAAGATTAGACTGTGTCTTAAGTCAGTCTCTTTTGAGATAGAAAAAAGAAAAGTGAGCAGAGAGATGGGGGACCGCATGCCACCCAGAAAGTAGTGCCAGGAGCAGAGTGTGTCCTTTGGACCTGAGGTCCCTGTACTGAGAAGCTCCTAGACCAAGGGAAGATTGATGACAAGGACCTTCCCCCAGAGCCGACAGAGAGAGAAAACCTAGCACCCTGAATTTGGACTTCTAGCCTCCTGGACGGTCAGAGAATAAATTTTTCTTTGTAAAAGCCATCCACTTGTGGTATTTCTGTTATAGCAGCAATAGATAACTAATACAAAATGCATTGACATTCTTAGAAGAATAGCAGAGAGAATTCCTAAATGTTGTCTTGTGTTCCTGTTTAACCTTTAATAGTGACAGTTTTTATTAGGCTAAAACCTGATTGATTCAGGCTTGACCTATCTAAATAGTTAAAAGGTGTAGTTTAAACTTAAATTGCTGAAAAAACATCAGGTGCTTCAAATTAGATGTCAGGTGTCTTATGTTCAACCTCTCTGTCCTTTTCTTCATCTGTAAAAGGAGAATGGTAGTTCCTTTTGTTAATGTAAAACAGGAATCCAGGCTCAGAGTTTAAAATAAGACTTTATCAGTTTCTAAGAACAGTGCAGGAAGAAAAGAGTGCATACGTATATTGCTTGAAGAGATTTTATTCCCTCATCTTCTAAATGCATCAGAATTAGACTTTCTATTTTATTTTTATATACAACCTGAGACCCTTTCTGGAGTCCCTGCGTGGTACAAACGGTTAACACACTCAGCTCTTAATCAAAAGGCTGGTTCCAGTCCAGCCAGGAGGACCTCAGAAGAAAGGCCTGGCAGTCTACTTCTGAAAAATTAGGCATGGAAAACTCTGTGGAGCACAGTTCTACTCTGGCACACACGGGGTCACTGAGTCGGAATCAACTTGATGGCAACTGGCTTAAGACCCGTTCCAGAAAGTGGGCTAGACAGCAGGGGCAAGGACATCTTGTGACATTCAGGTAGGGAAGAGGTAGGGGTCCTACGGAGTGCTGCAGGGGAGAGGAGCTCTTGCAATCACAGGTTAACAAACTTCAGAAGTTTTGTGTAAGAAGTGCCGATAACATACTTTTCAAAGGGTTTTAGTACTCATCCGGCCATGAGGGATAAAACATAAGGGTCTTTTCAGATTTTAACTGTTTATTTAACTGGTAGTTACATTTAAACATATAGCTCTGGCTATTGTGGTGGCAGATTTCTTCACAATCCCTTAGGGTTGTTGTGAGGATTGAAGAAAATAATCTGCTTAAAATACCTTGCACACATATCTGATGCTGAGGCAGAGATCCATAAGTATTAGTTTCTTTGCTTTCAGTTTCTCCCGTAACCTAGAATCACTTCCAGAAAAGCAGAATGCCATCACATAGTTTATTTTCTTTAAACATTCTTAGTGTCTTTTCCTGTACTCCTGGACCATCACTTTTTTAATTTTGTTCATTCATTCACCAAATATTCATTATTCCCTTTGTGAGTTCAAATAGAAGAGTGGTAGAAGCAATGAATGTGTACTTAATTTAGGATTCTGCTAGGCATTGATTCAGTAAACTATATATTTTAAAAACGTATTTCATTTCTTTTCTTGGTATTCATTTTTCTGCCTTTTAGTATAACATTTCAGAAAAATTTTAATTAAAAACATTTAAAATTTGATAAATTATTTTAAAAAGTGATGTTTAGCTTTTTCGTTTGTGTATAAAATTGCCAGATTGGAAATAAGAGAATGTAAAAATGGAAACCCTATTCAGGGGTACAAAAAAATCCAAGTTGTGATGTATAAAACACAAATTGTAATTATGTAGTAGCACTACAGCTAGTAAATCAGTGCAGTGATGTCTAAAATATGTTATTTGTCCTTTAGAGAAAGGCTGGGATTGGTATGTGTGCGAAGGTTTTCAGTATATACTTTGTCAACAAGCAGAAGCCTTGAAGACCCTTGGAGTAGGCCCAGAGTTAAAGGTAAGTCCGTTTGTGTCTAGATGTTAGCTGAACATTTTGTTGTTTGGGGAACAGTAAGATTTAGAGTGAAACTAAGGAGAAAAGTAGAATTAATACTAGGGCTGCTGAAAGAATCATCTTCTGATGTTTTTGTTTTCATCTTTTTATTAGACTACCAGTTCTCAAAGTGTGTTCTACAGGATGTAAATAAGTGATACATCCAAAAGAAAATAAAGATTTTAGTCTTTAGAAATTTAGGAAACATTGGTTTTAACAAAGTAAAACAAATGACTTTATAGACTTATTGGTGCCTTTTATGGGTTAATGTGGTTGTTTAATTTCTAAGGGGATATTGTATGCAGTATTCCCAGTTTGAGAACAAAATATTTTGGTTTGTGTGCGTGTGTATTGGGTGTGTCAGGACTTGAGTTTTGTAGAATACGCTTTGACGCGTGACACATTAAACCAGTGGTTCTCAAACTTGCATTTGCATCGGAATCACCTGAAAGGCTTGTTAAACACAGATTACTGGGCCCTGTTTCCAGAGTTTTTGATTCAGTAGGTATGGAGTGGGGCCCAAGAATTTGCATTTCCAGTAAGTTCCCAGGTAACACTGATGCTGCTGGTCCAGGGACCACACTGTGCTGACTCCCTGGAGTAACATAGTATCCCTGCTATTACTTGAATTTAGTATCTCTTCATCTAGTTGAAACCATTTCAGAAATTCTTTTTTAATTATAAATTTTTTATAGTACTTTAGATGAAGGTTTACAGAACAAATAGTTTCTCATTAAACAGTCAGTACACATATTGTTTTATGACATTGGTTAGCAACCCCACGACATGTCAACACTGTCCCTTCTCGACCTTGGACGACCTTTTTTTTGGTGAAAATATACATAGCCAAAGTTACACCATTTCAAAAGTTTCTACATGTACAGTTCAGTGACATCAATTACATTCTTCTAGTTGTGCTGCTATTCTCACTATCATTTTCCAAATTATTCCATCACCATTATACTTCAACTCACTGCCCCCTAGGCTTTCCATCAAATGTTTTGAGATGGTGTTGTCAGTTTGATCTCCCATAGATAATTCTTTCTTTTTTGTACCTTAGATGAAGGTATGCAGAACACATAGTTCCTCATTAGTTAGTACACAGATTGCCCTATAACAATGGTTAACCCCATGACATGTCAACACTGTCCCTTCTCAACCTTGGGTTCCCTATCACCAACTTTCCTGTTCCCTCCTGCCTTCTAGTCCTTGTCCCTGGCCTGCTGTGCCTCATTCGTCCCGTTTTGTTTAATGAGGCTGTCTAATCCCCGGCTGAACGGTGAACTTCACGAGTGACTTTACCACTGAGCTGAAAGGGTGTCCAGGGACTATACTCTCGGGTTTTCTCCAGTCTGTCAGTCCAGTAAATCTGGTCTTTTTTTTTGTGAGTTAGATTTTGTTCTACATCCTTTTCTAGCTCTGTCCAGGACCCTCTGTTGTGATTCCAGTCAGAGCAGTCAGTGGTGGTAGCCAGGCACCATCTAGCTGTACTGGATTCAGTCTGGTGGAGGCCATGGTAGATGTGGTTCATTAGTCCTTTGGACTAATCTTTTCCTTGTATCTTGTTCTCTTCATTCTCCCTTGCTCCAGAAGGGATGAGACTGGTGGAGTATCTTATATGGCCATTCACAGGCTTTTAAGACCCCAGACTCTACTCACCAAGGTAGACTGTAGAACATTGTCTTTATAAACTGCGTTATGCCAATTGAGCTAGATGTTTCCTGAGACCATGGTCCCCACAGCCCTTCACCCAGCAATTCAGTCCCTCAGGGAGTTTGGATGTATCTGTGGGGCTTCCATGACCTTTCCTTGTACAAAGTTGTGCTAGTTTCCCATGTACTGTGTACTTTCTCACCCTTCACCCAAGATACCACTTATCTATTGCCTATTTAGTATTCCCCCCCACCCCATCCCTGGTAACCACCAAAGATTGTTACATTTTGCGTGTGAACTTTTTCATGGGTTTTTACAATAGAGGTCTCATACGATATTTGTCCTTTTGTGATTGACTTATTTCACTCAGCATAATGTCCTCCAGTTTCATCCATGTTATGAGATGGTTCACAGATTCATTGTTGTTTTTTCTCGTTGCATAGTACTCCATTGTGTGTATGTACCATAGTTTGTTTATCCATTCGTCTGTTGATGGGCATCTAGGTGGTTTCCATCTTTTTGCTGTTGTGAACAGTGCTGCAGTGAATATGAGTGTGCATATGTCTATTTGTGTGACGGCTCTTATTACTCTAGGATCTCTTCCTAGGAGTGGGATTGCATTTTGTAGTGTTTTTTTTTTGGTAGTACTGACGTTTTCTTTGTTCCTCTTACTCTCCTGTGCTGAGTTCCTTTTGTTTGTGTTTTTTTTTTTCATTGCTTTTGTTTTTGTAGGTTTTGTTTTTACTGAGACTTTATGTTTTTCTTCTTTATTTTGATGAGTAGGTTTGTTAACTTTCTTTGTGGTTACCTTAAAATTTACCCTTATCTTCCTAGATTTGAACCAGTCTGTTATTACCTGGTATCACCTTGCCTTCCTCTCCATCAGAAGGTTCTATATCTACACCGTTTATTCCCTCTTTTATTGTTCTGATGCTGTTGTCATTTACAGATTAACTTTCTGGTTCCTGGTTGTAATTCTTTTGCTTTTGCATAGTCTTTAAGAGTTCATTTCCTAGGTTGGTATCTGGCTGTCAGTCCTGTGTCCTATATTCAGCCTGTGGTCTGATGTTGTTTGTTCTCAGATCAAAGGACTCCCTTTAGTAAGTCTTGTAAGTTTGGTTTGGCTTTTACATAGTCCCTTAATTTCTGTTTATCTGGAAATGATCTAATTTCACTGTCATATTTGAACGAGAGTTTTGCAGGATATATTATTCATGGCTGGCAGTTTTTTTCTTTCCAAGTTTTATGTATGTCATCCCGTTGCCTTCTTCCCTGCATGGTTTCTGCCGAATAATCCGAGCTTAGTCTTAGTGTTTCCCCTCTGTCTGTGACTTTTTGTTTTTCTCGAGCTGCTCTGAGGATTCTTTGTTTGTCTTTGGTTTTAGCAAGTGTGATTATGTTATGCCTTGGTGATTTTCTTTTGGGGTCTATGTTATATGGGGTTTGTTGAGCTTCTTGGATGGTCAGCTTTTCATCTTTCACGATGTTGGGGAAGTTTTCTGTCAGCAATTCTTCAATGATCCTCTCTGTGTTTTCCGTTTTCTCCCTCTGTTCTGGAACTCCGATCACTCACACATTTTTGTTTTTGATTGTATCCTACATAATTCTCAGGGTTTCTTCATTTTTCTTCGTTCTTTTTTCTGAGTTTTCCTCGAACAGAGCTGTTTGTCTTCAGTTTCGTTTATCCCGTCTTCCATTGTTTCAAACCTGCTCCTCAGCTCTTCTATGACACTGTCCATTTCTGAAATCTTGTTGTTTATCTTTTGGATTTCTAATTGTTGTTTTTGTATGATTTCTATTTGTGAATTTATTTTAGCATTTTGTTCCTCTGTTATTTTCTTGAATTCTTCCATTTTTTTGTCTGTATTTTCCATGAAGTTGTCTGCCTTTTCCATGAATTTGTCTATTTTTTCCTTATTTTTGTCTGCTTTTTGCTTCAGCTCTTTGATAATTCTGAATATTAGAGATTTGAATTCCCTATCAGTTAGGTCTAATGCCTTTTCTGCTACTGGAAGGCCATCTGGTGTTTTATTTTGGATGCCTACTGGAACCACCCTGTCCTGTTTTTGTAAATGTTTTGATATAGTCTGCTGTCTTCGGGGCATTCAGTGGTTATTTTCCTCATTTATTGACTGTAGATTTGATTATTTCATCCTTCTTTTTTGTTTTATTTGGTTATATCTGAGTAGGCGGGCTGTGCGTTCTTTGTTGTTTGCTCGTCTGTGGGCATGATACTTTTCACCTGCTTCTTTAATGGGCAGGGTCAGTAACTCAGGTATGGTACAGCAGGGCAGTTCCAGCTGAAGGGGAGGTGCTGGGATGGCACGTATCAGGGCTGACAGTGCGGACCGGGAATCAGTGCAGGGCAAGTTCCAGTAGGCCGTGCCTATGCTGCTTGGGAATGTGATGTTCAGCGCATGGTGCAGGTAGGCAGGAAGGAGGGGGGTAGATTGTGATGTATGGAGCTAAGATGGGTACGGGAAAGAGGAGAGAGAGGGGAGAGGAACAGGAGCTAAAAACGTACATACAAACAAAAAAGAGTGGTAAGGGAGCTTGCTGTTGGAGTGGAGAGATGAGAGACTGAGAAATGGGGAAAAACAAAAATGAAAAAAAAGGGTAAAAGAAAAAATGAATAAATTGAGAAACTGGAAATGAAGAATAACAAAAAGGGAATAAGAGAGAAGAAAACAAAACAAAGAACAAAAAAGAAAACTAAAAACAAATTAGAAAAAAAAACAAGAAAAAAGAAATGCCCCAGGGATGTCCCTGTGCTTCTGCACAGAGTAAGGGAGTAGCTTCCAAGCCGCACAGTACTGCCTGGCTAGAAAGGGCTCCCAAGCTGAGAAAAGAAAAAGAAAACAAGCAAACAAATCAAAACAGAACTTATCAGAGCAGACAAACAAACAAAAAGCCCTGGGGGCCCCACCAGCGTGGCGGCATGGGCTGGGAAGCAGTTTCATAGTCAAGCAGTGTTTTGCAGCCTTTCAGGAAGAAGCAAAGATGGCACATGGAGCCAGGTATTTGAGAGAAAGGAGGGAGAGGTGGTGAGAGGTAAGGAAGAAATCTAAAGAAGCAGGAAAAAAGTAACATCAGCAGCCAACAGAAGGCCCTCAGGGAGCTGGCCAGTGAGGGCAGGTGGAATCCAAGCAACACTGGGGTGAAGCTGGTGCTTTCCGGCCAAGAGATTGTGGCTGCAGGAAGCAGAGGAGGCCAAGTGGGGATGAAGAAGGGTGGGGGGTGGGAAAGCCTATATTGCTGGTTACTGGTTGTTCTGTCTCCTGCTGGAAGCTCTGTGAAGCTGCTTTCTTGTACCCCTGTTCGCTGATCTCCAGTAGGAGTCCAAGATGGCTGATCTGTGCTGCAGTAGCTGATAGGGGACCACTACATGTATCTCTCCTCCGTCTCTGTTCTCGGTCAGTTTCTTATTCCATTCGGTGCTTGGCTGAGTTCTTTATCTCTTCATTTGATGCTTAGGGTTTCAGGATTGACATGTGACTCTGTTTGACTTAGTGTTTCTGATCTTTGCTGTGGAGGGACGGCGTGGTGCTTCTGACTGTAGCACCGTGTTGCCCGGAAGTCAACCCAGAAAGTCTTTAAAAACCAGTTATTTAGCAGCAAATTGTTACTGTACACTTGTTCCATGCCCATCATTGAGAACTAAGTGCTAAGAGGTCCAGTCTAGCTGGGGAGACAGCTTTGTGTATATTGCAAGTGAGTAAGTAGGAAATTATCAAAACGTCATCTCATAAAGAGACATTACGGACAAAAGCTAAGTTGATGATATTCTGGAGATTTGTGAATCTGGTTTCTCCCTGTATAGTCATCCTGTGTATAAAGTTTATAGTTTTATATAGTTATACTGTATAACTGCAGTGGAGTCTCTTCCTACTTTATCAGGGATTAATTGTGAAAAGAGTTTCTCTGTAATTAGCCAATGAGCATAACTGTTCAGACCTGATCAGTTAATTGACATTATGGTAAGCACACAGGCCCTGGAGTCAGAACTAACTGCAAATCCTTTTCATGGCTTTTGTCCTTATTGGCTGGGTAATCTTAGCCAAGTTTAACTTCTGAACCTCAATTTCTTCAGGAGTAAAATGCAAATAATGGCTATCTTGCGGTATTGTGTCAGAGCTAATGGATGCCAGGTACATAGGTAGTGATGAATACAGGTAGTGACTGACTTATGATGGGATTCTGGTCTGTCATAAGTTGGTTTTGACATAAGTTGAATACCTTTTTTTTGGTTTTCATAGCCTGCTATATGGCAGTATTTTGAACAATAAATCATAACATTGAACATCTGTGAGTGAACATCTGAGAATAATAACATTAACAATTTATGTGCTGCCACAATGTATGTAGTATGTATTATTAATGATAAGATGTACCCAAAAAAAAAAAAAAAAAAAAAAAAAAACCAGATGGTCGTAACTGCGGTTCATTGTAACTCCAACATGCTGTAAGTCGGGGAATACCTGTAAATGGAAAAGTGTTTTTGTTTTGTTTTACCTTTACTTTCACTTGGGACTATAGACCTAATAGTAGCTTTTCCTCTAACTAGAAGTATAGTCACGTATAAGTTGCTTGCTTTCTCTAATCCTTAATTTATGTAACTTACAAGAAGAAGAGATTCGATGAGGTGAACTTTAATGTCCCTTCTTTCTCTAAAATCTGAAGTTAATAAGGATTTATTCAGTATTTATTATATACCTGAAATTGTGATGACAATTTTTTTAAAAGCAGGTAAAAATAAATTTAGATGACAGGCAATATGTAGAGTACAAGTGATTCTTTGGTATAGCTGTACTAGTATATTTGTAATCATATGGTAGCACTGAGTCATATACTAACAGAGTTACAATTCATTTCCCTCCTTAGAATGAAGTTTTACATAATTTTTGGAAGCGATACCTTCAAAAGAGCAAACAGGCATATTGTAAAAACCCAATTTATACCAGTAGAAGGAAAGCTGTGGTAAGTCACAAGTCTGAAAAGGGGGGTTAAAAAGGACATTTCTAGTGAGATGTAGAGTGAGATGGGGTTCATGACCAGTTTGAGTACCTGGGATCATGATGCTTGTCAGAGAATTTTCAGTGAAAAGACCTTATCCAGAAAGACAAGGTCACTGATGGAGACATAGGAATTAAATTTTGCCTTCTTACTTGACTTGTGGAAACGTAAAGAAATTTATGGTTAATTTTGTAGATAGAAGCTTATGAAGTTTCTATCATTGACTACTTAAAAAAAAATTTTGTTTGCATATGTTATTCTTTCTGCTTGGAATACTTACTTAGCCTGGCATTTGAAGATTCAGCTCAGTTATCCCTCCTCAGGAAGCTTTAAATGGAGAAAAATAAACCTTTGTACTCTACCCTCACATCCACCAAAGCAGCTATCTTTTTAGCAGTTTGTTTTTAACTGCTTTGTAAACATGCCATAGAACATTTTATTTGGGGGTGGGGGGGGTGGATTCCACAACTGAGAAAAGCAAGTTGATGATCTTATGTGTTTGACATTGTGAAAAATGCTGCTGGTAGATCAAGAATTAAGAGGTCTACAAATGGCCGGCCCCTGTTCATAGGTAGGTTGAGAAGGCAGGAAGGGACAGGAACTGGTTGAATGGACACAGGGAACCCGGGGTGGAAAGGGGGAGTGTGCTGTCACATTGTAGGGATTGCAGCTAATGTCACAAAATAATATGGGTATAAATTTTTGTATGAGAAATTTATTTGAGCTGTAAACTTTCACCTAAAGCACAATAAAAAAAAAGAGGTCTAAAATTGATTGGTGGAGCAGTAGAATCAGAAGCTGGATTGAAAATGAGGTTAAGATAGACTGAGAGGAGAGAAACCAGAGACAGAAAGTCTGGACAATTCTTTAGAGGCATTTTGCTACAAAGAAGTACAAAAAAATAGTATGGTAGCTGAGTTCAAGGGAAAGGTGATTTTGTTTTGTTTAAGTGGGAGAAATAATAGCATATTTCTATACTCATAGGAATGATACAGGAAAGATGAAAAATTAATGATGCAGAGAGAACATAGAAGTGAGTGTTAGCTTTGAGAGGACGAAGGGGGTGGGATCTAGTGCACAGTGTACTGGCTCTAGGTACAAGGTTGGAGAGTTCACTAGAAGAATCGGGCAGAGGGCAGAGTATGTGAGTAGAATTGTTGGCAAGTGGGAACCTGTGGAAATTTTCTTCTGATTGCTTCAATTTTCTCAGTAATTTCATGCTTATTGACTAGCTTTATGGTGTACTTTCTTCTCATGTGGCTTGCCCATAGGGACAGAACCTGCTTGACAGAGAGCACACGTATCTTATCCCATTGCCTGATTTTTTGCTTCATTCTCCTGTAAGATTCCTTAACGTGAGTCTTAACTCTTGTTCTTGTTGTTGGATGCTATCGCATCGCTTCCGACTCAGAGCGACCCCATGTACGACAAAAGGAAACACTGTGCCATCCTCACAATTGTTGCTATATTTGAGCTCATTGTTGCAGCGACTGTGTTAGTCCATCTCATTGAGGGTCTTCCTTTTTTCCAATGACCCTCTACTTTACCAAGCATGATGTCCTTCTCCAGGGACTGGTCCCCCTGATAACATGTCCAGAGTATTTGAGACAAAGTCTCACCATCCTCACTTCTAAGGAGCATCCTGGCCGTACTTCTTCCAAGACAGAATGTTTGTTATTTGGGCAGTCCGTGGTATATTCAGTATTTTTTGTGAACACCATAATTCAAATGCATCAGTTTTTCTTCGGTCTTCCTTATTCATTGTCCAGCTTTTGCATGCATGTGAGGCGATTGAAAACATCATGACTTGGGTCAAGCGCACTTTAATCCTCAAGGTGACATCTTTGCTTTTTTAAAAACACTTTAAGGGATCTTTTGCAGCAGATTTACCCAGTGCAGTACATCATCTGATTTCTTGACTGCTGCTTCCTTGGGTGTTGATTGTGGATCCAAGTAAAGTAAAATCTTTGATAACTTCAGTCTTTTCTCTGTTTATCATGATGTTGCTTACTGGTCCTGTTGAGGATTTGTTTTCTTTATACTGAAGTGTAATCCATACTGAAGGCTGTGGTCTTTGATCTTCATCTGTGAGTGCTTCAAGTCCTCTTCACTTTCAGCAAACAAGGTTGTGTCATCTGCATATTGCAGGTTGTTAATGAGTCTTCCTCCAATCCTGATGCCCCTTTCTTCTTCATATAGTCCAGCTTCTAGAATTATTTGTTCAGCATAGAGATTGAATAAGTATGGTGCAAGGGTACAACCCTGACACACACCTTTCCTGATTTTAAACCATGCAGTATCCCCTTTTTCTATTGGAACAACAGTGTCTTGGTCTTTGTACAGGTTGCACATGAGCACAATTAAGTGTTCTGGAATTCCCATTCTTCACAATGTTATCCATAGTTTGTTATGATCCACACAGTCGATTGCCTTTGTGTAGTCAATAAAACACAGGTAAACATCTTTCTGGTACTTTCTGCTTTCAGTCAAGATCCATCTGACATCAGCAATATTCCTTGTTTTATGTCTTCTTCTGAATCCAGCTTATATTTCTGACAGTTCCCTGTTGATGTATGGCTATACCCATTTTTTAACTACCTTCAGCAAAATTTTGCTTGCATGTGATATTAATGATACTGTTTGATAATTTTCTCATTCCAGTGGATCACCTTCCTTTGGAATGGGCAAAAATACAGATCTCTTCCAGTCAGTTGGCCAGGTAGCTGTCTTCCAGATTTCTTGGCATAGACAAGTGCTTCCAGCATTGCATATGTTTGTTGAAGCATCTCAACTGGCATTCCATCAAATCCTGGAGCCTTGAATTTTGCCAGTGCCCTCAGTGAAGTGTGGACTTCTTCCTTCTGAACTATCAGTTCTTGATCGTATGCTACTTACTAAAATGGCTGAATATCAACCAATTCTTTTTGACTGTGTGTATTCCTTCCATCTTCTTTGGATGCTTCCTATGTCAATCAATACTTTGCCCATAGAATCCTGCCCAATGGGGCATTTCTACTCTTTCACGTGGGGTTACTTAGAGTCAAAAATCAACTCAATGACACCTATCAATCAGCCTAACCTAAGACAAGGTAGTATATCTTTATCAATTAAGTATAATAAACAAAAGTGCTACACGAGTTCAAAGAAGCAAGAAACCATTGAATGAGGCTGCATTATAGAGTAATTAATGAGTTGGAGAGAGAGAAGAAAGGACAGTCCAAGCAGGAGAAATGGACTTAGCAAAGATACGAAGCAAAACTTCACAAGGTAGGTTTGGTAAACAGAAGCAAGTCATTGTGCATGGAGTCATTATTGATGCTTGACGTTTGTAATGGTGTAGATAACTAGAGCTACGAGAGAGATGTTTGTGGGAAAATAAGGAATCCTGGTGGTTATGCAGGCAGCCTGTTTCCTTACCTCACCCTTATCTGTAGCCCTTCTCTGAGAAGCATTAGCAGAAGCTTCCAGGGAGCACGTTTCAGAAGAAAAGGTCTTTTGGTCTTAGGGATTTGGCAGACAGGTGCAGTTCTCTAGGATGGTTTCTTTTATGGTGTATGTGATGGTCAGGAATTAAGTTCATGGAAATTTTTATTTTTAACTCCCATGCAATAATTTTATTATATTATTTTACAAATAGGTATTAGAAGATAATCTAAGTCATTCAGACTGGGAGAGTGAGCCTGAGCTGCTAAGTGACTTTAGCCTTCCTTTTGTTGAAAGTGGAGCAGAATCTCAGTCTGATGTCAACACTCAAAAGTCTTTCCCTGTCATCAAAGCATCACAATCAGGTAAAAATGAAAATTAAAACGGTTTACAATTTTGAAACTGATAAATAGGAATTGACTGAACAGCAATTAACAAGAACAACGAAGTATCTTAAAATAATTTAGTCCAGTCTACTCATATTACAAGGAAGGGAACTTGGCTAGAAAAAAAGAATGACTTATTGAATCATCTGTCTAGGAAAAAGATAAATAAAATCTTAGTGCAATAAAAACAAAACAGCACACTGTCTCCATGTGAATATTTTTATCTGATTTTAAAGGAAGATAAAGAGTAAATGGAGCCAGAAAGAAGGAGGCTAGCTCAAAAAAGATCATGTAAATGTGGGCTTAGAATTTTCAAAGGCTGAAAGAAAATATATAGCCAAAAATGATAGAATTTAGCCATATAGTAAGACAGACGATAGTCAAAGATGTTATGCCTAATTTTGAAGCACAGACTAACGCAAACAGAATAAAACTTACCATATTACTTTGTGTGTGTGTGTGTGTGTGTGTGTGTGTGTGTGTGTGTGTGTAAATGGCTTGCTTTTTTATTTAATTCCATAATTTGAAACAGATAAGGAGTATATTTAAAGTTACAGGTATAGACCTCTCCCCAAAGTATTTATGTAGTCATAATTTTAGTTGTTTCCTCACTACAGTGTTTTTATTTTTTAAAATGGTGAAAAACAGACCTCAAAGGACAGACTGGGCTTTTATTATAAATTACTAGAATCTTGATGTGTGCTGATAGAATTCTTTGGAGACAGGTTCTAAACCTTCTGGTGTTAGGGATTGTTTATTAAAATCTGGGTTAAGTGGGATTACATAAAATTTTCCACAAAATATTTCTTGTATGTACTCCTTCTTTGCAAGCTGCTTGCCCTCCAAAGATTAAAAATTCCTTTTGTCTGTATGAGACCACTATTTTAATATAAAAACTCAAGAAAAGGTGTACATGCAGAAAGAAACAATCTTTGATGGTTACAAGGGAGGGAAAGGATGGGGAGGTAAGAACACTAACTAGATAATAGATAAGTGGTAACTTTGGTGAAGGGTAAGACAGTATGCAGTACTGGGGAAGTCAGCACAACTTGACCAAGGCAAAGACATAGGAGCTTCACAGACACATCGAAATTCCCTGAGGGACCGAATTACTGGGCTGGGGACCATGGTCTCAGGGGACATCTAGCTTAATAGGCATAACATAGTTTATAAGGAAAATGTTCTACATCCTACTTTGGTGAGTAGCCTCTGGGGTCTTAAAAGCTTTGAGCAGCCATCTGAGATACATCTGCTAGTCCCACTCCATCTGGAACAAAGGAGAATGAAGAAAAGGAATAACGGACCACAACTACCATAGCTTCCACCTGACTGAGTTCAGAACAACTAGATGGTGCCCAGCTACCACCACCGACTGCTCTGACAGGGATCACAATAGGGCGTCCCGGAAAGAGTGGGAGAAAAATGTAGAACAAAATTCTAACTCATAATAAAAGACCAGACTTACTGGTCTGAGAGAGACTGCAGAAACCCTGAGAGTACAGTCCCTGGACACCCTTTTAACAGTACTGAAGTCACTCCTGAAGTTCACCCTTTAGCCAAAGATTAGACAGGCCTATAAGACAAACAGTAACACATGTGAGGAACATGCTTTGTAATTTAGCCATGTATACAACACTAAATGAGCACACCAGCCCAAAGGCAAAAACAAGAAGACGGGAATACTGGCCAAATGGAAGTGGGGAACCCGAGGTAAAGAAGGGGAGAGTGTTGACACACCACAGGGTTGGCAACCAATGTCAAAAAACAATTTGTGTACTAATTGTTTAATGAGAAACCAATTTACTCTGTAAAATTTCACCTAAAGCGTAATTTAAAAAATTCCTTTTATCGCTCTGACCATGATCACAACAGAGGGTTCTGGACAGAGCTGGAGAAGGATGTAGAGCATAATTCTACCTCACAAAAAAAAAGACCAGATTTACTGGCCTAAAGGAGACTGGAGAAACCCCGTGAGTATGGCCCCCAGACACCCTTTTAGCTCAGTGGTGAAGTTACCTCCGAGGTTCACTGTTCAGCCTGGGAGTGGACAGCCTGGTAAAACCAAATGATACTAATGAGGTACAGGAGTCCAGTGACAAGGGCAAGAAGGCAGAAGGGGACAAGGAAGCTGGTGATAGGCAACCCAAGGTTGAGTAAGGATACTGTTGATGTGTTGTGAGATTGTTAACCATTGTCATAGGGCAACATTTGTAGTAACTGTTAAGTGAGAAACTATTTTGTTCTGCAAGCCTTCATCTTAAGTGAGAATAACAGCACAATTGGAAGAGCGTAGTCAATGTCACTGAACTGTGTATGTAGAAATTTTTGAAATGGTGTATCTTTGGCTATGTGTATTTTCACCAAAAAAAAAAAAAAAAGGTTGAGAATTTAGAGGGTTAATATGTTGTTGGGTTGTTAACCAGTGTCATAAAACAACATATGTACTACTGTTTCATGAGAAACTATTTGTTCTGTAAGCCTTCACCTGAAGTACAATAAAATATTAAAAAAAGGAAAAAAAAAAAAGAAATTATATCCCCTTCCGTTTTTAAAATGAAGTTCAAATAAAGTGTATTATTTACAAAAAAAAAAAATTCCTTTTATCTTCATATCTGTGTTTCTTACTAGAGTGCACAGTGGCATAGATAGCAGATAAGTTACTTTTTGTGTCCAAAGAAGTATTAGAATCATAGAATAATTGGGCAGCAAAAAATCTCCAGTTTTCTTCTCCATGCTGCCAGGCAAAACTGATCTCCAGCAGTCCCAGGAGACTGAGACTCTAAAAACATCCACACATTTTTTGTTTGCCTATGTTTTGTTCGCCTATGCTAAGGATTCTTGTTCATTTGTTTTTTAGTAGAGCTTTTAGTGTTTATATCATATTAAAAATAACTATTATTAAAACTCTTATTAGAGAACTATAAAATGCAAATAGTCTAAAAACAAAAATCAGTAATGTACCACCCAGAAATAACCACTGTTGGTAGAGTAGACCCTTCCAGACAATCTTTGCTTCACGTATATAGAGGAAGGGAAAGAGGTTTGTTTTTACAAAAATATGAAGTATTTCTTCATTCTTTAATTTTTTTTTAAATCAAAACTATATATGCATCTAATTCAAATAGATCTATAAGGCTTGTTATGAAAAATTGCAGTCCACTGTCCCTTGTGGCCCCAAATGACCTTTCCTGAGAGGCATTCATTTGCGTCTCTTTTGGAACCTCCGTGTCTCTAAATAGCATACCTCTAGCACCACATATTGAGTTCTGGTTTTGGACATTAGCTGTTGAATTTTCATTGTGGAAGATGAAGTTTTAGTTTGCTTTCACACATCCCACACTGCCCTTCTTCCCTGGGTAGTCACCAGCACACAATTGGGTATTTGTCATTCTCTGTAGTCCCAAATAATTATAAAAGTTTACTGAATCAATATTTAGTGTTTAAATTATTATAAAAAAATTTTCTTAGAAGTCTTGATGTCTTATGAATAAATTTAGAAGAAATCCAAAATAAATAATTTCAAATGTATAAATGCTATTTAGAACTGAGCCATGTAGCTTATTATGAGTACTTTATATTCTTTGGTTTCCGAGAGTTAATAATTGTCTTATTTGTTTTATTTTCTATTTATTTATTACTAATTTATAATGTATTGCTAATGTATCCCCATACTTCCTCCCAGTTCTGAAAGTATCTTCTCAATATCTTAGGTTTTCTCTCAGTTTCATCTTCTTGAAGAAGTTCTCTGGAGATTCTGACCTGCTCCAATCTGGAGTGATTACCTCAACCTGTGGCCCAGCTGTCTTTGGGCTGTCTCTTTACCACCATCCTAAGGATTCTTATCACTTCTTTTTTGTTGGATTTCCTTTCGTCTTTCCTGCTTATGCCATCATTTTTGTAGAGCATCTTTTCTTATTTCTTTGAGGATATTTCAGATATTTTCCCCTTGAGTTGATTGTTTTGTCCTCTACTTCTTATATTAAAGGCTTTCTTAAATGTTTGGTGAGCCTGAGATGGCCAATCAGTTTTAAAAATGGAATGCTAAAAAGTGACTGAAAGCTTTATACCCATGGATGGGTCTTGTTAACACTAGTTTGTATGCTAGGGTGATCTAGCTGGATTATTTTGTTTGAGAACCTCTGGTTTTATCATCTTCAGATCTTTTCCTTCTGAGCAGATCAGATTCCCTGGTGAAATCTCCTTGAGTCTTCTGTTTGGAGGATGTAATCCTGGCTGTCAGTGTTCTGGCAACTGGGTGGGAAAAAGAAGGCTCGAGGCGAGTGGGAGTCAATGCTTTCTGTATGTAAACTTTTCACTTAATCCTCCTGTTTTCGATAAGGTACCCATACTCTCAACTGTGTATGTATGACTGACATACCTTATTCCAGAGACCCTTTGTTTTACACTCTCTAGAGAAGAAACTTCCAGTTTTCCACCAAGATGGAGGAAGGGCACCCATTTGGCTGCATGGATTAGGGTAGGAATCTGTATGTCTCACTGCTTCTTGGGAGTCCCTGGATAGTGCAGAAGGTTAACGCATTCAGCTGCTAACAAAAGGTTGGAGGTTCACCTCCACCCAGAAGTGCCTCTAAAGAAAAGCCTGGTGATCCACTTCCAAAATATCAGCCCTATGGAGCACAGTTCTACTGTAACATACATGGGGTCATCATGAATCGGAGTCAGCTTGACAGCAAGTGGTTTTTTAACTACTTCTTAATCAGACTTCTAAGTAGTCCTCTTGGTGTTAGCCCTGCCTACCCTCAATTTTCAGGTGTAGCCGGTTTAACCAATTTCTGAGCCCTAGTGGGTCCCTAGTGAAAAATTAAATTGCTTTTTGACTTTCCCCACCACTGGCTATGGATCCAACTTTCTGAGGACCACTAAGGCAGTAATCACCTGTCCCTATCCTTTCTAGCTTCTGAAATTTTACTGCTGTTGTCTCTTTTTTCATGTTATTTGTCTTTGGGTTTATCTCTTTTTTTTTTTTTTCCCATTGTACTTTAGATGAAATTTTATAGAACAAACTAGTTTCTCATTTAACAGTACATATATTGTTTTATGACATTGGTTAACAACTCCGTGACATATCTTTACTCTCCCTTCTCGACCCCTGACCCCTTACCCTGACCCTTGACCCCTAAACCCTAATCTTTGACTAAAAGGTAAACCTCTGGAGTGACTTCATTACTGAGCTAAAAGGGTGTCTGGGGGCCATACTCTCAGGGTTTCTCCAGTCTCTATCAGGCCAGTAAGTCTGGTCTTTTTTTGAGTTAGAATTTTGTTCTACAGTTTTCTCCAGCTCTGTCCGGGACCCTCTATTGTGATCCCTGTCAGAGCAGTCAGTGGTGGTAGCCAGGCACCATCTAGTTGTACTGGACTCGGTCTGGTGGATGCAGTCATGGTGGTTGTGGTCTGGTAGCCCTTTGGATTAATCTTTCCCCTGTGTCTTTAGTTTTCTTCATTTTCCCTTGCTCCTGAAGGGTTGAGACCAGTGGAATATCTTAGATAGCTGCTAACAGGCTTTTAAGACCCTAGATGCTTCTTACCAAAGTAGAATGTAGAACATTTTCTTTATAAACCATGTTTTGCCAGTTGAGCTAGATGTTTCCTGAGATCATGGTCCCCACAACCCTCAGCCCAGTAATTCAGTCCCTAAGGGAGTTTGGATTTGTCCTTGGAGCTTCCATGACCTTACTCTGAACAAGTTGTGCTGGCTTCCCCAGTATTGTGTACTGTCTTACCCTTCACCAAAGTTACCACTTATCTATTGTCTATTTAGTGTTTTTCCACCCCTACCCTTCCCCTCCCTGTTAACCATCAAAGATTGTTTCTCTTTGTGTGTAAACCTTTTCATGAGTTTTTATAGTGGTGGCCTCATACAATATTTGTCCTTTTGTGATTGACTTGGATTATTTGTCATTTTGTTGGAGAGATGTTGGATTTTCCTGTAGATTTTAGAGATTAGACCTTTGATGGATTTGTAATAGCCAAATATTTTTTCCCAGTCTGTAGGTTCCGTTTTTACTCTTTTGATGAAGTCTTTTGATTAGTGTAAGTGTTTAATTTTTAGAATATCCCAGTTATCTAGTTTATCTTCTGAAATTTGTATGTTGTCAGTTATGGTCTGTATCCTGTTAGTGTCATGTATTAGGGTCTCTAGCGTTGATCCTATTTTTTCTCTATGATCTTTATAGTTTTTGATTTTATATTTAGGTTTTTGATCCATTTTGAATTAGTTTTTGTATATGGTGTGAGGTATGGGTCCTGGTTCATTTTTTTGCAGGTGGACATCCAGTTTTGCCAGCACCATATGTTAAAAAGACTGTTCCTCATTTGATGGACTTTGGGCCCTTGTCGAAGATTAGGTGACCATAGGTGGATGGATTTACATCTGGGTTTTCAATTCTGTTCCATTGGTCAGTGTATCTGTTGTTGTACCAGTACCAGGCTGTTTTGACTACCATAGCTGTATAGTAGGTTCTGAGGTCAGGTAGTGTGAGTCCTCCTACTTTATTCTTCTTCTTCAATAATGTTTTACTTATACGGGGCCTCTTCCCTTTCCGTATAAAGTTGATTGTTTTTTCCATCTCTTTGAAGAATGTTGATGGTATGTGGATCGGAATTGCATCGTATTTGTAGATTGTTTTGGGTAGAATTGTCATTTTCACAATGTTGAGTCTACCTATCCATGAGCATGGTATGTTTTTCCATTTATGTAGATCTCTTTTGTTTTCTTGCAGTAGTGTTTTGTAGTTTTCTTTGTATAGGTTTTTTACATCCCTGGTTAGATTTATTCCTAAGTATTTTATTTTTTTAGGGGGTGTTATAAATGGTTTTGTTTTCCTTTTCGTTGTTCTCTTTGTTGGTGTATAGGAATCCAACTGATTTTTGTATGTTTATCTTGTATCTTGCTACTCTGGTGAATCTATTAGTTCCAGTAGTTTTCTTGTGGAGTCTTCTGGGTTTTCTATATATAGTATCATATCATCTGCAGATAGGGACAGTTTTGCTTCTTCATTACCAGTTTGGGTGCCCTTTATTTCTTTTTCTTGCCTTATTGCTCTAGCTAGGACTTCCAGCACAATGTTAAATAGGAGTGGTGATAAAGGGCATCCTTGTCGTGTTCCTGTTTTCAAGGGGAATGTTTTCAGCTTCTCTCCAGTAAGAATGATGTTGGCCATTGGTTTTGTATAGATGCCCTTTATTATGTTGAGGAATTTCCTTTCTGTACCTATTTTTTTGAGAGTTTTTATCAGGAATGGGTGTTGGACTTTGTCGAATGCCTTTTCTACATCAATTGAGTTGATCATGTGATTCTTTTTATTTATGTAGTGGATTACACTGATTGATTTTCTAATGTTGAACCATCCTTGCATATCTGATATGAATCCCACTTGGTCATGGTGTATTATTTTTTTGATATGATGCTGAATTCTATTGACTAGAATTTTGTTGAGAATTTTTGCATCTATATTCATGAGAGATATTTGTTTGTAATTTTCTTTTATTGTGATGTCTGCCTGGTTTTGGTATCAGGGTTATGCTGGCTTCGTAGAATGAATTTGGAAGTATCCGTTCCTTTTCTATGTTCTGAAGTAATTTGAGTAGTACTGGTGGAAGCTCTTCTCTGAATGTTTGGTAGAATTCTCCAGTGAAGCCATCTGGGCCAGGGCTTTTTTTGTGTTGGGAGTTTTGTTTTGTTTTGTTTTTAATTACCTCTTCAATCTCTTCTCTTGTTGTGGGTCTTTTCAGATTTTCAATATTAATTGGTGATGGTTTGTGTAGGTAGTGTGTTTCTAGAAATTTGTCCATTTCCTCTAGATTTTCGAATTTGTTGGAATATAGTTTTTCATAACACTGTGTTATGATCCTTTTTATTTCAGTTGGGTCTGTTGTAATGTCCCCCATTTCATTTCTTATTTGGGTTATTTTTGTCCTCTCCTGTTTTTCTGTTGTCAGTTTGGCTAGTGGTTTATCGATTTTGTTGATCCTTTCAAAGAACCAACTTTTGGTTTTGTTGATTCTTTCTATTGTTTTTCTGTTATGTATTTCATTTATTTCTGCTCTGATCTTTATTATTTCCTTTCTTCTGGTGGCTGTAGGCTTCTTTTGCTGTTCTCTGTTTGAGTTTTGTAGCTAATGTTTTGATTTTGTCCCTTTCTTCTTCTTTAATGTGTCCCTCTATTGCTATAAATTGACCTCTGAACACTGCCTTTGATGATGTTTTCGTTCTCATTTGATTCTAAGACCTTTTTGATTCCATCTTTGATTTCTTCTGTTACCCAGTGGTTTTTAAGCAGGGTATTATTTAATTTCCATGTAATTGATTTTTTTCCTTGCTCTTCCTGTTGTTAATTTCTACCTTGATGGGGTTTTGATCAGAGAAGATACTTTGTATTATCTCAGTGTTTTGGCTTTTGTTGAAGGTTGCCTTTTGGCCTAATATGTGGTCTTTTCCATGTGCCTTGGAAAAGAATGTGTACTTTGCAGCTGTTGGGTGGAGTGTTCCATATATGTATGTGAGTTCACGTTGGCTGATTGTGGCCTTTAGATCTTCTGTATCTTTGTTGAGTTTCTTTCTGTATGTTCTGTCCTTTACCGAGACTGGTGTGTTGAAGTTTCCTGCTATTACAGTGGAACTGTCAATTTCTCTTTTCAGTGCTGTTAAAGTTTGTTTTATGTATTTTGGAGCCCTGTCATTGGGTGCGTAGATGTTTATTACGGTGATGTCTTCATGCTGGATCATCCCTTTAATCATGATTTAGTGCCCTTCTTTGTCTTTTATGGTGGATTTTGTTTTAAAGTCTATTTTATCTGAGATTAGTATTGCCACTGCTGCTCTTTTTTGGTGGCTGTTGGCTTGATATATTTTTTTTCATCCTTTGATTTTTAATAAATTTATGTCTTTGTTTCTAAGGTGTGTCTCTTGTAGACAGCATATTGATGGATCCTATTTTTTAATCCATTCTGTCACTGTCTCTTTATGGGTGCATTGAGTCCATTTACATTCAGTGTAATTATTGATAGGTTTGAGTTTATTGTTGTCAGTTTGTAGTGGTTTTTTTTGTGGTGCTGATGATTTCTTTGTTCCACTTACTCTCCTGTGCTGAATTCCTTTTGTATGTGGATTTATTTTTTAATTTCTTTTGTTTTTGTAGATTTTGTTTTTACTGGTTTCCTGTTGTAAATTTTTTGGTTTTGTATAGTCCTTGAGAGTTCATTTCCTAGGTTGGTATCTTGTGTCCTAGATTAAGGCTGTCATCTGATATTGTTTGTTCTCAAACTGAAGGACTCCCTTTAATAATTCTTGTAAGTTTGGTTTGGTTTTTACATATTCCCTTAGTTTCTGTTTATCTGGAAATGTCCTAATTTCACCATCATAATTGAACGAGAGTTTTGTAGGATACAGTATTCTTGGTTCACCATTTTTTCTTTCAAGGTTTTGTATATGTCATCCAGTTGCCTTCTTGCCTGCGTGATTTCTGCCAAGTAATCAGAGCTTAGTCTTATTGTTTCCCCTATGTATATGACTTTCTGTTTTTCTCAAGCTGCTCTCAGGATTATTTGTTTGTCTTTGGTTTTAGCAAGTGTGATTATGATATGCCTTGGTGATTTTCTTTTGAAGTCTGTTCTGTATGGGGTTCATTTAGCTTCCTGGATGGTCAGCTTTTCATCCTTCAAGATATTAGGGAAGTTTACTCTCAGCAGTTCTTCAATGATCCTCTGTGTTTTCCACCTGTTTCTCCACCTGTTCTGGAACTCCTATCACTCACAAATATTTGGTTTTGATTGTAGCCCACATAATTCTTATGGTTTCTTCATTTTCTTTGTCCTTTTTTCTGATTTTTTTCCTCAACGTTGTATCCAAGTGTTTGTCTTCAGTTTCACTGATCCTGCCTTCTGTTGTTTCAAACCTGTTCCTCAGCCCTTCTATTACATTGTCCATTTCTGAGATCTTGTTGTTTATCTTTTGGATTTCTAATCGTTTTTGTATGATTGCCAGCTGTGAATTTGTTTTGGCATTTTGTTCCTGCATTATTTTCCTGGTTCTTCCATTTTTTTATCAGTATTTTCCATGAATTTGTGTATTTTTCCCTCATTTTTGCCTTCTTTTTACTCAACTCTTGGATAGCTCTGAATATTAGAGATTTGAATTCCATATTGGGTAGTTCTAGTGCCTTTTCTTCTACTGGAAAGTCATCTGGTGTTTTATTTTGGATGTTACGGGAACCATCCTGTCCTTTTTTTATATGTTTTGATATTGTCTGCTGTCTTTGAGGCATTCAGTAGTTATTTTCTTCAAGTATCGATTGTAGATTTGTTTGTTTCGTCCTGTTTTTGTTTTATTTGGTTATGTCTGAGCAGGCGGGCTGTGCGTTCTTTGTTGTTTGCTCATCAGTGGACATGATATTTTTCATCTCCTTGTCCAATGGGCAGGGCCAGTCGCTCACCTGTGGTGCAGCAGGGCAGGTCCAGCTGAAGGGGTGGGGCTGGGATGGGTTGTTTGTGGCACATACTGGGGCTGACAAGGTGAGCCAGGGGTCAGTGCAGGGCAGGTTCTAGTAGGTCATGCCTTTGCTGCTTGGGAGTGCAGTGTTCAGCACATGGTGCAGATAGGCAGAAGGGAGGGAGAGGAGAAGGTTGTGATGTGTGGAGCTAGGTTGGGTGTGGAAGAGAAGAGAGGAGAGACAAACAGGAGCAACAACAACAAAAAAAGTGCTGAGGGCGCATGCCGTTGGAGTGGAGAGACAAGAAACCAATAAATAAAGAAAAGCAAAAAGAAAAATAAATGAAAAACTTTTTAAAAATATGCCTCCAGGAATCCCACCAGCATGGCTGCACAGACTGGCGAAGTGGCTTCCAAGCTATGCAGTGCAGCCTGCCTAGAAGGGGTGGTTACCACTACTAGGCTTTAAGTTCCAGGAGAAATGGGACATTGTTCACTGTCATTTCCCCAGACCTAGACGAGTCACACAAAGAATGAGATTAATAAGCATTCATTAAATGAATGAATGAAGGAGGATAAAAATAGTGTAATATTGTAAAGGCTGACAAGAAGTTAAGGTGGGAGGAGATGCTGCTTTAGCTTAAGAGTTTTGGAGAGGCCTTTCAGAGAAGAGGATGTGAATCAACGCCTGGGTCAAAGGATTTATACATTTTTTTGTTTTACTTTTCAATTGTTTGTCCTTTTATTTATTTTAAAATTATTCATATTCACAATTAAAAAAAAATTCAAACAGTCCAAATTCCTCTTTAGAATCCTACCTCTTCCCACTCCCACAGATAATCCACAGTTCCCTTTTTTTGGCCTATTTCCTTCTAAACCTTTATTGCTCTTAATTGCCAGTTGCTGTTTGTAAAGGTTATATCAATAATAATAGAAAATACTTAAATATCTGTTTGAACTTTTTGTTGTTTGACTTCTTTTCTTGTCCATAGTTACTTGCACATTTTAAAATCTTGATTTATACCCTAAGAGACGGCATCAGTCTGTTCTGGATCTCTTGATGGAGTTGAATACTCAAGACGAAAGGAAAAGGGAATTGTGAAGATGACTATGCCAAGGACGCTTGCTTTCTGCTATCTGTCATTACTTTGGCAGAGAGAAACAATTACTCTTTCAGATCTTTTGAGGTAAGCTGGACCACTAGTATGATAATGTTTTTGCTGATTGTGTGAGTTAGGGGTCAACCTTTGGATATTTTGAATTTTACAAGAAAGAAGAGACTGAGAAGACTGGGTAGCCTGACTTCTGAAATTTAATCTCTCTTTGGGCTAGTAGTTTCTTTTTTTTGTTTGTTTGTTTCCTTATTTATATAGTGGAAACAATAGTATTTATCTCATATGAGATGTTGGAAGATTAGTTATCTAATGTGAGTAAAATGCTTTGAAGATGAAAAGTGACATTTGAGTACCTAAGTAGTAGTATTAAGTATTCTTCATTTTTAAGAGAATAGATGATCATTTTGGCAAAACGGTTATTAGTAGTTAACAAAAGCATACATTGGTGGTGTTAAGAGCTAACGATAGGTCGTCTATGTTTATAAGGTAAAGTAGAAAACAAAACTGTTGGAAGAATCTGTTAGATAGTCAGCATTTGTATTTATTAAGAAAATCTATAGAGTTTTATGGTTAATGATTAAATTATGTCATTATGTTTAAGAATGTCTCATTTAATAGAAGATGTGCCCAAATCATTAATGTGTCAGTTTTTTCCCCCAGCTTATATGTATCTAAATAGTAATATTTGGGTTTAATCAGTGTGTAGAGTGGGTTTAAGCACACAGACTTGGAACCAGACTTCTGGGTTCGAATCCTGGTTCTGCCACTTATATTTATATTACCCTGAGTAAATTATTTAATTTCTCTCTGCATCTCTTTCATCATTGATAAAATGAGGCTAATAATAATATCTACCTCATAGGATTGTAACTATTTTCAATAATTAGTACTACATGAAAAGCACTTAGAACAGTGCCTGGCACATACTAAGAATTCAATGCTAGTTATTACTGGCTTTGTTTTCATTATTTTCATCATCCTCATTATTATTATTGGCACTAGATCCTTTGATTAAATAAAATCAGAAACTCTAAGGATAGGGCTCAGTAATTTCTGTTTTAATAAGTTCTCCAGGGGATTCTTATGGATGCTAAAGTTTGGGAACTGCTGCCAAACCTTGAAAAAATATTTAAAGAACCTTTGTTTGAAGGGAATATGTTATTAGCCTGGCCTAAATACCCACGTATCTTCTACTATCCTCCGTATTACTCCTCTGTTTAAATCCGTTAGCAGCATTCATAGCCCTTAGGATAAATTCATAACCCTTAAAAAAAGGCCTTTAAGCACTGCCTATGTAGTAACAACAGCATTAATAATAAATAACAATAGCCAATGTTATTCATTCCACAAGTATTTACTGAATATCTACTATATGCAGGTGTTATTGTAGAGTCTAGACCCTTGAGATACACCTGTGAGCCATATAGATCACGTCCCTGCCTTCATGAAGTTTAGCACTAGAGATGAGCAAATACATAAATAAATAAGAAATTTATGAAACTGTGAAGTTCTATCCAAAAGATTGAAATAGGACGATGTGATAGAGAATGACTAAATGTGTACTTTAGATTGGTTATTAAGGAGGACCACACTGAGAAGGTGGAATTTCAGCTGCACTTGAAATGACAAGAACCAGCCCTGTGAATATCAGGAGTAGCATTCCAGGTAGAGGGAATAGCATTCCATGTAGAGGGAGTAGGTAGTGCAGAGGCCCTAAAGCAAGAACAACTTGGTGTGATTAAGGAACAGAGGAAGGCTAGTGTGGCTAAAGTAAGAGAATTTGAGGGCGGAGTAGAAAGATGAGGGATAATAAAAGATAATAAGCAGGGCCAGTTAGGGGTTTGTAATTTTTTTTAATTGAGGTATAATTCACATACCATAAAAGTCACCCTTTACACGTGTCATTGTGCAAGCATCACCACTGTCTAATTCCAAGATATTTTCATCATCCCAAGAGGAAACCCCATACCTAGTTTGGATTTTAAGTGTAATAGTAAGCCACTGGGGTTGTAAGTAGGAGAGAGACATGATTTATGTTTTTAAACAACCATGCAGATATCTGTGTGGAAAATGGTTAATAGGTAGGCAAGAGTGGTAACAGGGAGACCAGTTGTTTGTCTTTTGCTATACTTCAGGCAAGGGATGGTGACTTGCACTAGAACTGTGGTAATGAAGATGGAGAGAGGTAAGTGGGTTTGGGAAATGTTTTGCAAGTAGACATAACTCTAATGTAGTTCTTCTTAAAATTATCTGCAATGAAGGAACAATTTGTTATATTTCCAACCCAGCACAGATTGAAACTTTTGAAATAGAGATTATTTCTAGGGGACATGGCTAGAGTAGTGTGGTCTGCTGAGGAGGAGGGACATACAGGGTGCTTTTAGCCTGTTCCAATTTCTCTAAAATTCCTGAATTTCCATTTCCAAGAGACCCATCTGATAATACCTAACAAGATTTAGTAGCTATCTTTTTGGAAAAACAAGTATTTTTCAAGAAGGAAATTGAAATTCAAAAAGAAAAAAAACTTTAGAAAGAAGTTAAGAGCAGCAGTTTTTATTAATGGTGAAAAATTGTTAAAAACTCAAATGCCCAAAACCTGCTCTGTGCAGAGTTTTCTGCTTCTCCCAGGCAGAGCTATCATTCCTTCCTCTGTAGCACTGTGCACATACCTCTGTGATGGCACATATGGCACTGCTTAGACTGATTTCTCTACAGGCTGTCTCTCTTAACCTGTTTGGGCTAGGGTGTGAACTCTTAATGTTTTTAATCATCTCTAACTCCTAACTTCTCAGAAGACCCAAAACCAAACCCATTGCCGTGGAGTCAGTTCCAGCTCATAGCGACCCTATAGGACAGAGTAGAACTGCCCGCCCCATAGGGTTTCCAAGGAGTGGCTAGTGAATTCAAACTGCCAACCTTTTGGTTAGCAGCCAAGCTCTTAACCACTGTGCCATCAGGTCTCCAACTCCTCAGAAGGTGACCAGCATATATCATCACATGGGGATAATTATTAGAGAAATTAGGAATGGATTGGAGTCCCTGGATGGTACAAATGGTTAAGCACTCAACTACTAGCTGAAAGTTTGGCAGTTCATACCCACCCAGAGGCGTCTTGGAAGACAAGCCTGGTGATCTGCTTCCGAAAGATCACAGCCTTGAAAACCTGATAGAGCAGTTCTACTCTGCACACATGGGGTTGCCGTGAGTCGGCATCGACTCATCGGCAGTTAGCAACAACAACTAATGAATGTATTAATGGAATATTGAATCATTATAAAAGTAATAAGCAATATATCCTACTTATAAAATAATATTAAACCAAAAATATAATTCCAAGATAATATAAATACCGATTACTGTGTACAAATACTTTTAAAAATATTTTTAAAAAACTAGTGAAAACTAAGCTGGGGGAGACTTTCCTTGTGGAGCTTCTCTAAAGAACCTTATTTTACCTTTAAGCTTCATAAAACACCAGATTTACATAAAATATTTAATTCTTAACTTTCAGTAGACTAAAAAACTAAAGAAATCACATTTTTAATTTGAAATTAAAGTTGAATCAGTACTGTTTTTTAACTGCTATAAAACTGAAAGTCAGACATTGACCCAGCTCTAGCAGCAGTAAAGACCATAAGGTAATGCATTTTGTGTGCTTATTCCTGCCTTTATCTTATTTTCCTTAACAACTATCTTATTTGGAAAATCCATACATAGACACATGCTGTCTTGGATTGAATTGTGTCTCCCCAGAATATGTGTCAGCTTGGTTAGGCCATAATTCCCAGTATTGTGTGGTTGTCCTCTATTTTGTGACTGATGTAATTTTCCTGTGTGTTGTAAATCCTAATCTCTGCCTGTGGTTAATGAGGCAAGATTAGGTTATGTTAAAGAGGATTAGGGTGGGATATAACAATCTTACCCAGGTCATATCCCTGATCAATGTAAGGGGAGTTTCCCTGGGGTGTGGCCTGCATCACCTTTTATCTTACAAGAGATAAAAGAGAGAAGCAAGCAGAGAGACATGGGGACATCATACCACCAAGAAGCAAGAGCCAGTAGAATAGCACGTCCCTTAGACCTGGGGTCCCTGTGCTGAGAAGCTCCTAGTCCAGGGGAAGATTGATGACAAGGACCTTCCTCCAGAGCCAACAGAGAGATAAAGCCTTCCCCTGGAGCTGGCACCCTGAATTCAGACTTCCAGCCTACTAGACTGTGAGAGAATAAACTTCTCTTTGTTAAAGCCAACCATTTGTGGTATTTCTGTTAGAGCAGCAGTAGATGACCAAGACAGAAATTTGATACCAAGAGTAGGGTGCTGCTGTAACAGATATCTAAAATGTGGAAGCAATTTTGAAACTATGAATGGATAGAGGACTCAGAAGGAAATGAGGAGAGTTGTTATACTGGAGATGGCACAGATGGTGAGAAGCAGCAAAGAACCAGCAGCTGCAGAGAATCGGCAGCAGCAGAACTAAGAGACCAGCCTGAGACAGCGCTGGAGCCGACCTACAGAGCAAGAGAGCTGAGTGCCTTTGTGCAGGAGGCTTCCTGGTGGAGTAAGGTGCCCGCGGGCACTTGTTGGTGGAGCTAGGCTTGCCGACCCACAGAATGAGAGAGCTGAGTGCCTTCTGGCTGAAGTTTACTGATGGAGTGGGGTGCCTCCAGACACTTTTTGGTGGAGCTAAAGAGCTTTGGAACACTTGCCCCAGGAGGGCATATGCGGATGGAGAGGCCCGAGGGGTGGAGAGACCAAGGAACCAAGAAAGCAGTGCCTGGAACAGAGCGCATCCTTTGGACCCAGGGTTCCTGCGTGGAGAAGCTCCTAGTCCAGTGAAAGATTGATGACAAGGACCTTCCTTCAGAGCCAACAGAGAGGGAAAGCCTTCCCCTGGAGCTGACACCCTGAATTTGGACTTCTAGCCTACTGGACTGTGGAAGAATAAACTTTTTTTTTTTTTTTTTAAGCCATCCACTTGTGGTATTTCTGTTACAGCAGCACTAGATAACTAAGACACACATATATATACATAATACCATAATACATATGTATGTATATATATGACACAGCTTGCAATATCGCCAGCCCTCATTTTCTGTTCTCCTTTCTTTATTTTTCTCCTTACCATTTTTTCTACCGAGTGTACTATAAATTTTATTTGCTGTCTGTACTATAAATTTTATTTGCTGTCTTTCTCTTTTCATTAAAATGTAAGTTCCATAGGAACTGTATATATTTACTTATATGCATGCACAGTATTCTTCAAACTTCAACTGTTTACTCAGAATATTTGATCCCTACTATGTACCAGACACTGGGAGATGGAGTGGCAAGCCAATGGGCAAGGTTCCTTCCCTTAATCATTCTTTCAGCAACAAGCCTCTGCCATTCTCTGTCATAGGTACTGGGGACAGAAGGATAAACAAGAGATATAGTCTAACAAGGAAAACAAAAATCAAGAAAGGTCTCCCTGAAGAAATGAGTTAAAACATAAGTAAGAATTAATCATGAGAGGGGAAGTAGTGATAGAATGAAAGCCATGTCTGAAAGCCTGGTGGTGAATTGGCAAAAAAGGTACACACTTCTTAGAAATACATAATTTTTTAGTGAGAAACTTAAGAGAATTATTAGATAGTTGGCTAAATGTCTTCCTCATTGGCTGCAAAGAATAATAGATGTCCCTAAAAATATGTGGGAGCAAAAGGATATAGAAAATGCTCAATTGATTCTTACCTTGTCTTTGAAATATAAGATTTTCAAAAAGAGTTTACTTTGCTAAATAAGTACCATGTCCCTGGTTGAAACTCTTTTTAAAAACAGATTTGTTGAAGAGGACCATATTCCTTACATAAATAGTTTCCAGCATTTTCCAGAAGAGATGAAATTATATGGGCGTGACAAAGGAATCTTTGCCATAGAGGTAAATTATTTTCTTTCTTACTTTGTAGTCACCAATAAGACACAAATATTGTTCTGAATCATTATTTATATTCCTCTCTGACTTGCTGTTTGTTGTAGGAGTTTTTTTAGATGTCATCTAGTTCTTGTTCTATCCAAATATGGACCATTAGTCATAATTTAATGAAAAGAATTATTTTTTTATTTTCCTTATATAGTTTTTTTCTAATCCTTTGGGTTATCCCTAAAATAGAGTGATATGTGTGTATTACAGATAGATACATTGTTGAGACTAACCTTTAGAAGTTTTATATGGAATTTTTTTTTTTGTTATTTACACACTGTTACTTTGGAGGAAAGAGAAGAAAGTTATCAAGCTGTTTAGAAGGGTACTATTTTAAGTCCTTCATTTCTGTTAATCTTTTTCTAGATCTGATTTCACTTGTTCTTCAGTGGAAGGGCTTCTTTCTTTTAAATATGAGTCTGCCCTGGTGGCTCAGTCATTAAGCACTCAGCTGCTAACCAAATGGTCAGCTATTTGAACTCACCAGTTGCTCCACAGATGTGGCAGTCTGCTTGTCTAAAGATTTACAGCCTTGGAAACCCTATGGGGCAGTTCTGCTGTGTCCTGTAGGGTTGTTATTAGTGAGAATCAGCTCGATGGCAATGTGTTATCACTGTTTATAGTACTCAGAGGTTTTTTCCTCTTTATTCTTCATCAGGTTTTCAGTATACTAAATATTAATATTAAATATTATCCTAAGTTGGTTCACCTAAGTAATTATTTTCATAGTCCTTCATGATATTCACACCCTTTGCATTATTGTGGCTTAATTCAAGAAATATTTCTTGAGTGTTCATGACATTTTGTAATGTTTATGACAACTTAATAAGCGTGGCTGTACTTTACAGATGATGAAACTGAGGCTCGAAAAGGTTAAGTAACTTGCCATGGTTATATAATTGGCAAATCTTGGAACCTAGATTTGGACCCAAGTATTTCTCAATATCGTCAGCCAGAACAAGGCCAGAGGCCGACTGCAGAACAGACCATCAATTACTCATAATGTAGGTTCAAGTTGAAGCTGAGGAAAGTCAAAGCAAGTCCATGAGAGCCAACGTACAACCTTGAGTATATCCCACCTGAATTTAGAGACCATCTCAAGCATAGATTTGACACATTGAACCTAATGACCAAAGACCAGACAAGTTGTGGAATGACATCAAGGACATCATACATGAAGGAAGCAAAAGGTCATTAAAAAGCTGGGAAATAAAGAAAAGGCCAAAATGGATGTCAGAAGAGACTCTGAAACTTGCCCTTGAACATAGAGTAGCTAAAGCGAAAGGAAGACATAATGAAGTAAAACAGCCAAACAGAATATTTCAAGGGGCAGCTCTAGTAGACAGAGTAAAGTATTATAATATTATAATGACAAGTGCAAAGACCTGGAATTAGAAAACCAAAAGGGAAGAACATGCTTGGTATTTCTCAAGCTGAAAAAACTGAAGAAAAAATTCACACTTTGAGTTGCAATATTGAAGGATTCTATGGGCAAAATATTGAATGACACAGGAAGCACCAAAAGAACATGGAAGGAATTCACAGAGTCACTGTACCAAAAAGAATTGGTCAGTGTTCATCCATTTCAGGAGGCAGCAAATGATCAAGAACCAGTGGTACTGAAGGAAAAAGTCCAAGCTGCACTGAAGGCATTGGTGAAAAACAAGGCTCCAGGAATTGACAGAATACCAGTTGAGATGGTTCAACAAACATGCAACACTGGAAGCGCTTACTTGTCTATGCCAAGAAATTTGGAAGACAACTACTGGGCCAACTGACTGGAAGATCCATATTTGTGCCCATTCCAAAGAAAGGTGATACAACAGAATGCATAAATTATCAAGCAATATCTTTAATATCACATGCAAGTAAAATTTTGCTGAAGATCACTGAAAAACATTTGCAGCAGTACATCGATGGGGACTGCCAGAAATTCAAGCTAGATTCAGAAGAGGACATGGAACGAGGGTTATCATTGCTGATTTCTTGGCTGAAAGCAGAAAATACCAGAAAGATGTTTACCTATGTTTTATTGACTATGCAAAGACATTCGTCTCTGTGGATCATAACAAATTATAGACAACATTGAGAAGAATGGGAATTCCAGAACACTTAATTGTGCTCGTGCGCAACCTGTACATTGACCAAGAGGCAGTCGAACAGAACAAGGGAATACTGCACAGTTTAAAATCAGGAAAGGTGTGCGTCAGGGTTGTATCCTTTCACCATACTTATTCAATGTGTATACTAAGCAAATAATCGAGAAGCTGGACTATATGAAGAAGAACAAGGCATCAGGGTTGGAGGAACACTCATTAACAACCTACAATATGCAGATGATACAACCTTGCTCACTGAAAGCAAAGAGGATTTGAAGCACTTACTGATAAAGATCAAAGACTACAGCCTTCAGTGTGGGTTACACCTCAAAATAATGACAACAAAAATCGTCACAAGGATTTCTTTTTACTTGGATCCACAATCAACACTCATGGAAGCAACAGTCAGGAAATCAGTGTATTGCATTAGGAAGATCTGATGCAAATGACCTCTTTAAAGTGTTAAGAAGCAAAGATGTCACTTTGATGACTAAGGTGGCATGACCCAAGCCATGTGGTTTTCAATCACCTTGTATGCATGTGAAAGCTGGACAATGAATAAGGAAGATCGAAGAAGAATTGATGCCTTCGAATTATGGTGTTGGCGAAGAATAATGAATATACCATGTACTGCCAGAAGAATAAACAAATCTGTCTTGGAAGAAGTACAGCCAGAATGCTCCTTAGAAGCAAGGATGATAAGACTTCGTCTTATGTACTTTGGACATGTTATCAGGAGGGATCGGTCCCTGGAAAAGGTGATCATGCTTGGTAAAGTAGAGGGTCAGTGAAAAAAAAGAAGACCCTCAACAAGATTGACCAGTGGCTGCAACAGTGGGCTCCAGCATAGCAACGATTGTGAGGATGGCACAGGACCGGGCCACTTTCCGTTCTGTTCGGCATGGGGTCAACTATGAGTTGGAAACGACAAGACGGCACATAGCAACAAACAGCATCTCTCATTTCAAAATTCATATTCTTTCTTCTATGCCACATTTTTTTCTTCTTTGATAAAAACTGCGGTCAGAAAGGGTAGAGCTTCCAGAGATGGAGGAGTAAAGAGGTTGTCAAATCCTCTCTCCGAAAGACAACTATAAAAGTAGACAGAATTGTCCCCAAAAAACCCATCATAGTTATCTGAAAATTGACCAGAGGCAAACAACAAATTGAATGTTTATTCATGAAAAACTGCTGAATTTGGGGTAAGAACATTGGGAGTCTGTGGTGTTCTTGCCTAGGGCCGCTTTCACCCCAACCCCTCTACTGTCAGCCTGTTTGTGGGGGTAGGGCTGTTAGGGCAGGACCCGCTGTGAAACCAGCTTTCGCTGCTAAAGGGGACTAACTTGATTTGGAGGAAAGGGCAAACAGCCGTGCATAATTGCGTCATCAAGAAAAACAGAAAACTCTGGAAATCCGTCAGAGAAAGCCCACATCCCTGTTAGCCTGACATTGATGTATCACTGGTGGACTAGTCAAAAGTTTCACAGGGAGATCCCGGAAACAGAGAAAACCATAATTGTTAAGGTGACGTCTTAGATTCTGAGCATATAACTGATGATTGTCATTGTAACGGGAGAATTTAACACCAGGTAAAAGTTGATGTTCATTATGAAAAGTTATGGTGCAGAGTATAACTTAAGTACTACTTATATGGATAAGTGACTATCATTTGAAATCTTGGAAATTTTGCATTATTATTTTTTTATTCAGTCTCTCAGAGGTAGGTGGATTCCCTTCTTCAAAGATAGAAGTCACTAAAAAAGAAAAGAATTAAATCTAGGTGTATGTCTTCTTATATTTGTTCAGTTTTCTGAGAGGGACCAATGGAACTGAGTTTATTTTTTATTTTTTGGCATTGATTACCAGGTTCTCAAAAACCAAAACCAAACCCACTGCCAACAAGTCGATTCCGACTCGTAGCAAGTCTTAGGACAGAGTAGAGCTGCCCCGTAGGACTTTCAATGCTGTAATCTTTATGGAAGCAGACTGCCACATCTTTCTCCCGTGGAGTGGCTGATGGATTCGAACCACCAACCTTCCAGTTGGCAGAAGAGTGCTTGACCACTGTACCACCAGGGCTCCTCAGTTATCAATTTAGTCTTTGCTAATGAAAACCATTCTCTTTCTCTGCTACCTCCCTCCTTCTTCCTTTTCTCCTCTGCTCCCTTCTCTTTCCTTCTCTCCCTTAGTCTCCAGTATATTCTGCACTTTACATCTTAGCTGATTGGGATTTCACCTGATTTCTCAGAGCCGTTCACCACTCAAGTTACATTGATAACTTTGGTGAGGTTATTTGTATTCTGTCTTGATGCCTAAAATTACTGTTTAGTTGTTTTTAACTCCCTAACCTAATTGTAAGCTGCTCAGGGGTGGACACCATAATATTTTATATAGAATTGGAGAATATTAAAGCTGGAGGGAAATTTGTGTATCATTTAGTCCACTTCTCTTATTTTTCAAATAAGGTGACAGGCTTAAGAAATGTGACTTGGGAATGAATAAACTTTACTTCGTTGGCGTTTTCATGAGGATTATTTGAGGTAATGTATTTAAAATGCAGACATTCAAATGGTGTAATAGCCTCGCTCCCAGACCCCAGGATGGTAAACTTTTCATTTGAGGTGGGGATTAGGAGGGAAATCAAGCTACTTAGAGAAAAAAAAAAAGTAACATTTTTGGAAAATGAAGTTTTAATTTTAAAATTCTATTATAAAAGAAAATCTTTGATAATGTGCCCATTTCTAAGCTTTCTGAAAGTAGTTTCCAGCAAGTACATGGAGATGGGAAGGGATAAGAATATGATGACTCTTACTTCTCATGCTAGTATTTTATAATTCTGGTTACCATAAATTCACCTTGCTGCAAAGAATATTACTGCCTGGGCTGAGTTTATATGCTTGAGATTGGTGTCTAACCAGTAATTTCCTTTATACTCACACAGACACTCAAAGTTCCCTGTATCAAAGTAATTATTTTCAAAAATGTATTCTCTATGACCTTTCAAATAGTAATAGATCCTGTTATTGCCAAATGTTTAAATGACTGCAAAAGTGACATATAATGCACAGAATCAAGAGACTGTTTCTGTAATAGCCGTTTTGGCTCACATTTCTCAGAAGCCTAGCTTAAGCCTTTAGTTGAGATTTACACTGCCCTCCCGTGGGCAACAGTGTGGTGAGAAGTGCCTGCAGCTGTTAAACAGCCACATTTATTTGTGCTGATAGTTCAGGGTTTCAGCCTAAAACATTATGTCCTCAGTACTATATCAAATCAAAACTGTTTTCTGCCTCTCCTAAATTTTTACAATTTTAGGCTTAAATTTTGCAAATTAAGAGGCGAAGTAAGTTATTTTATATTTGCTTATTTTTTCTCTAAAGCCACTCAAATAGTCCTTTTTATTCGTTCTAATAATTACTGAGAGGAGTATTGAAATCTCCAGTTATAATTGCAACTTTTTCTTTTACATTCCTGTCAGCTTTTGCTTCGAGTATTTTGAAGCTCTGTTACTAGGTACCTAACATTTAGGATATTTCTGTCTTCTTGGTGAATTGACTTCCTTTATTATTATGTAATGTCCCTTTTTATCCTGGTAGTATTTCTTATTCTGAAATTGACTTTGTCTGATATTAATACAGCCACTGCAGTTTGTTTGTTTAATTAGAGGTTGCATAGTATATCTTTTTCCATTCTTTTAACTTATCTGAATCTGTATTTAAAGTGGATGTCTTATAGACAGTGTATAGTTGGGTCTTGATTTTTTATTTAATACAATAATCTCAGCCTCTTAATTGGGGCATTTAGACTAATTTACATTTATGTAATTATCAGTGCCCTCACGCATCTGTCAGTTTGTTTCAACAAATGGATGCAGCACTGGAAGTGCTCACTCCTCTATGCCAAGAAATTGGGAAGACAGCTACCTGGCCAGCCAACTGGAGGAGATCAATATTTATGCCTGTTCCAAAGAAAGGTGGTCCAATGGAATGTGGAAATTATCGAACAATATCAATATCACACACAAATAAAATTTTGCTGAAGATCATTCCAGAGTGGCTGGAGTAGTACATCAATAGAGGACTGCCAGAAATTCAAGCCGGATTCAGAAGAGGATGTGGAACCAGGGATATCATTGCTGATGTCAGATGGATCCTGGCTAAAAGCAGAGAATACAAGAGAGATGTTTACTTGTGTTTTATTGACTACGCAAAGGCATTCGACTGTGTGGATCATAACAAATTACGGATAACATTGCAAAGAATGGGAATTCCAGGACCCTTAATTGTGCTCATGAGGTACCAGTACATAGATCAAGAGGCAGTCGTCTGAACAGAACAAGGGGGTACTGCATGGTTTAAAATCAGGAAAGGTGTGTGTCAGGCTTGTATCCTTTCACCATACTTAATCAGTCTGTATGCTGAGCAAATAATCCGAGAAGCTGGACTATGTGAAGAAGAACATGACATCAGGATTGGAGGAAGACTCATTAGCAGTCTGTGTTATGCAGATGACACAGCCTTGCTTGCTGAAAGTGAAGAGGACTTGATGCACTTACTGATGAAGATCAAAGACCACAGCCTTCAGTATGGATTACACCTTAACATAAAGAAAACAAAAATCCTTGCAACTGGACCAATAAGCAACATCATGATAAACAGAGACAAGACTGAAGGTGTCAAGGATTTCATTTTACTTGGATCTACGATCAACACCCATGGAAGCAACAGTCAGGAAATCAAATGATGCATTGCATTGGACAAATCTGCTGCAAAAGACGTCTTTAAAGTGTTAAAGACTAAAGATATCACCTTGAAGACTAAGGTGCGCCTGACCCAAGCCATGGTGTTTTCAGTCGCTTCGTATGCATGCGAAAGCTGGACAGTGAATAAGGAAGACTGAAGAATTGACGCCTTTGAGTTACGGTGTTGGCGAAGAATATTGAATATGCCATGGTCTGCCAGAAGAACGAACCAGTCTTGAAGAAATACAGCCAGAATGCTCCGTAGAAGCAAGGATGGCAAGACTACGTCTCACATACATTGGACATGTTATCAGGAGGGATCAGCCCCTGGAGAAAGACATAATGCTTGGTAAAGTAGAGGGTCAGCGAAAAAGAGGAAGACCCTCAACCAGATGGATTGACACAGTGGCTGCAGCAGTGAGCTTAAGCATAACAACGATTGTGAGGATGGCTCAGGACCAGGCAGTGTTTCCTTCTGTTGTACATAGGGTCGCTGTGAGTCAGGACCAAGTTGGCGGCATCAAGCAACAACAATTATCATTGTGGTTGGATTTAAATCTACCATCTTCCTATTAGTTTTCCCATCTATTCTTTGTTCCATTTTTCCTCTTTTCCTGCCTTCTTTAGATTACTTAAGAATTTTTTTTATGATTCCATTTTATCCCCACTATTGATTAGCTATACCTCTTTTATGTTTTTATTGGTTGCTCTAGAGTTTACAGTATTTATCTTTAATTTGTCATAGTCTTTCTCACATAATGATAAACTACTACGTGTGTAGTGTAGGAACATTACAATAGTCCATTTCCTTCCACCCATTCTTTATTGTTGTATTAGTCATCTAGTGTTGCTATAAGAGAAGTAGCCCAAGTGAATGGCTTTAACAAAGACAAATTTATTGTATCACAGTTTAGGAAGCTGGAAGTCCAAATTCAGGGTGCCAGCTCTAGAGGAAGGCTTTCTCTCTCTGTTGCTTCTGGGGGATGGTCGTTGTCATCAATCTCCCCCTGGTCTAGGAGCTTCTCCATGCAGGAACCCCATGTCCAAAGGATGCACTCTGCTCCCAGAACTGCTTTTTTGGTGGTGTGAGGTCCCCATGTCTCTCTGCTTGTTTCTCTCTTTTATGTCTCAAAAGAGATAAGACTTAAGACACAACCTAATCTTGTAAATTGAATCCTGCCTCATCAACATAACTGCTTCTGATCCTGCCTCATTAACATCATAGAGGTAGGATTCACAACACATAGGAAAATCACATTAGATGACAAAATGGTGGACAATCACACAATACTGGGAATCATGGCCTAGCCAAAATGACACACATTTTTGAGGGACATAATCCAGTCCATAACAATTGTTGTACATTTTACTTTGTTTTGAATCCAACAATGCATTGTCATTGTTTTTGCTTTAAACTGTCAGTTATCTTTTAAAGATATTTAAAAATGAGTAAAGAAATGTTTTTTTCTCATATAATTGCTATTTCTGGCACTCTTTATTCCTTTGTTTAGATCCAAATTTCCATTTCTCTAAAAAATCTTTAACACTTGTAGTTCAGATCTGCTGGTAATGAATTCTTTTAGCTTTTTTTGGTCTTACTCAGTTTTTATTTTGCCTTCACTTTTGAAAGACCTTTTCAGTAGTTACAGAATTCTGTAAGTCAGGATAGACTCGATGGCAACTAACAACAACAATATAGAATTCCAGGCTGATATTTTTCTTTCAGCATTTTAAAGATGTCATCCCATTGTCTTCTGGCCTGCCTGATTCCTGACAAGAAGTCTGCTGTTAATCTTCTCTTCATTTTTCTTTATGTAATATGTCTTTTTTTCTTTTTTCTTTTAAGATTTTATCACTGGTTTTCAGCAATTGAGTTGTGGTGTACCTTGATGTGATTTTCTTCATGTTTCTTCTGCTTGGGGTTCATTAACCTTAGATCTATGGGTATATAGTTTTCATCACATTTGGAAAAAGATTTTATCCATTATGTCTTCAAATATTTTTTCTATCCTCCCTTTTGCTTTTCTCTGAGACACCAATTATATGTTAGACTGCTCGATATTGTCCTACAGCTCACTAAGGCCTCTGTTCTCCCCCCCACCCCCAGTCTTTTTTCTAAGTGTGTTTCAATTCTGGATGGTTTTGCTATTGTTGTATCTTCAATTTCACTGATCTTTTTTTTATTTCTTCAGTATCTAGTCTGCTGTTAATCTCGTACAGTTTCTTTTTAATTTCAGATACTAAATTTTCCTTTCCAGTAGTTCCATTTTGGTCTCTATTCCTCTCCTCATTCTGTTCATATTTTCCCTTGAGTATATTGGCAATATTTATAATAGATGTTTTAAGGTTCTTGTCTCCTAATTCTATCATCTTTCTTCATTTCTGGGTGTCTTAGTCATCTAGTGCTGCTCTAACAGAAGTACCACAAGTGGATCGCTTTAACAAACAGAAGTTTATTCTCTCACAGTCCAGTAGGCTACAAGTCCAAATTCAGGGCATCAGCTACAGGAGAAGGCTTTCTCTCTCTGTCAGCTCTTACGGAAGCTCCTTGTGGTACATCTGTCTTCCCTTTTTCTGGGAGCATCTCAGCACAGGAACCTTAGGTTCAAGGGATGTGCTCTGCCCCCGGCACTGCTTTCTTGGTGGTATGAGGTTCCCATCTGTCTCTGCTCACTTCTCTCTTTCATATCTCAAAAGAAGTTGGCCTAAGACACTATCCAATCTTGTATACTTCACCAGTATAACTGCTGCTAATCCATCTTATTATATCGTAGTGATAGAGTTTACAACACATAAGGAAATCGCATCAGATTACAAAATGGTACACAGTCATGCAATACTGGGAATCATGACCCAGCCAAATTGACAGATATTTTTGGGGGACACAATCCATGACATTGGGTCTGTCTCTATTGATTGATTTTTCTCCTGGTTATATGTCATATTTGCCTCCTCCTTTGCATGCCTGGTAATTTTTTATTGGATGCAGCCATTATGCATTTTATGTTGTTGGTGCTGGGTTTTTGCTGTGACATTCAGTTAAGTAACTTGATGACCTGTTTGGTCCTTTTGAGGCTTGTTTTTAAGCTTTGTTACAGCTGGTCCAGGACCTTTATTCTGGGACTAATTTAGCCACACTACTAAGGCATGTCCTTTCTGAAGACTGTAGCCAGTGCCCCTTGTGTTATATAGTCTTTCCACTCTGACTGGAGCCTTGTCTGAGCCCTGGAAGTTGTTTGGTCTGCTGCTTTCCAATGATTTTTTTTCTTCTGACCTCAAGTTTTTCACTTCACATGTGCAGAACAATACTCAGCCAAAGACTCAGGGGACCCCTTTGTAGATCTCTGGAGCTTGCTTTCTGTGCAGCTTCATCCTTTCGGGTACTCTGTCCTGCAAATTATAGACACCTCAATTTCCATGAAACTCTGATCTCTTGACTCATGAGCTCAGCAAGACCATTACACTCTGTTTCACTCCCCACTCCCTGCACAGCAACTTGGAAACTATCTGCAGGCAGTAAACTGGGGTCACTTGTTTACCTTCTCTCAGGGACCATAGTCTTGTGCTGCCTGTTATCCAAGCCTGAAAACTGTTACTTCATATATTTTTCCCAATTCTCTGATAGCTTATGGTGGGGAGACAATTCCCATAGTAGTTAATTCTTCATGGGCAGAAACAGAAGTACTGCAAATATCAATTTTTACATACTTAGAAATGGAGTCGGCCATTCAGATGCTTTTTAGGTGTTTCCTAAGCAGTTGTTTATTGAATGCCTAAATGCATCTCATTGCTCATTTATTCTTGGATTTTTTAAAATTGTTGTCTCATAAATACAGTCACCAGTCTAATCGTTGCTTAGATTGTTTCCCCCTGCTGGACCATGTTAATGGAGAGTTGACAGACTTCAGCTTACATGAAATACTTGCCCTAGTAAACATCCCTTTTGTTGACTATACTGGTTTTAAGATAATATTGAATGAGGGGGCAGAGGTAGAATAGGGAGGGATTTCTTGTAGAGATTTTGGTGGAAAAGTATAAGCATAAAATATGAGACTATGTTTTGGTAACAATAATCATTGATTACACTTTGCTTTTTAAAGTTAATATATCTTGGAGAGCTTTTTTTTTAATTTTATTTTGGGATACTTTTAGATTTACAGAACAATTGCAGAAATAAAAATCGTACAAAGAACACTCATGCTCTTTCCCTAGATTCAACTGTTGTTAACATTTTATCCCATTTGCTTTGTCATTTGTGCTATTCTGTCTGTCTGTTTACCTATTTATCTAATTTGATTTCTGAATCATTTGAGGGCAAATTACATCCATCACGGCCCATTACCCCTAAATATTTTACTGTATATTTCCTAAAAATAGATGTTTTTGTATATAACCTCAGTTTAGTTATCAACTAACCCTTCTTTTTAGAGATGTGTAGTATAGATATGCCATGATTTTTAAAAACTAGGTTGGGATTTTGTGTTTTGTGATAAAACGCTTAAAAAAGCTAGGTAATGAAAAACAAAACAAAATTAGAAACAATCCAAATGTCTATCAGCAGGAAAATGAATAAAATGTGATGTATTCATGCAATGGTGTATTAAACAACCATTAAAATGAATGAACTACAGCTATCCATAACATGAATAAATCTAAAAAAAACATCATATTAAGTGTTAAAAGATTCAGAAGACTGTATAGAGTGTGATAACATTTTTATAAAGCCCAAAAAAGAAGATAAACTAAATATATTTAGGTATATTTATGTGTATGGTAAAACTATTTTTAAAAAGACAAGTTAGTGATGATCAAAATTTAGGATACTAGTTACCTATATAGGGGAGGCAGAGGGGTGTGATAGGGAAGGAGTTCACAGGTACATGCCATGGTATTGGTAATGTTCCAGTTCTTAAGTTGAGTAGTACATTCATGGGTGTTCATTTTATTATCATGCCTCATAGCTTGCAAATATTCTTTTGTGTGTTTTAGATTTCTTTAAGGCAGCTAGAGGATGTTGTCTAAACAGAATTTCTAAAGCAGAGGAGTAAAAGGCAGTTTGTATATGTCTTAACATCTCCAGCTAAAAGTGTAAACTCTGAGTAGAGACCATATTTAATACTTCCATTTTACTATCCATAAAACAGAATGTACTTCTGTAAAATGGTAAGGACTCAGTGTTTATTGATTACATGATTTAAAATAACTAGAACAGAATTGGTTTGAACACTTTATTCTCAGGAGATTTCTAATTTATCTGCTGGGCAGTTCTTCCCCTCCCAAAGTAGGTAACTTCCATACTTCTTCTGATGTATTTATTACATAACATATCAGGAGGTCATTAAATAATGATGCTTGGTTAAAAACAATTTTTTTTTAAGCATTCTATTAATAATTTAGTGGTAAGTGTGTGAGGGATACGACTTCTGCTTATAAACAAGGATGTTTAAAAATAAGAATTATGGGTATGTCAGTATCACTCATGAAAATCAGTATCTATCATAGGAGATAAATCACCTTATCAGTTAATTTGCACTGTTCACCAGTGTAATGAAACTAGTAGTGCCTTATTCAGGTCAGAAAATCTATCTGTGAGGCTACATTATGATATTTCTTTTAGTAAAATCCTACCTCCTATTTGCTAAGTGAAACCATTAGTACTTACTGATTTCATGTGGATGATCTGTGATTTAATTTGATCCTGGGCCAGATTCTTGCCAGTACCCAGCAAGCCCCCCTCACTTAGTTCCCAGTAGAATAGGAACTAGGTTGTACGCTAGCTTAAGCAAAGCTAAATAACAACAAAGGTAAACCTGCTGCAGAATAATCATGCAACCTTCCAAAGTCAAATAGAAATTATTTTGGGATTATCTACTCTTCTGGATACATTTTTTAATCTCCTTTAGTACACATATGTGAAATTTGAACATAGCTATGCAACAATCAGCAGAGTGTTTGGAGAACAGATAAATCTTAAGAAGGAGGACTCCAGTAGGTTTTCCCCAGCTTGTATCCTTGGGCCAAAACAAGTTACTGTCTCCTGTTCCCTTGACAAGTCCTCATTGGTCATCGGTTCATAATTTTGTATTTGTTCCGAAGGTTTGTATTTGTCTATGCAAGTCGACAATATGTATCTAAAAAAGGTCTCCTCCCGAGGGCTAGGACTACATTCCTCACAAAAGTAATGTGTTCATCACACATGTCCAGAAGATTAGGCTTTAAGCATAAAAAAAGTACTTTGTGTTACCACATGATAGATTTACAACCATTAAGACAATTCTAGCAGACTCAAAAATGCAAGATGTTTGTGAATCCTGATACATGTGAAATACATTGCAGTGCTTTGTCATTACCTCTGATAGTTTTACTCTTTACTAATTTTCCTTTGAAATAGAAAATCTTGTTAGAAGTTTGGATTAACAGGTGCATGTAGCATTAGCTTTTACTCAGCTCAATCTTTGCTTCAGAGCAACAGTAAGTAAGGGTGAGGCACTGCACTTTTTTTTTTTTTTTTTAATAGCTAAGCAGGAAGTTCGCCTCTGACGGTATTGTAATCAGGTTTATCACAGGAGCCTACTGTTGTGTAACAGAAACTCTAGCTTGTCCTTACCTGTCTTAAAGCATTGCTTCACGAAGGAAAAATAAACTCCCTGGAACATTTGTGAAATTCAGTAAAATGCTTTCCCAAGCACTCGGTTTTTAATACATGCTAGAAAAATTTGTTGTGATCTTTTCAAGAATATATTAATCTAGTGGTTTCTTACTATTGCAATTAAGTGAATCTGGATCACTGTAAAGTCCTATATGTCATATTTACTATACCTTTTAGACACATCTTCAGTCAAGTGTAGTAACAGCCCACACTCACACCCCCAACAACCCCCCTCCAACGTTTTTCAGGAAAAAGGATGGAGGTTTGGGATGTCTTCAAATGACTGTTTATATAATTGACGGGCAGCTTTTCTTCATTGTGTTCTTTGCCTTTGCTCACAAAAGTGCATTCACTATTCTATAGTATGTTGAAACTTTTAAATGGAAACAGCTTTTCATTAACAAAGGAAGCATTTTCTTCCCTCCTTCCATGTCTTAGCTTTCTCCACTAAGTCTTGGCTTCTTCAGCAGCTCTACCTCCACCAGAAATGACAAAAGGTGCAATTGTTTTACGAGATGGCGATGAAGATAATGCCAGTGGAGTATTTTGTGTGTGGGCTGCTGGGGACTGTTTTTCTTCTCTGTTTGGTTTTGTTTTGTTTTTGTTATTCTAGAAAGTTGAGCACACTTTAAAAACAAACCAAAAAAAAAAAAAAAGAGCTTGAAAAACCTTTGTCAAGTCTTTATCCTGGGTGAACTATTTCTTTCCATTAGGTTGTTCTGTTAGTATTTAAGTGGGCCTGTCTGTCCCGCTAACAACAAATCTGACAAAACTCACGTAAAACACAGGGAATAGGATACAGAATAAAGAGAGTATTGATTTGGTTTGTTTTCTTTTCCAAGCAGGTCATGAGGGTTTGAGTCTTGCCATTACCCTGACTTAAGAGCAAAGCTCAGGAGAGGAGACAAATGGCAAATTAAGTTTTAGTATTTCCAATTATCTTTTTTTTCTGAGTTGGGATTCCCAACCCCAGGTAGATAGCCTCTTCATTTTCCTTATTTATGTATGTAATTTGAATATTACCTCCTTCTACCTCTGTTTCTGTCTCTGCCTCTATTGCCTCTTCCCTCTTTGCCCCTGTACCCCGACTCGTGTTTCTGGAGCTCAGTGCTGATTTGAAGCACCATTCTAGCAAAAATCTTTCAGTTTAACTGGTGGAATAAACTGAAAATCTAATCTCTTTCAGGGACACCATCTCTATGCAGTCCTAAATAAATCACTGATTGAACCAAAGTTTTGGGCCTACACAACTTGTCTCTATTACAGATACAATTTATCTGCTAAAGACCTACAGACAGTAGGGCTGCTTCTATCTTTTCGGCCTTGATTTTCCTTATTTTTACGTATTTTAAACCCATAGAGCAATTCTAAACAGATAACATGTAACATACATATTATTCCACCACAGTCCTTGGCACTGTTTCTAAATCTTCTCAAGAATTAGTCGTTTCATCATTGCTCACTAGACTCAGCAAGGAGGGATAAAGAGGAAGCTAGAAATTCATTCCAGAGTACATCCCCAATATCTCGAATGTTGATCGACAGCATTCTGATCTTCTCTCTGAATGAGTAAAAAGAAAAGATGTAATGCTGGTTCAGCCAAACCCACTGAAGGGCACTTTGCCATGATGATTCATTTTGCCTTGGAGCAATCTTACACCCTTTGTGAAACTGGGTCTTTTGTTTGAAGGAAGAAAAAGACTTCTCCAGAGTTGTCAGTCACTTCTTAAGCACCTCTGAAGGAAGGTCTTATTGGATCAAGTTTTATTACACTCTGAGTCTTAACACTTTAGTCTAGATTCAGGGGCAGGTTACCCAGTAAGTAGAGTAAAGCACAGGCTTACTTGTGCTTACTTACTAATCTGTAGTGAACAATTTCACATGGGTGAAAAAATGTGAAATTGTTCACTACAAATTAGTAAGTAAGCACAAATAAACCCGTGCTTACTTTGCTGACTGGGTAATTTGTCCCTGTCAGGGATTGTAAATTTGAAAAGAGGCTTTGATTCTGTAGGAAGGTGTTGTAAGGTTGGAAGATAGACAGATGCCAGCCATACTTAGAAGCAGAATCTTCGATGTGGTGAAAAAAGATGAAATTGTTCACTACAGATGATCTGGTAAGCACCATGCTTACCTTGCCTATTGGAGAATCTGCTCCTGTCTAGATTTGTTCACCATCTTACTCTGTAGGCCACATGTAGCCCTTGGGGTTGTTTGTTGTAATAGTCTGACAGGTTTCAAATCTACCTGAGGGAAATTAAGGTTAGTGTAATGATAGCAGGTGTTCTTAGTTTCCCTCACTCCCACTCCTACCTCCCAGAATTACTACTGCCGGACAGCATGAAGAGAAGCTAGCTGTTGGGTGTTTGTTTTGTTTTCTTTTTTTTTTTTCCTTTTGTTTTCCCTTCCTCTCACAACACATTAGCCATCACTGGAATTTATATGCATACCTTTCTTTTCTAGTTTGTGGGTTAAAACCAGATAAAGGTCTCCTTTAGACTACAAGAAAAATGAGGATAGGAAGCCAAAGCAATTCAACTGATCTCTAGAGGTTCTCAAACTTTCAGTATGATTAAAGATATCTTGGGGAGCTTGTTAAAATTCAGATTCTTAGATCCAGCCTCAGAGATTGATTCCATAACTTTGCTGTGGAGTCTAGGAATTATGCATTTTCAATAAGCATCTTGCAAGTGATTCTGATACAGATGGTGCTTCAAGCAGTACAGACTAATCTTATCTCTCTGCCTTGTTCTTTCTTTTGCTATTTCCCCTTGTTGCACAAATATATGACGTGGAATTAGACTACTTAGCAGGTAACCAGAGGGTCAGTATAAAATGAAATACGTTACTAGACATGCAGAGTTTTAAACAGGGTTCTGGTAGACCTCATTCTACTTAATACATCAGAGATTCTATACGCCTGATGAAAATATGGTACAAATACCTAGCAGCTCCTATGAGATCCTTCCCTTCTGAAGTCAAGACTATTCTAACATAGTCATTGAGTGTTTACTATAATTTTTATACGGTAGTTACCTGTGTTTTAGAATCTTTTCAAAATTAAAGGTTTAATCCCCTCTCTGGGCCGAGGACAGTGGGGCAGAGACCAGGATAAAAAAAGGTTCACTGTTCTTTTATTCTCTAAAACATTGCTAAGTAACAATGCTCCCAGCCTTCTGCCAAAGGTTAGATACTATGCTGAGCTAGCAGCATAGGACCCCCTAACTGGCCTATCTCAGTTCCAGACGTGTAGTGGAGTTTGTCCATAGCCACGTGCTGTAGGTACAGTTGGGCCACCACTTGAAGTGATGTTGGGGTAGAAGGAAAGGGAGGTATCAGGATGATTCCTAAACTGGGGAGTTTGTGACGAGATAGGGAAAACTGGCAGGATAAAATTTGGAGGTGTGGAAGATGAAAAATCACTTCAGGGATATTTGAGTTTGACATATCAGAGAGACATCCAAGTAGAGGTGTCAAATAGGCTGTTGGAGTTAAATCCCAATTTTGTGAATATGGATATGCCCAAAAGACAGGCTGAGAGAAAAGTCTACCAAGATACTAACAGTGGTTTTCTGTTAAATTGTGAGTGATTTTTATTTTCATTATAGTATTTTATATTTTATAAATTGTCTGTAGTGATCATGTTTTATTTTTATAATCAGACTAAGAAATTGCTAAAAATAATTCATTATGGCATTTTTTTATACTAATATAAAAGCTAAATGTATAACAATGATAACAGCCTAATGTTTAACAATGGTAGAAGACTGGTTAAAAAAATAAGTAGAATGATATTGAAAATCTGTTACCCACCTTTTAAAAAAACATTTTTTCAGTGTTATTCTAAAAAAAAAAAAGTTAGCTCTGCCCTGGAATAGGTGATGCTATACTATAGAAGTAAAATCTACAATACTGAACTGAGGAGTAAAGGAATCTAGAATCTACTCTAAACTATTATATAGCTATGTAGACTGACATTATTAATAATTATTTTAGCCTCAGTTCATATGTGAAACGATGATGGTCTGTTTGTCACCAGATAGTTAATAAGCTCTTGATGTGGAAATTTTGAAAATATAGGAAATCTTTTTAACCTACCAGATTCCTTTTCATTAAAGACCTTATAATTACCTGTCATGACTTTATCATCCATTAAATCATTTTTTTGAGGTGATTATTTTTCCGAGGGGAACGTTCATTGCTGTAGTGTTTTGTTTTGTTTGCAGATGAAAATACTTAATTGCATCTCCTACTTGCATTATTAAAAGGATTAGAGCTGCCATAAACCTTGTCCATAATATTAAAATTGTCTTAACTTGAAAAGATGCTTCAAATTCTGTGCGTAATGAAGCAGATGTCTAAATGAATTAATTCTATATAGAAAAAAGACATCAGCTTCCTTCCAAAGGTCTCTGAGAATTTCTTTTTTTTTCCACTCTTTTAAGTTCACAGACTAGAATAGGATTAATAGTATTTTAGTGTACAAGTAGAATTATTCTATCTCAACATTAAAAAAAGATTTAAAAGGCCACATTACTTTTATTCTGGATTAAGAGAAAATTACTTTGTATTCCTCAGCTACAGATTAAATCATATGTTGATAATAAAGAGTAAACTGACGGCCTTATTTTCCTAATAAAACGCAAGAGTTTAGATATTGAAATAATTGTATCAAAATAAATATACAATGTAGATTGTAGCTTCAAGCAAAGTAAAACATAATTATAAATTCTGGAGATTAATAGTATAATTGTTTTCTGTAAGCATAACCGTGTATCATTACAAAGCATTTCCCTATGCTTTATAATTGCACGGGAGTCCCTGGGTGGCACAAATGGTTAAGCACTGGACTACTAACTGAAAGGTTAGCAGTTCGAACCCATCCAGAGACACCTCAGAAGAAAGGCTGGCCATCTACTTCTGAAAGGTCACAGCCTTGAAAACTATGGAGCAGTTCTACTCTGCTCCACTTGAGGTTGCCATGAGTAGGAATTGACTCAACAGCACCTGGTTTTTTTATAATTGCAAGTCAGCTGAATTTAATAGAGATAGATTAATTCCTTCAGTTGGCTCCCAAACACATATGCACATTTAAAAGATGAGAAAGACATGACTTAACAGCAGTATTTGTGAAAATGACTCAGGGATTTTAACCAGCTATAAGTTTAAATTGGCAAGCAGATTTTCACCTTGAGTAAGGAAGAACTTTCTAACAGATCCATTAAAAATGGGGGTGATTGAGCTTCCCATCACTGGAGATTTAGAAGAAGGGTCAGACATCCTGCTGCTAGGGATTTTGTAGGATTGGACTATATACGTCTAAGGGTCTTCCCAACCCTGAATGTGCCAATTAGATTATTTTTCCCACAAGGTGTTGAATGAAGCAGTTCTCTTATACAAAACAATTGAATTCGTATTGCCCTTTTCTAGCCTTTTTTTTTTTTATCTTTTTAACTTTTTTTTGAGGTAAAATAGAAATACAGAAAAGTAAATATATTCTAAATGTATGTAGCGTAAAGGATTTTTACAACCTGAACACTGTCATGTTACCAGCCACCAGACCAAGAAACAGCACATTACTAAGCACCCTGGAAGCCCCATCATCATGCTTACTTCCAGTCACAGTCTGCACCCCGTCCCCTGAGTAGTCACTGTCCTGACTTCTAACAGGGTAGATGAGTCGATGAGTTTTGTACTTTTATATCAGTGGAATCACACTGTTTTGCATCTAGCTTCTTTATTTTAACATTACGTTTTGAAGTTTCTTCCATGTTTTCACATGTAGATCATTCATTCTCATTGCTGTATAGTGTCTGTTGTGAGACTGTATCACAATTTACTTACCTATTCTACCATCAATAGACATTTGGGACTTTTACGAGTAGTGTTGTTATGAACATCCTAGTACACATCTCTTGGTAGACATGCGTACACGTTTCTGTTGGGTATATAGTAGTAGACTTGCTTTGTCATACAATGTGCACATGCTTTAGTAGATGCTGCGAGTTTTTCACAATCGTTGTGTTCAGGCCCAGTTTTAACAGGGTCCTACCATATCAGAAATGTTAGTTTTTCTGAACCCCTGTAACACTTTTTTATATCTCACTTGTGCTTGACATCTATCTTGTCATATAGTTATCTGTGTACACCTTGTCTCCCCTTCTAAGGAGCCCTGGTGTGCAACGGTTAAGCGTTCGGCTGCTGACTGAAAGGTCAGCAGGTAGAACCCACCAGTAGCTCCACAGGAGAAAAGACCTGGCAATCTTCTCCTGTAAAGATTACATACTAGAAAACCCTGTAAGGCTCTACCCTGTCATAGAGGATCGCTATGAGTTGGAATCAGCTCAACAGCATACAACAGCTGTCTTCCCTTCTAGATTATAAACTTCTTGAAAGGGTCATCTTACTCATCTTTATATTCCCCCCAAGCACCCAGTTGAGTCTTGTACAAAATAGGCTGTAAATTTAATACTTTTATGTGAACAGATGAATAAATGAGGAAAAATTATATGTAGTATTAATATCAAGAGTGTTCACAAATTGCAAAAATGTGAATAGCATGTGCAAAAACTCTACAGGGGCAACTTTAAAGTGCTGAACAGAATTAATTTATTAACGTTGGCTCATAAATTTTCCTAAATTCTGTAAGAGAATATTATATAATTTTATGTGGAAGAGATTTTAGTTTAAAGTTGAACTGTGGATTTTTAACTACTGGATTTAAACCCCGGTGTTACTGCTTACATAGAAGCATGTAAATATTATGTAACAGTTATCCAAATTTGTTATTTGTGAATTTGAAGATTAAAGAGGGGTTGGGGTGAAGAAGGATGAGAAGGGAAGTTGTGTATTAGAGCAATACAGTTATGACAACAGCGTAACTTCAGTTCGATAGCAGCTAAATCCCATCCCCTCAGATTCTTCTACTATGACTGTCAACAAGTATTGAATATTGGTGGCTTTTTTATTTAGGATTGTTACTGTTTGGAGCCCTGGTGGTTAAGTGCTTGGCTGATAACCAAAAGGTCAGCAGTTCAAATCCACCAGCCTCTTCTTGGAAACCCTGTGGGGCGGTTCTACTCTGTCCTACAGGGCCACTATGAGTCAGAATCGACTCGACGGCAACGGTTTTGGTTTTTTGGTTTATTACTGTTTGAAACTGTTCCGGCAGAATGTTAAGGATTTATGGGTGTTTTTCCCCCTTCATACCTTTATCTACATTCAAATTTTATTCAGCGAATACAGAAAAATATATTTTTTAATATTTAAATACTTTTAAAATCAGAAAAATTTTTTAAAAAATAATTTACGTTGCATATCTTGCTACCTTGACTGTCTCTTTTATTTCAGTCTTGGCCTGACTATGAGGATATCTATAAAAAAATTATTGAAGTTGCCACATTTTTAGATTTGCCTCGTTTTCCAGACATAACTGAAGACTGCTGTCTACATCCAAACATCTTATGTATGAAATATTTAATGGAAGTCAATCTACCTGGTAGGTGTGTAGTATATGTGGTGAGGAAAGCTTTTACCTACTAGAATTATAATGAGAGGAATGTAGAATCTTTTCAAATCACAGAATATGAGAGCCATAGTCACTTAAAGCTTAATTTCAGATTCCTTTCTTAAAATAATTCAGACCACGTATTTAAAAGAGAACACTGTTCAGAGATAAAGAGGTCTGTTTTAGTAGATGTGAAAGTATGAGGGCTTTATGTTTCAGATAATATATTTGATTGTTACAGTAAGTTTACTGTTGTTGTTGTTAGTAGCTGCCATCAAATTGGCCCCTGACTCACGTACAATAAATGCCAAGTAAAATAACTAAACATTTCAATGTGTTAGGGAAGACCTAGCCAACCAAAAAAGAAAAAAAGGCATCACTTTTTCTTCATTTGTATGAAGCTTGATTATTAGATAGTAAACTCTAATAAAAAAAATCCCATAAGCCAAACAGTGGTAATGTTTTTGTTTTTTGGTAGTGTATGCTATTTCCAGTCCCTAAAACAAATGGAGACCAAAGTTTGGTAGGATCACAGTGAACTCTTTAAGACAGTGTAACACAATCTGAGAAGAGCCTCACTATACTTGGTTTAAAATATACCAAGACACAGGTAACTCAGATGGAATTTGCTGATGTAATTCGTTCATTCCTGAGTTTCTTGCTAAACTAGAAATATGAGAAATTCAGGACTTCTATTCTTAAAAGGAAATGTAAACACAGTGTGACAGTACTGTTGCTTAAGTAATATAAAAAAGTGATTGAATGTATTTTTAAATAGAAGAGGAAAATACTTACGTTATATGAAAAAAGCAATATATGAAATTGTTCGTACACTCTAATTTTAACTATAAAAGTAAATATAATTATGTAGTAACATAAATAATGAGCCCTGATGGTGCAGTGGTTAAAGCGCTGGACTGCTAACTGAAAGGTCGGTGGTTCAAAACCACCAGCGGCTCCACAGGAGGAAGATGTGGCAATCTGCTTCCATAGAAATTTACAGCCTTGGAAACCCATTGGGGTTGCTGTGAGTCAAAATCGACTTGACAGCAGTGGGTTTTGGGTTAACATATAAATATGCATATATAAGTATTAAGTCTATAATTTTTAAATATTTTTGAAAACAGGAAAGAAAATAATTTAAACTCTTCATATGTATCATCTATTAAGCTAAAGAATTTATGTCTTGTTGAGATTTCAGAAGTCACCAGTTATTTAAGATTTCAGAATTTTTGTTTTGGATTTATGTTATTTACTTCTTTGATGACTCTTTCAAAGTATGGAGAGATCCTGTGTTCTGTCATATATTTCGAAATCTTAAACTTAAAAAGAGAATACTAGGTTATAAAGGATACCAAGGATTCAAAAAAAAACAAGTAACTGAAGCAAGCTTCTACTTCAAGTGATTGCTCTTGGACAGAGAAGGTGGCAGGATTTTCTGACCAGTGTGTGTAGTTTAATAGTTTTTCTTGCCTAACTAACTCTTCCTGGGAGTAACAAGTAGAATTAAATCCATTATAATGTGAAGAGAGACATTATTGTCACTTGATTATTTATTAAGTGAACTTCTTGAGGAAAGCTAGTTGCTCAGTGAATGTTTGTGGAATGATTGAGTAAAAAAGCTAAGTGAAAATTTTAGTTATTAGAATCTAGTAGACAAAAATACTTTGATACCATGTATTGAATTATCATTGTTATATGTGTTCTGTTTGTGAAAAGTTTTTTTATCAATGAAAATGTTTTACTTAAAAATTTTTACTGAAACACAAAATTAGTTTTGTATTTCATTTATTCTTCATCACCAACATATATATATATAGTTATCTCTGATTATGTGGAGGTAGTTAGGGGTAAGAAGACAAATAAAATAAGCCTTAGTCTCTGCCCTCAAGTTTAAGAGGAAGATGGAGAAGATAAAGAAGTAAACACTTAACTGTGTACAGTAGTGGGGTAAATGCTAAGATAGCCATGTTAGCATTCAGAAGAAAACTAATCAAAGAAGACTGCTGCTATCCGATAAACGTTCTTAGAGGAAGAGATTGGTATAACTGAGTTCTGTAAGATCAGTGAGAATCAGCGCGGCAAAGCCTAAGAACAGGAATGGGAAGAGAAATAGGCTTTCCAGGAAAAAGGGCAGAGGTAGCTGTGCAAAGGCAGAGAGGCAAGAGAGAACGTGGCTTGTTTGGGAAACTATAGAAACTATTTAGGTTGGAAGCTAAGAGTTGGACGGGTTAATGAGAGCAGAGGGAATGAGATGATTGGACAGGAGGCAGGGAGATCTGTTATGATGATGAACTAAATAGCAATAGTGGAGATAGTGAGAAGTGGATTGATTGGAGATCAGTCAGCATAATAGCTAACATTTATTAAGTGCTCACTATATGCCAGGCAAGAAGCCCTGGTGGCACAATGGTTAAGCATTCGGCTGTTAACCAAGAGGTTGGTGGTTTGAACCTGCCCAGCGGCTCTGCAGGAGAAAGACCTGGCAGTCTGCCTCCATAAGGATTACAGCCAAGAAAACCCTGTGGGAAGTTCTGCTCTGTCACATGGGTTGCTATGAGTCAGAATCAATTTGATGGCACCCAGCAACAACAATATGCCAGGCACTAATATAAGTGCTTTAGATATATTAATTCGTTTAATCTTAACAATAACTATAAGATAGGCATTATTGTTATTCCTGTTTCATACAGATGAAGAAACTGAGGCACAGAGGGGTAATATGCTAGTAAGCAATGGAGCAGGGATTCCAGTCCAGGCAGTCTGGTTTCATAATCTACTCTCTTAACCACTATAAAACACATCGCCGATTCCAACTCTTAGCAACCCTGTATACTATATACAGGGAATAGCATCAGCCAGATATTGTGACTGACTAAATGTAGGAGATTCGATTCAATTCAACACATGTTTATTCAGCTCTTACAGTAATAGCTATTTATACTTGAAATTAATTAAAATAGGATATGGTACATCTTAGGTACTTAGATTACTGAGTGAATAAAGTTGTTTAGTAACTTAGAGGTTTCAAAATATATTCATTTGCCCTAGTTTACTTAGTTTATTCTCACCATAACCCATTTTACAAATGATGAGACTGAGTTTGAGTGACTCTGATGCCTAGTCACAAAGCTAATGATTAGGAAGCCTAAATATAGGACTAAGATTTTCTGGTTCCAAGTCTCACATTATTCAGTCTTGAGTAATAGATGGAGCCTGTGCCAACTTCTGATTTCCTTGGGAAAGCAGTGCATCTAGTTAAGTGTACGTGGAGGGCCTCCAGTGTGCTAGCCATGGTGCCAGCACGAAGTGTTCATTCCCTAGAGAAACGCTTGATCTTAGAGGGGAGTTAGTCTACACCAATTGGTGTAGAAACACAGACGAGACGTGTGAAACAGTAGAAAAACTGAGGAGTGGCTGCATATTAATTCAGTGCCAAGATGTGTCATATAAACAGTAGCTGTTTCAGGAGGTCCAAATAGGAAAAAGTATGCCTAGCCAAGATTCTACCAATATTAGTTTTTCTATACAGATACCATTTTTTGTTTTACTTTTTCACAAAATGTATGTCTCCAAGTTCTAGCTTAGTACCACATTTTAAGATAAAGTTTTTCTTAAAGGTATACACATTGGTACAGTCTAGTTAAAATAATTTAATTTACATTATACTGTTTTGTTCTTCAACAGATGAAATGCACAATTTAACCTGCCAAGTGGTAAAACTAACTGGAATAGGAGAAGTGGATTTTCTGACATTTGATCCTATAGCTAAAATGGCAAAAACTGTTAAATATGATATACAAGCTATAGCTATCATTATAGTAGTATTGAAACTTCTCTTTTTATTGGATGACAATTTAGAATGGTAAGTGTGTGTCTTAATTTTATGAAAAGTAACACTTTATTGTACTGATCTTAGTTTTAAAAAGCTAAGGAAAAATAATTTTAAAAAATAATTATGGTAGTTTTTCCTAATTATTAAAAGTTAAGGAATCCATATTTAACTCAGTAGAAAATGGAGACTCCATTGTTATAAAATATTGGCTAGTAGTAACAGTTACTTCTTATATAATGTTTTGACTCACGCTACCTTAGTAAGTTGTTTGTACTGTTTTATTCCTGTTTTTTAGGTAGATAAACATATTTGTCATTGCTTCACTGACTCCTGAGTTTTAAAATATCATGCATAAGTCCTAAATAATCATTTAGCACTTTATTTATATATGCCTTTAGGCTCTTGGGCCCCTCGTGGTGCAGTGGTTCAGAGCTCGGCTACTAACCAAAATGTAGACAGTTCGAATCCACCAGCTGCTCCTTGGAAACCCTTGGGCAGTTCTACTTTGTCCTGTAGGGTCACTGTGAGTCCTGTGAGTCGGAATCGACTTGACGGCAATGGGTTTTAGGCTCTTTGCACTCCGTGTCTCTCAATGATTATTATAGAAAGTAAAGGAATCTTATGATGTTACCTCCCAAATGCCAACAAAGAATGGCAATATTCATAGTATCCTCTTCCCTCTTTCAGTGATTGCTTCATCATTAAAATTTGGTATCAGTTTCAAGTACTGTTCTATACTTTTCTTTCAGAAGAATTCAAAGTTTAACTTTCCAAATAAGGAATTTCTAAATGAATTAACTCGTTTGTTGTTATCTGCAGGTCTTTATCTAATCTTGCTGAAAAACATAATGAAAAGAACAAAGAAGGTACTTAATTTTTTATCAAATTTAAAGTGATTGTAAATGATGGATTAAAAGATGGAGTAAATGTAGGGGGAAAAACTTTGGTGAAAAATATACATGTAGACATATACATACATACATATATAAATTGTATACCTTGTACCAGGATTTTATTTTCATATAATGATCTACTTATGTATCTGGACTACTAAAGAATCTTCACTGACTTCCTTCTGTGTGTGTGGTATAGACTAACCTGCTTTTTTATTCCCAATTTCTACTCACTAGCCATACTAGACCATGGGTTTACTGGCAGTTTTTTTTTTTTTTTTTTACCGTACTGTCTACTCTAATGCTTTCAGCCTTTGCTTATGCTGGTCCCTCTACCTGAAATGCTCTTTCCTTATTATCCCGTAAACCCCCTTCAGTGCCTGGCAAATTCCTCTTCATTCTTGAAAATGCAACATAAATACTACTTTTCTACCCACTCTTCACACTCACTCCCCACCTCACCTTTTCCCAAATCAGAAGTAGTCACTCCTGCCACAGTCACTCCTGTTCAAACTTCTGTTATATGTTTAGCACATTGAATTTTAACTAGTGGCCTAAATACGTATTTTTACGCAAATAAAGCACACCTACGTTTGTTTGCCAACTGCGCTCTCCCCCTCCTCCCCACCTGAGGCTTTTTCATAAGTGCCACTATGCCAGTCTTTTTTTACATGTTGCTATTAAAAAAAAAATTAGCATAGCACACATACAAAAATACCTCATAGGGAGAGGGTGCGGTTGGCAAACAAACGTAGAAGATAGGCATTATTTGCGTAAAAATACAGTATATCTTTCCCTAATACCAAACCAAAAAACCAAACCCACTGCCGTTGAGTCAGTTCCGACTTATAGCCACCCCATAGAGTTTCCAAGGCTGTAAATCTCTACAGAAGCAGACTGCCACATCTTTCTCCCGAGGAGCCACTGGTGATTTCGTACTGCTGATGATCCCTTTAACCACTGCACCACCAGGGCTCCTATCCCTATTAGATTGTTAATATTTGTAAAATGTTTAGAATATCTGCCATATAGTAAGGATTATATAAGTTACAGAAAGACATAGAGATAGATTTTGAGCTTCTATGTCTTTAGCCTCATCTATCCTGAGACCAGAGGAACTAGATTGTGCCCGGTTACCACTACCAGCTGTTCTGACGAGGGACACAATAGATAGTCCCGGATAGAATGAGAGAAAAATGTAGAACAAAATTCAGATTCCTAAAAAAGGCCAGACTTATTGGACTGGTGGAGACTAGAGGAACCCCTGAGACTATTGCCCTGAGATAGCCTTTAAACTTGGACTGCAGCCACTCTCAGAGGTCACCTTTCAGCCAAATAACAGATTGGCTCATAAAATAAACAATATCACCCATGAGTACTGTGCTTCTTTAAATAATCATCTGTATGAGACCAAACAGTCAACATTTATCCTAAAGCAAAGATGAGAAGGGCGGGGGTGGGGCGCAGGGAAGCTCTTTCTCGTTGTTAGGTGCTGTCAAGTTGGTTCCGACTCTAAGTGACCCTATGTACAACGGTATGAAACACTGCCCGGTCCTGTGTCATCCTCACAGTCATTGCTATGTTTGAGCCCATTGTTGCAGCCACGGTGTGAATCCATCTCATTGAAGGTCTTCCTCTTTTTCACTGACCGTCCACTTTACTAAGCATGATGTCCTTCTCCAGGGACTGGTCCCTCTTGATAACAAGTCCCAGGTACATAAGACGAAGTCTCACCACCTCAGCATCCTCGCTTCTAAGGAGCATCTGGCTGTACCTCTTCTAAGACAGATTTTTCATTCTTCTTACAGTCCATGGTATATTCAGTATTCTTCGCCAACCTCATAATTCAGATGCATCAGTTCTTCTTTGGTCTTCCTTATTCATTGTCCAGCTTTTGCATGTATATGAGACGATTGAAAATACCATGGCTTGGGTCAGGCACACCTTTGTCCTCAAAGTGACATCTTTGCTTTGTAACATTTTAAAGAGGTCTTTTGCAGCAGATCTGCCAATGCAATATGTTGTTCGATTTCTTGACTCTGCTTCCTTGGACATTAATTGTGGATCCAAGTAAAATGAAATCTTTGACAACTTCAGTATTTTCTCTGTTTATCATAATGTTGCTTATTGATCCAGTTGTGAGGATTTTTGTTTTCTTTGTGTTGAACTGTATCCATACTGAAGGCTGTAGTCTTTGATCTTCATCAGTAAGTGCTTCAAGTCCTCTGTACTTTCAACATGCAAAGTTGGGTCATCTGCATATTACAGGTTATTAATGAGTCTTCCTCTAATGCTGATGCTGCATTCTTCTTCATATAGTCTAGCTTTTCAGATTATTTGCTCAGCATACAGATTGAATAAGTACGGTAAAAGGATACAACCCTGACACACACCTAGATTCATGGAAACAGAACAATCAGAATGGAAATAATGAGAATGCTGATGCATTGTGAAAAATGTAACCAATGCCTTTGAACAATATTGTAGAAATTGTTAAATGGTGTCTTAGTCATCTAGTGCTGCTGTAACAGAAATACCACAAGTGGATGGCTTGAACAAAGAGAAGTTTATTCTCTCACAGTCCAGTAGGCTATAAGTCCAAATTCAGGGTGTCAGCTCCAAAGGAATGCTTTCTCTGTTGGCTCTGGAGGAAGGTCCTTGTCATCAATCTTCCCTTGGTCTGGGACCTTCTCTGCACAGGAACCTCAGGTCCAAAGGATGCACTCCGCTCCCGGCACTGCTTTCTTGGTGGTATGAGCTTCCCATGTGTCTCTGTTCACTTCTCTCTTTTATATCTCAGAAGAGATTGGCTTAAGACACTATCCAATCTTGTATACCTCATCAGTATAACTGCTGCTAATCTATCTTACTAGGTCATAGTGATTGAATTTACAACACATAAGCAAATCACTCAGATTACAAAATAGTACACAATTATACAATACTGGGAATCTTGACCCAGCCAAGTTGGCAGATACTTTTGGGGGACACAATTCAATCCATGACAAATGGGAACCAAATTTCTGTGTAAACTTTCACTAAAAACACAATAAGACGTTATTTAAAAAATATGTCTTTAGTTTCTAACTTAGTGATTGGCCTAAGAGCAACTCCATGAAGTTTAGTAAATATGTGAATTCTCAAATTCAGTTCCAATTTCTCACTTGTTCTAACTAGGATTTATGTTCACTGGTTTTAGGAGCTTGGATTTAATGATAGTAATCAATTCATGTGTTTTTTCCAGAATATATGCAAAATAAAATAGTTCTTTCTGCACATTGCACTATAGCTCCTACATAGAAAGAAAGATTGAGCTAGTTATCTACTGATGTCCCTTCTAATACTAAAAGTTCACAGTAGGCTATGTAGGCAATTAGAGTAAGCAAAGCACTTTGACATATATCTTCTCTGTGGTCCTCAAAGTAAGTTTATGCTGTCAGCAGGACAAAGATTACTGTCTCCATTCTCTGCTTCTCCTGCTTTCCGCCTTCCCCTGCCACTCCCACATCATTGATGAGGAATTTGTGGTTTAAAGAAGTTGTGAGTTACTCAGGGTTACAGAACTTAATGGTTTACAGTTTCTCTTTATCCTTATAGTCCTTTTGGTAGTTTTCTTTTCTCTGTGGCTGTGTGGCATACAAGGCCATATCGGATTAACTGATGATTATATTGGCAAGTTGAGGAGATTTTTAATTAGCCATTGAAAGATACTATTTTCATTAGAGTATGTAGCTTTTCATTTAGCCATCTTCCTCCTATCAGCCTTCCTTTCTTGTAACTCCCTCACTCTGTAATCCTCTTCTCTGCTTTACCTTTTCATTTCCCTTTTTTACCTCCCTCTTTTTCCCATCTCCCTATATGGATTGAATAAAAGGGTGAAGAGTGAATTATTATACTTGATGACATTCAATTCTGTTGCCTCTCTAACCTCCACATCTTGAACACACACTCACTCTTAACGGTCCGGTGCAGTCTACTTTTTTGCTTATCTAGATTCTTTGGGTTAGGATTATGAAGAACAGGAATAGGGTTAATGAAACTAGAAGTGTGGCGTCAACTACTATAGTACTATTCCACACATTTATCAATAATTTGTTCCTTGGTTTATGTATTTATCAAACATGTTGGTGCACACTGCATGCCAAGCACTGCGCTGGGCACTGGGTTTGGGAGGAGGAGTGTAGTGACAAGCAAAATGTGTCTTCTCTTCTCAAGGATGTTATAATCAAGTCTAGGGGAAACAGACATGCAAAAAGATTATTTCCATATAATCTAATTAGGGCCATAATGTAGGTAGGAACACAGGAGGGAGTGATGGATTGGTTGGGAGAATCATGTCAGAGTATGGAGACAGTTACTCTACCTGTAATTTCCAAAAGCTATTGTATACGTGTTTGGCTATGTCAGTGAATGAAGAGTCAGATGAACAGTGTGTATCATGATAATGTAATTTATTTGGTTAATATTCATGGATTTCTTTTCTTTCAGATAAGCCATGGTTTGATTTCAGAAAGTGGTACCAAGTTATGAAGAAAACTGTTGATGAGAAAAAACAAAAATGGGAAGAAGCCAGGGCCAAGTATGTTCTCTTCTAGTTTTGGATTCACCTACTTTCTTTCCAAGTCTGTTACTTTACGTGTGGAAGCTGAAGTTTCATCAGTATAGACTCATCAGCATTGTGACTTTTTCCCTGGAAATATTAACCATACATTTTAATTAACTTTACTTTTTAACATTACTATTAACTAAACTCCAGATGTTGTTATTTGGATTTTACCAGTGTTTCCATTAATGTCATCTTTCTGTTCCAGAATCCAATCCAGGGTACCACACTGTATTTAGTAACTAAATTTTTATAATTTGCATGAGTCTCATCTGGGTTTCCAACACTCCCCCCCCTTCCTCTTTTTCAAAGTTGGTTATTTCCTGTCTATGCTTCCCAGTATTATAAAGATTCCAAGTGTCAGCCTGTGACATAAGTAATTAGAACATTCCCCCAAAGTAAAGGTCCCTATGAAAATCAAAATAAAAGAAAGCAGACAGAGGATATATTTAATTCAGTTAGTCTCACTTTTAACTTTTTTTCTACTCTCATTCTGATGTAGGTTGGTTATGGTAGAGTAGAAAGAGCATAGCTTGAGAGACAGACAGTGCTGGCCTTGAATCCTGATTGCATAACTAGCTGTGTGACCTCGGGCAAGTTACTTAACCTCTTAGCATCAGTTCACTGAAATTTAGTTCGTTCATAGATTTTCAGAGACACCATCTCATATAGTATAGGGTACCTTGCCATTGCACTCTGCTGCCTATTCTTAGAACTTTGAGTGTCTATAAGACTTTGAAGAAAAGGTTAACATCTCTTATTTTTATGTAAATTTTCAGTAGTACTAATTTGATCAGATATTTTTGTATCCTTTGAGGAAAATCACGTTTCTTTAGATTAGTTAAGATGATAATTTGGTCAGCTGCAATTTACTTCTCAGTAAAGTAGGGATAATAATGCCTACTTACATACTCTTCTAATTAAGAACTAATTTTCAAGTTTCAGAGGTAAAACTAGATTATTTTTCCTCTAAATTTAAGAGAGCTCTGAAATAGAGAGACAGACTCCTAGGGTGGATGAAGCACTATGGGGAAGAAGATCCTTGCCAAAAAGGGGAGAAGGGAACAGTTTCTCCTTGTTCAGGATTGGCACACACTGATAAAGGAGATGGGGTGAGAGGGGAACTTACTCTGACAGCCTGTGGATCCCCAGGAAATTGGGTCCTTCCTCTTCCTTGTCCGAGAAGGAATGGCTCTTCAGCCACTCAGTCTCAGTGGGTACAAGAGTAGCACCAAGAACAAAAGTTTGTTCTGTTGTCTTAGGTTGTCTTGGTGAAGTGGCCATTGGTCCTTCATTTTTATAGTGCCAGCTGGGATTAGTCCTGACTGACATTGAGAGGCCAGGTGTTCAGGGACCACACTACCCAGGCTTCTCAGTAGTGACTTAAAAACTTTCATTAATCCAAATCAAGCAAACTTCAAAATAGCCGTTGGAGCCCAAATTCAGATTGTAGTGTTACAGTTAATTGCTCATCTAAGGCTTACTGACTTTTAGCTACCTTAGGGGAGAATTTAATGACCAGAAGCATAAGTCTAGTTACAAAATGGCATTTTCCAGGGAGATAGCAGGCCTGAGGAAAGGGATTGCCCAGGGGATCCATTATCAAGATCTTACTTTATAGTGTATGTGCTCCGGGCTAAGTGAGATAACATGTAAATCACCACAAACCAGAGCTTGAGCACAAAGTCCCAGCGCTTATCTATCTCTTCCACCCTATTTCACCCATTTTTGACATAAATTTCTAGTTTTTCTTTCTCTGTTCTTCTGGATATCACCTTCCATGTTTGTATCTAGACTATATAAAGGCTATATATAGTATCTAGACTATATATAGACTACAAAATATATACAATATATAAAATATCTAGACTACATAAAGAATTCTCATACAATAATAAAACATTCCAATTTTAAAAACAGATGAAAGATTTGAATAGACACTTCACCAAGGAGATAGATGGCAAATAGTCACATAAACAGATGTTCAGCATCATTAATCAGTAGGGAAATGCAACTTAAAACCACAATGAATATCATTGCACACTAACTAGAATGACTAAAAAATGATAATAATAAACTGATCATACCCAGTGTGGGAACACAGAATGATACAGCCATTTTGGAAAGTTTGACAGTTTCTTATAAATTTAGACGTATACTTATCATACTAGTACTTTTCACTTCATCATATTTACCCTAGTGAAACGAAAACTTCACCTAAAAATCTGTACGCAAATGTTTATAGTGGCTTATTCATAATTGCCAAAAACTGGCAACAACCCAAATGTGAATGGATAAAGACTGAGGTACAACCATACAGTAGAATACCATTCAGCAATAAAAAAACCAAACAGCTGATACACCCAACACTATCATGACTCTTAACTGTATTGTGCTGTATGAAGGACTCAAAAGGCTGTACACACTATATGATTTCATTGATATGACGTTCCAGAGAAAGCTAAATAATAGGGACAGAAAATAGATCATTGGTTGCCATGATCTGGGGATGTGGTGAGGGGGTGACTTTCAGGGCACATGCGGGATTTTTTGAAGAGATAGAACTGTTCTGTATATTAATCATGGTGTTGATTATGTAACTGTGGGTTTGTGAAAACTTGCTGAACTGTACACTGAAAAAGGTGAATTTTACTATATGTAAATTATGCCTTAATTTTTAAAAGTACAGAAAAATCATAGAGACTGGAGGGAAGCATACAGATAATTTATAATGTAAGGACTTCGTGGCACATCTCTGTTTTTGTAGTTTTGTGTAATGGAAGAGGTAAGCAAAGTAAAGTAAATCTTTGAAGAAGCTTTGTTTTCAGAAGGGGTATCCAAACAGTTAATTTTAGTTTTGTTATTTTAGATCACCTTTACAATTCTATATAGGGTCGCTATGAGTCGGAATCAGCTTGACGGAAACGGGTTTTACCATTCTCTGGGCATATGACCCAAGGAAGTAATAATCGTTCCTTGATCATAGCATAATTGCTACCTGTGTAAGGAGCCCTGGTGGCACAGTGGTTAAGTGCTCAACTGTTAACCAAAAGGTTGGCAGTTCGAACCCACCAGTGGCTCTGTGAGAGGAAGATGTGGCCGTCTGCTTCCACAAAGATTTCAGCCTTGGAAACCCTATGGGGCGGTTCTACCCTGTCCTATAGGATTGCTATAGTCGAATTTGACTCAACGGCAACAAAGTTTTCTTTAATACCCTGGGATTGGGATTAGACTGTTTGGGGAACTTTTTTATTGTTTGAGATTTTTTATCCTGCGTATGTTGTTACTTTTATATTTTAAGAAAATGTGTAATAAAAAAAGCTATCTTGCAGAATCATAGACTCATTTACACAAGATTAAATGACAAGTTCCTTGATGTATTTTAAATGTAGTATGGTTCACCAAAATTTAGTTCACACATAATGTTCAGGAAAACCATCTCCTGTATAACACTGATTACATCTTTAGTGATTAGAGAAATTTCATTTCTGCTTTTAACATTTTAAATCACTGTGAGCATCCAAAATAAAAAGTCAACATCTGTCTTATATAAAGTGATTTTACTGATTTGAGCAGATGTTTTTTAAATCCTTGGGAGAAATCTCAGTTCTTCAGATTGGTTTAAGTGATAATATGCCATCATAATATTACTAAAATTTATACTTTTTATATGCCTTTTCTTTTCCAGCGTTAAAAAGAAATGATGAAAAGTTACCAATTATAGAATACTATCGATTTAAAAATTAGAATATTTGTATTTTTGGCTTTCTAATCTTTATCAGCTTCTTTTCTAGAAAGTTCACAGTTATTTGAGTATCTCCTGGCCAGGCACTTTGTCAAGCACTGATAATAATTACTTCTAACAATTGTATAGGATTTAAAGACCTTTTCCCATGCATTGTTATCTATTCCTCACAACAATCCTATGTAAGTAGGAGACACGTTTAGAGATGTTAAATTCATCTGTTCGTTTATTTCCATTCATTCTTCAACAGATATTTAAATGAGTCCCTACTATGTGCCAGTCACTGCCAACACTGGGGATATATATAGTCTCTGCCTCTGAGAATGTCCATAATTTGTCAGAATTCACTCAAGGCCATACCACTAGGAAGTGGCAGAGCCAGGTCCTCAGATTCAGTGCTCATCCCCATGTACCACAGCACTTCTCAAAATAAGAAAAGGGCCAGAAACCAAGAAGATGTTAATATTTTTAAAATTAATCCTTTATTTTTTTGAGCAGTTTTAGGTTTACAGAAAAAATGAGCATAAAACACAGAGTTTCTGTATACTCTCTCTCTTCTTGCCCACAGTTTCCCATTAACATCTTACATTAGTGTGGTACATTTGTTACAATCGATGAACCAATATTGATATAGTAGTATTAACTAAAGTTCATAGTTGACCTAGGATTCACTGTTTGTGTTGTACAGTTCTGAGTTTTGACAAACGCACAATGTCATGTGTCCACCATTACGGTATCTTACAGAATAGTGTCATTGCCCTAAAAATCCCTTGTGTTCCACCTGTTCATCCCACCCCCTCTGTCCCCCTGTATTTGTTTGTTACTATAAGTTATGGAAGTCCTTTACTTTAGGAAACTAAAAACTAATAAAAATGAGTCTAAAAGTGAACATTGAGCGCTATCTTTGTTCCAGAGCGGCATTGCTTGCTTGGCAAAGTTTAGCAATGACTAACTTCTAGATTTATGCTGGAATCTAGAACTAGAACCAGAAATGTAACATGTCACTTACCTTTGACCTGGTCATCCCAAATCTAGAAGAACCCTAGATGACTCTTGGTCTTTGTGACCTGGAGGGGGGACCCACAGGGTCAGATCAATCCAGGATCTTCATTTTATAGTGGCACCACCCTGGCCGGCATTCTCTAGACAAGAATTGTTTGGGACTATTAGAACTATGTCTTGCTGAAATCTAGATCTCTATTCTTCATTCCCATCAGGAATAGGATAGATTTCCAGGGGTTTAGTACCAGAGAGATCTTCATCTAACTGTAAGAGTTATCAGAATCAGAAATACTGCTAATTAGTCCTCAGCAAAAGGGCAGTTGGAGCAAAGACAAGGAGGAACAGTTATTTCATAGGTGTCTTTATAAGAATGAGCAGCAAGGAATTTTATGATGAGGAAAACCATCTCCATGTTTCTTGTATAATTAATAGTTTCTTTAGAATCTTAGTCATTTTGGAAGCTTTTGGGAGAGGTACCTCGTTCTATTGGTCTGCTCTCTCATTCAGTGCTACTTGCTTATGTCTAGACTTAAGCTCTATATACGTGTGTCAACAGACCATTCTAAGCCAGAGCTGTTACAGTGAATATCAGGAATTTCACATATTACTTCAGAGAAATTGTTCTCTGAAATGCATTTAAGTTCATTTATTCGCCATCCTGCTCCAGCTTCTGTTCTATTTGCATAGGTACCTGTGGAAAAGTGAAAAGCCACTCTACCACTCATCCATCGACAAATCAGTAGTATATAAAAGAAGAGGTGAGTTTCCTTTTGTTAATGCCAAGTAACAAAACAGTTGTAGAAAAACTAAATATCTTGACTTGAAAAGTGAGTATGTAATTTTTCTTACTTCTTTAAAAAATGTTCCAGAGCTCGTACACATCCAAAGGAACATCATCTCTTTCAAGATATCTCCATAGGAGTTCATCTGTTTATTTCAGTAACATGCCATTATTCAAAATAGAGCTTAAGTTCTCACCAAAATCTAAAATCCTATTTCTGTGACTTTTGGAACTCTTTGGAGAATTGCCTTTAGATTGTCTCGTCCATTCTTTTTAACTATTCTCAGTGTCTAAAAATGTTTTAATTTGGTGGATATTAACTTTTTTAATAACCAGAAGTTATTGAAACCAAGTGTCTTGAATAAAATTGATTACCTGAAGAAAGTACTTTTGTGTTGAAAAATGAAGAATAGCTTCAAAGTAGTGTTCTTGACTGGTTCATAAAATGCAATAGCCCCTTACTTCACTCAGAGTAAAACCTAAGTCCTGACAGTGGCCTGCAAGGCCTTATGAGATCTGCTTCCCTTATTGCACCCTAGTTATGTTGACCTCTTTGCAGTTCCTTACGCATCCTTGTAGATGTCAGGCACACTCCTGCCTAGCGTCTGTGTACTAGCTGTTCCCACTGACTTGAATGATTTCTCTTTCTCTCTTCCTCTTTTAATTTTTTAACCTGCCAGGCTAACCCACTCACCTTCAAGTCTTGACTCAAATACCACCTGTTTCATGAGGCCAACCCTAACCCTGCTACAACCTACTCTCCCCTCTGCCCCAGCACTTCTAGTCTCCCAGTCCCCCCTTCTTTTTTATTTTATTATGGTAAAATATGTACAATAAAAAAAATTGCCATTTTAACCATTTTTAAGTGTACAATTCAGTGACATTAATTTGCATTCACCATGTTGCACAACCGTCACTACTATATCCAAACGTTTTTCAAACAGAAACTCAATCTCCCTTAAACAGTAACTCCCCCTCCTTCTCTCCTCCCTGCTTGGTAACCACTAATAAGCTTTGGTCTCTAGATATTTCATGTAAGTGGAATTACATAATATGTGTCCTTTTGTGTCTGACTTATTTCACTCAGCATAATGCCTTCAAGGTTCATCCATGTTGTAACACGTATCAGAACTTCATTTCTCTTTATGGCTGAATAATATTCCATTGTATGGATATACCACTTTTTGTTTATCTAGTCATCTGTTGATGGACATTTGGATTCTTTCCACTTTTTGGCTCTTGTGAATAATGATGCAGTGAACATTGGTGTGCAAGCATCTGTTTGAGTCTCTGCTCTCAAGTCTTTTGGGTAATACATACCCAGGAGTGGAATTGCTAGGTCATACGGAGCCCTGGTGGCGCAGTGGTTAAGAGTTCAGCTGCTAACAAAAAGGTCGGCAATTCAAATCCACTAGCTGCTCCTTGGAAACCCTGTGGGGCAGTTCTTCTCTATCCCCTAGGGTCGCTATGAGTCGGAATCGACTAGACGACAACAGTTTTTCTTTTTTTTATGATAAGTCTATGTTTAACTTTTTAAGGAACTGCCAAACTGTTTTCTACAGCAGCTGCACCATTTTACATAACCAGCAATGGATGAGAGTTCCAATTTCTCCACATTCTCATCAACACTTGTTATTTTCTGTTTTCTGATAATAGCCATCCTATTGTGTGATATACAATAAATGATATCTCACTGTGGTTTTGATTTCTATTTCTTTAATGACTAATGATATTGAGCATCTTTTCATGTGCTTATTAGCCATTTGTGTATCTTCTTTGGTGAAATGTCTGTTCAAGTCCTTTGCTCAATTTTTAATTGGGTTGTCTTTTTGTTGTTGAGTTTTAGGAGTTCTTTATATATTCTGGATATTAAACCTTTATCAGATACATGATTTCCAAATACTTTCCCCCATTTTGTAGATTCTCTTCACTTTCTTGATGAAGTCCTTTGATGCAAAAAAGTTTCAAATTTTGATGAAGTCCAGTTTATCTATTTTTTTGTCTTTTGTTGCTCGTGCTTTTGATGTCGTATCTAAGAATCCATTGCCAAAAACAAGGTCTTGAAGTTTTATCCCTCTGTTTTCTTCTAAGAGTATTATTATTTTAGTTCTTAAATTTAGGCCCTTGATCCATTTTGAGTTAATTTTCGTATATGATCTTAAGTAGAGATCGGACTTCATTCTTTCACATGTCCCAGTACTGTTGAAGAGACTCTTCTTTCCCCATTGAATGGACTTGGCACCCTTGTCAAAAATCAGTTGACCATAGCTCTATGGGTTTATTTCTGGACTTTCGATTCTATTCCATTGGCCTGTATGTCTGTCCTTATACTAGTACCAGATTGTTTTGATTACTGTGGCTTTATGGTACATTTTGAAAACAGGAATTGTGAGTCCTCCTACTTTATGCTTCTTTTTCACGATTATTTTGGCTATTCAGAGCCCCTTTCAGTTCCATATGAGTTTGAGGATCACCTTTTCCATTTCTGCAAAAAAGGCTCTTGGAGTTTTGATAGAGATTGTGTTGAATCTGTAGATCGCTTTGGGTAACCTTGACATCTTAACAGTATTAAATCTTCTCATCCATGAACCCAGGATGTCTTTCCATTTATTTAAGTCTTCTTTAATTTCTGTCAGTGTATAAGACTTTCACCTCCCTAGTTAAATTTATTCCAGGGTGTTTTATTATTTTAGATGCTATTGCAAATGGAATTGTTTTCTTAATTTCCTTTTAGTTTGTTCATTGCTGGTGTATAGAAATGTAACTGATTTTTGTGTGTTGATCTTGTACCCTGCAACTTTGCTGAATTCATTTATGAGCTCAAGTAGCTTTCTTGTGAATTCTTTGGATTTTCTAAGTATAGGACAGTGTCATTTGTGATTAGAGATAGTTTTACTTCTTCCTTTCCAATTTGAATACCTTTTATTTGTTTTTCTTGCCTAATTGCTCTGTCTAGAGCTTCCAGTACAATGTTGAATAGCAGTGGTTAAGAAAAAGAAAACACAACCAAACAGGGCATCCTTATCTTGTTTCTGATCCTGGGGGAAAGTTTTCAGTCTTTCAGTCTGAGTATGATGTTAGCTGTGGGTTTTTCTTAAATCCCAGTATTCATGTTGAATACTTTCCCTTCTGTTCCTAGTTTTCTGAGTGTTTTTATCATAAAAGGGTGTTGGATTTTGTCAAATGGCTTTTCTGCATCAATTGAGATGATCGTGTGTGGGTTTTTTTCCTTCATTCTGTTAATGTGGTATTTTAGATTGATAGATTGATTTTCTAGTGTTGATCCACACTTGCATTCCTGGGATTAATCTCACTTGGTCATGGTGTGTAATCCTTTTAAAATGCTGTAGGATTCAGTTTGCTAGGATTTTTACATCTATGTTGTTATTGTTAGTTGCCGTCAAGTCATTTCCGACTCATGGCAACCCCATGTGTGCAGAGCAGAACTGCTCCATAAGGTTTTTAAGGCTGTGACCTTTCAGAAGCAGATCATCAGGCCTTACTTCCAAGGAGGCTTTTGGTAGGTTCAAACCACCAACCTTTCAGCTACTTGTCAAGCATGTAACTGTTTCTTTCACCCAGGGACTCCTTTTGTATCTATATTCATGAGGAATGTTGGTCTGTTATTTTCTTTTTCAATCCCCTTTTTTAAATAAGTTTTTTTATCCAGAGAATTTTAGATTTCCAGAAAAGTTATAAAATACTACAGAGATAGTACAGAGAGTTCTCCTGTACTTCTTGAGTTTCGGTTTCCCTTAATGTTATCATGGTACATTTCCATGATAACATTTGTCAAAACTAAGAAACCAACATTGGTACAGTATTATCAAGTAAACTCTAGACTTTATCCAGCTATAACTACCAGTTTTTCAATTAATGTCATTTTTTTTTCTGTTCTGGCATCTAATCCAGGATGCCACATTACAATGATTGGTCATGTGTTCTTAGTTTTTCTGGTCTGTGATGTTTCTCATTCTTTCCTTATTTTCCATCACCTTGACAGTTTTGAGGAGTACTGTTTTATAGAATGTCTCTCCGTTTGGCTTTGTCTGATGTTTTGTCTTGGTTAGAATGAGTTATGGGTTTTGGGGAGGAGGACCATAGAAACGAAGTACCCTTCTCATCACATCATATCAAGGGTACATGATATCCGCATGACATCCTGGTGATATTAACTTTCATCTCTTGATTAAGGTAGTGTTTGCCAGGTTTCTCCACTGTAAAATCACTCTTTTTCCCTTTTCATACCCTATTCTTTGGAAGTGGGCCACTACATCCAGCCCACACTCAAAAGAGGGGAAGGAGCTAGGATCTATCTCCTGGAGGGAGGAATTACATATATTATTTGGAATTCTTCTAGGCGAAAAATCTGTCTCTTCTCCACCATTTATGTTTTTATTCAGTGTGGATTCCTTATTTTATACTTTGGGTTATAATCCAATACTATATTTTTTATTTTATTTTTCAAATTATTCCAACTCTTACTGAGAGTTTCTTTAGTTTGGTTCCCATGTCCCTCTGACATGCCCTCAACCTTGTATTTTTTGAGCACTTCATTTCTTTCTGGTACTACAAGATATTCCCAGCTCATCTTGTATTTTCCCTACCCAACCCTTCCTGATCCCTTTCACTCTGCTCTGCTTTTACTTCTTTCAATATCCCTTCCTCCCTTCTCACATACATTTTAATTTAACTTATTTATTATATTTCTTGTTTTTGTGTTATTTTCCCCTGCTGGACTATACACTTCACAAGGGCCGCATCTCTCTCTGTTTTGTTACTGATGTATCCAAGGCACACTGAACAGTGCCTGTCACTTAGGAGGCTCTCAGTAAATGTGTGTTGAATGAGCGAATGAATTAAGTGGCTCTGAAAGCATTTCTAAGATGGTAATTCTAAAACGTTCTGAGTAATATAAAACATCATTGGAGTGTTTGGCTTTCCAAAGTGATTGCTTTTATGAGGATAGTACTCATTTGTATTTGGGAGTTACTGTCTTCTGCCACATGACCCCCTATTTCTGTTTTTACTTCTACTGCTTGGTTCAGGCCCTCAACATCTTTTGTCTATGTTATTTAAGTAGTCTCATAATTGTTCTCACTTCATCTTACGTTTCTTCAGTCCATCCTATAAAGAGTGATCTTTCTGGCCTAAAGCCTATTGTCAACAAATAGGGTTCAAATCCCATATCATAGTGTGTAAGGCTTTCCTCAGACTGATCCTTGCCCGTCTCACTAAGGTGTTTCACCCACCAGCCCTTCACTTTCTATGCTTCTAATTAGCCTTTTTTCACTCCCTTTGTCTTTCTGACAAACATCTTTTCATTTTACAAGACTCAGCTCAAACATGGCCTCCTCTAAGAAAATGTTTCTTAGCTCTACCGTCCAATTGAATTGACTGTTTCTTTCTGTTAGGCCCACTCTGTTCTTTACATGCTTTCATTCTTCATTGTAGTTACTAGTTTGTCTTTCCTACAATAGACTCTAAGCTCTTAGAGGGTGGAGACTGTGACTAATACAGGATTGTATTTCGGTGCCTAGTACAATACCTGGTGCGTAGTAGATAGCAAATGTTTGCTTTTGACAATGAATGAATGAACAAATAAATATTAATGTTGTCATATTTATTTTAAAATAAGTCTCTTTATCTTATACTTTGCGATTTAACATTAATTTTTATTTTATTCCTTTTTTTCTCCATTTCCAGAAATGGTAGTGAATCTACAAAAACAATTTAGCGCACTGGTTGATTCAACACCAACTGTTGAAAAAAAAAGTCCTTCAAGTTTTCAGTTCAACTGGTCTGAAGAAGACACTGATAGAACTTGTTTCCATGGACATAGCCTCCAAGGAATCCTGAAAAAGAAAGGCCAGTCACTGACAACCAAGAATTCACTATACTGGCTTAGTACACAGAAATTCTGTAAAAGGTACACGATGTTCTTAGTAATCAAAAGCTATAATACATGGTGAAATTCACAGTTTGGCCTGAAGTAGTATTCTTTTCTAATTAACAAAAAAAGTTAAAGTAGTTGACTATAATAAGAGCCAGATAGGTTATTTGTTGGAATTAGAAGATGGTGAGCTTATAATCAAGATAATGAGCATTATAAATTGAATTTTGTGTGAGAGTTTTAGGACAGCTGGAAAAAAATGAAGATAGATGATGTAGCACAATTATCACAAACCTGTTCTTCCTAGCTAAATTAACCTGCAGTGAAACAGCCAAAGCAATAGAAGTATAAATGAATGTGGATCAGGAGAGCATACTGTATTTTTTAATCTATTTTTCTGAATAAGTTACTTATATCATGCCCCTTTACATCTTAATACTTCCTCATGTGTTTCCTAAAAATAAGGATATTCTCCTAAGTAACCACAATTGTTGTTGTTGTTAGGTGCCATCAGGTCAGTTCTGACTCAAAGCAGCGCTGTGTACAACAGAATGAAACACTACCCAGTCCTGCGCCATCCTCACAATCCTTGCTATGTTTGAGCCCCTTGTTGCAGCCACTGTTAATCCATCTCATTGATGGTCTTCCTTATTAAATGAAAATAGAGATTTTAGTTTGAGCTTGGTAAAGATATCTTGTGTAAATACTTGAATAAGTTTTAATTTAAAAAGAACAAACCCATTGCTATCAAGTTGATTCCAATTCATAGCAACTCTAGAGGACAGAGTAGAACTGCCCCATAGTGTTTCCAAGGAGGGCCTGGTGGATTCAGACTGCTGACCTTTTAGTTAGCAGTCGAGCTCTTAACCACTGTGTCACCAGGGTTTCACCTTTTAATAGTCATCTTAAAAATAGAGTTGACTTCCCACATATAAATGCAATGAGATAAATGAGAATAATGAGAAAATTTTAAGAGACTCATTTCTAAAATAGTACCTATCCTGTATCAGTGGACTAAGGCATATTGGCAAATATGAATGAAAAATTTCCTGGTAAAGACCAGAAAGTAATACAAAAGATGAAGAATCATATGTTCAATTTACAAAGTCCATAAGAGAAGAGAAATTATCTGAGAATCAATTGCATGAATGAAGCATATAGTATAATTTTATATGGAGTAGGTATATCTTCTGAACTAATTACCACTGAGATTTTATTTTAGTTCAGTTGCTTAGTTATTGCTTTGATTTTTTTTTTTTTTTTTTTTTCCTTTCTCTACCTGCATTTCCTGTTTAGATTCTTTCCTCTTAGCTACTGGATATGCAAACTCTAGGAAACAAAGCTTACTTTTATGATTATTGAGTTTGGAGAAAGTGGGATTAAGGACAAGACACCAGAGGGAATTAATCTCTGTGGGACATAGCAAAAGCCCCCATAGTGACCAAAAAGTAAAACAAATGCAAGCTTTTGACTTAGGTCACATTTAATTATCAGCTCTTTGGCATACTAGTTTCACTACATTCTCACACTTCTTACTTAGTAATAGGTTGCCTCCTTATTTTCTCTCTCTCTCTTTTAATGAAGAGTTTTATATTCCCTATAAAAGGTAGATGCTGGAATAATACAGTATAAGTTATTGTTTAGGTAATTTATTTCATATGACTCAGAAAATTTCATCAGATAGTGGGTAATGAAGAATGTGGTACTCCCCAGAGCACAAAATTTGCTTTTTCTTTAATTACACTGAAATTCAAGTCAAAAAAGTATTTTTTGAGCACTTGAAGGTAAATAAATCTCTGCCCTAAATCCTAGGTGGATCCAAAGATAAATCAAGAGGGTTTTTTTTTTTTTTCCTCCCCTAAGCCTAGGTGGAGAGAAGATATCTTTTATGAGAGTATGTATGTTTTCCTCTACTTCTTTTGTAGTGTCTTTACAATAGCTGTAGAAAGGAGTATGTGGATCAAAACCTACAGGAACAGTTAGATAAAATTCTTTCAACTTTAGAGTATATTTGAATTTTTTTCATAATATTGGTGGAAGAAACTAAAGTGGTTCAGGCTATGCCATAAAATTCCTTTCTCTCTTGCCTATTTTAATTTTTAGTTCAAATGTGTATAGTAATAGTGAGAAGGCCATGGAGTAAACCGGTATTACGACTCTGAAGTCACTTCACCACTCAATTTCTTTATATTTAAAATAAAAAGATTCATCTAATATTCTTCCCTCCCTAACATTCTAAGTAATTTATATGGGAAAAATAAATCTCATTGTGACTTTATATTTTTATACTAACTCACATCCCCATATTGGCATAGAAATTGTATACAGGGAAATTTTCCGTAGTAGTTAAGAGGACTTGCTAGAGAATCAGGCTGTTATATCCTAGCTCTGCTACTTGCTAGTTGTGGGCAAGTTATTTACCATCTCTACAGCTCTGTTGCCCCAGTTGTAAAGGTAGGGATCATGCTGATTTTATGCTGTCCTCAAAACCTCCAGCAACTCTCCTCTCACTCAGAGTGAAATCCAAAGGCCCTGTGGTGCTTGTTACAAGCCCGTACTTGATCTGTCCCTCTGCTACTTCTCTGACCTCATCTGCTACTGCCTGTATCTGTGCTTACTCCCTCTGTTCACAGTGGCAGCATAGCTGTTCCTTAAACTTGCCAAACACTCTCCTGACTCAGGCCTTTGCATATGTTGTGCCTTCCGCCTGCCCCCACCGCCACCCCCACCCCCCATATACCCACATGGGCCCACTTCTTTCAGGTTTTTGCTCACTTTCTCAGAGAGGCCTTCCTTAACCATCCTGTCTAAAATAGCACCAACCCTCCTCCACACACACCCTATCACTCTCTATCCCCCTTGCCTGTCTTATTTTTCCTTATAGCTCTTATCACTATTTAATATATACTTATTTTGCTAGTTTTCTGCCTCCCCACACTAGAATATAACTAACTTGAGTACAGGGACTCTTTGTTTAATGTCAAATCCCAGAGGCTAGAACAGGGCCTAGCACATAGTAGGTGCTTACCAGGTATTTGATGAATGAATGAATGGAAAATAGAGCCTTCCCCAAGGAGTTCTTCTGAGAATTTAATGACATTTGGTGTCTGTCAAATGGTAAGTACTCAATAAATAATCACTATGATCATTATTAGGAGCCTTAGTAGCTCGGTGGTTAAGCACTCGGCTGCTAACCAAAAGGTTGGTGGTTTGAACCCACCAGGATGTAGCAGTCTGCTTCTGTAAAGATTACAGCCTTGGAAACCCTATGGGGCAGTTCTACTCTGTCTTATAGGGTTGCTATGAGTCAGAATCGACTCAACGGTAATGGGTTTCATTTTTGTTTTTTTTGTGATCATTATTATGATAAGACAGCTAAAGCCAAACCACCACATATAGATGACGTTTTGGTAAAACCATGGCTTCATGCACCAAGATTGTGTCAAGTGTGCCTGTTTTAGATCATAGCCTAGGACTACAGAGTAAATAGGATAAGCTTCAGCCAACCAATAAAAATGTCACAAAGTCTAGTTGCTAAATCTAATACAGTTTTCTCAGAGAGCCCTTAGCCCTTCACTCAGAGCCTGTTTACTCTTCCCTTGTGGGTGTTTCTTTCAGCCTTAGTTATCTGATTTCCAGAGTCCCCCTCTGTGAATAGGCTGGTTACTCGCAATTAGCCAGGTCAGAAAACCTGTTTATAGGTGTTGGCTGATGAAGTGTACCTAGCCCTAACCACCCTGAGAGTGGCAGATAGTTCATCTTTCCTTCCAGAGGAAGAGATAGGGAAGTTGTTTTTCAAATTGTATTCCAAAAGAAGTGGAGATGCTTTAGGGGCCCCATAAAGTTTGATTTGAATTTATTTTTAACATCTTTTTAAAACTATAGTGAAAAACAATACTCAAATATGTTAATATGCCAAATCTGAACATATTTGAGACCACCAAAACATTGTGTTGCCAGCTTTGCCTATTTTTGTCAGACTTCAGAAACTCTTTTCCTTTTGCATACATTTGAACTCTCATAAGGAAGGGTTACCTTTATGCTTAATTTAGACCTGTGCGTGTTCACACACTTGAAAATGTTGGTATAAACGTATTCTTACAGCAGACATTCACCACATCGTTTATTTTAAATGGCAGACAGAGCTCAAAGGACATCAGTTGGCACACAATCTGTTCACAGCAGAATAATAGGCAGTAACAAATTCTATATTATGCTTGGTTTTATCTCATAATTGGCTTTCTGAGTTTATGGTACGTTAACCCATTGTAAGATAGGGATTCAACTTAGAAATAAAAAGTTCTTACTCTATCAAATAATTTGGACCCATGTATCTTAAAAGAATCCTAATATTTAAAAAAAAAAGAAAGGCATTTTAAAATTTGATGTTTGTAAGTACATATCGTTGTACATTAAGATTTTCTTAATCTTCTCAGCAATAAATTTGATGCTAGGCTCTTAACGACTGTAACTGGCATCAGTAACTCCTGTTTAAAATGTTTGTTGCCAAACGTTTATTGCCAAGTTAATGTTAAAATTTATCAATTTGTACTAATTAGATGTTTTTAGCTAGTTGTTGTTCTTGTTGTTTTGCTAAGGGGGAGTTACAGGAAGCCCTGACATTGTGAGGCCTCCAGGGAGTTTTTTTTCTCCTTACACCACTGAGCAGTTTACTGCGTGCCCTTTTCTGTACCTGTGTTTTATCTTTCTGGTCTGGAAATAGAGTTTTCCTTATGGTCCCTGGGTAAGAGAAACCATAAGTTCACCCTCTTTGTGATAACATTTTAACTTGAAATTTGTCTGAAAGAAGCTCTATTAATATAGCTGAAATTTAAAAAATTAGAAAAAAAGCAAGAGGCCACCTATTTGTGAGAGTTTCTGTAAATGGCTTGTATTTGATGTCTATTAAACCAATCACTGAACATTTTAGGCTGTTAAATTTCCCACTAGTGAACATAGTAGGAAATAGTATTGGCTTCATTGTATATTATTAAGATAGCCTTAAGATTTTAAATAAAAACGAACAACCAAACAAAAAAAACATTTCTAATGGCCTATAGGGAAAGTGAACATTTTATGAGCCCTTTCTCTGTACCAAGTATTGGGTTAAGTGCTTAGTATACATAATCCTTTTATCAGCTCTACAAACCTGTTGCCATCGAGTCAATTTCGACTTATAGAGACCCTTTAAGACAGGGTAGAACTGCCCCGTAGGGTTTCCAAGGAGCGCCTGATGGATTTGAACTGTTGGCCTTTTGGTTGGCAGCTGATCTCTTAACCACTGCCCCACCAGGGCTCCATCAATCCTATAGATAGGTACTGTTATTTTTTTCCTGTTTTACAGATGGGTGGGAGAGCTTTGTGGTATAAATCGTATAGGGTCTTTCAGGAATTTAAGGCCAAATGGGTTATATAAATCATAGTATCTAAAAGTTTTTATCTATTCTGTTATTTGTTTACTTATTTTTTTTAAACTTTTTATTATGGAAATTTCAAGTATATTCAGAAGCAGAGAATAGTATAACGAACACCCATGTATCCATCACCCAGCTTCAAAAATTATCATCAAAATGGATAAGCTTGCTTCACCATACCCCAACTCACTCCTTCACCCCACTACCCCCAGATTATTTTGAATCAGATCTCACACATCATATCATTTCATCTGTGTCTTAGTTATCTAGTGCTAGTTATAAGAGAAATACAACTGAGTGGCTTTAACAAACTTATTTTCTCACAGTTTAGGAGGCTAGAAGTCTGAATTCAGCGCACTGGCCCTAGGAGAAGGCTTTCTCTCTCTAGGGGAATGTCCTTGTCTGTTTTCAGCTTCTGTTTTCTTGGTTCCTTGAAGATCTCATGTGGCATGGCATCTGTCTTCCCCCATCTGTGCTTTCTTGCTACTTGCTTAATCTGCTCTTTTATATCTCAAAAGAAATTAATTTAAAGCACATCCTATATTAATACTGCCTTATTAACATAACAAAAAAAATTCCCCAGTGGGATTATAACCACAGGCATAGTAGGATTTACAGCACATATTTTGGGGGGACACAATTCAATCCATAACAGTCTATAAACATTTTTTAAACCAAACCATAATACCATTATTTTGATCTAAAAAAAATTAGTAGTAATTCCATAATATTATCAAACATGTAGTCAATGTTTGGATTTTCCAATTGTCAAGTAATTTTTTTTAATGTGTTTCACTTAGAATCCAAATAAGGCTCTTACACTGCAAGTGGTTGATAAATCCCTTAAGTGTGTTTTAAGCCAGAAGTTCCTCCTCTTTATCTCTTATTTTCATTCTCTTGCAATTTACTCGTAGAGTAAGCCAGGTCATTCGTCCTGTACAATTTCTCAAAGTATGGATTTTGCTGGTTATAGCCCTGTGATATTTAAAATGTTCCTCTGCCCCTCTATTGCCTGTATCTTGGTAAAGATAGGGATTTGATCAGATTCAGGTTCCACTATCTTATCAAATAGGTAAAAGTACTTTGTAAACTCTTCTTTCTGCACTACGTATAGGAGTGCAAGCCTAAATATAAAGTCTGGTGTTTTCGTTTGAGTGGCATGGGGGATTATTTGTTTTCTTTTGTTTGTTTTAAAAATATGTCTAGAATCTCTCTCTCACCTTGTATGGTGGTCACAGACGGTGCTAAAATTTTTTTCCTTTGTAAAATTAAAGAGTTTTAACAAATTATTCTTTCTTCCAGTTCAGGGTACTATTTTAAGCCTAACCGTATTATTTGTTAAGTTTGGGGGTGTTCAAGGTATATATGCATACATTTCTAAATTGTCATTTAAAGATAACTTAGCCCTTTTCTTTTTCTTCTAGCCATTGTAAACATGTGACAACCTATGAAGAATCAAATTACTCTCTGAGTTACCAATTTATACTAAATCTTTTCTCCTTCCTGCTAAGAATAAAGACATCCTTTCTCCATGAAGAAGTGAGCTTAGTTGAAAAGAGACTTTTTAAAGCAAAATATAGTAAAATAAAAAAGAAATCCTCAAGATCCAAAAAAGTGAGAAGATATTGAGAAAAATAAGGTAGAAACTTTCTTGAGAAAATAATAGTGACGATAATGTCAAATTGGAATTTAACATTCTCGAAAATTGTGGAAAATAGAATTTTATCACACATATATATGGTACCATGTATGTATATATGAGATACATGTATATGTATTAAATGTGCTTATAAAGATACATATGGGAAAACAGATGAACTTCAAATTTATTTTTTAAATTATGAATGTTCTTTGAATAAATTAAAACAATAAGTTATATAAATGGTATCCATAAATTTGTACTCATTGTATTTTAAAGCTAAATTTGCTTTTTAAACTAGATCACTTCCCTACTTCTTCTGTCCCAAAGTAAATCCCTGATGGATCAAAGATCTAAACATTATAAACTTTTATGTATATACAGAAAACACGTGTGGCCTTGGAATGGGAAAGGATACTCTAAGATGCCTCAAACCCAGAAGCCAAAAGGAAAAGATCGATAATGTGACTACAAAGACAAAAGACAAACTGGGAAAAAATATTTGTAGCATATGATGGACAAAGGATTAATTTCTTTAATTGAAAGAATTTGCTCTTGCACATAATAGGAAAAAGACAAGCTGACCAAGGGATATGAAAAGATAGTTCTCGTAAAATACACACACACACACACACACACAAAGGCTCCTGAGACCAGAAAAACTAGATGGTGCCCAGCTACCAATTCTGAACGTTCTGATCAGGACCACAGTAGATGAATCCTGATAGAAAGGGATAAAAGTGTGGAATGCAACTTCAAATTTCCAAAAAAAATCCAGACTTACTGACCCACTGAGAAAGGAGGAATCCCTGAGACTATTACCACGAGACATTTTTAAAGTCTTGAACCAAAACTATCCCTCAAGTCATCTTTTACCTAAATTAGCCTGTAAGGCAATGAGTATCACCCTTGAGTACTGCGGTCTTTTAAAAAACCACCTATATGAGACTAAATGGTCGACAAATGCTCTAAAGCATAGACGAGACGGTTGGGAGGCTCTAAGACAAGGTTAATGGGGATGGAATAACTAGAACAAAAATAGAATATGGGTACAATGTGAAGAACATAACCAATATCACTGAACAGTATGTGTAGAAATTGTTGATGAGAACCTATTTTGCTGTGTAGACTTCCACTGAAAATATAATAAAATATTATTTTTAAAAAAACCACACAAAAGCTAAGCCAAAAAACAGGGTAGGGTACTCATATTAAAGAAATGCAAATTAAATAAGGAGCTACTATTTCCCACATTTTAGATTGGCAGAGACTATGAAGGTTTATAATACCTGGAGGATATTGGAAAATTAGGCATTCTTGTTCACGGTTCATTTATTTGTGCAGCAACTATTTATTGAGCACTGCTTTGTTCCAGGCACATTCTAGACATGCCATACATCACTGAATGAGGTCCTTGCCCTTAAGGATCTTTTTTTTTTTAATTCTTGTAAAGATATAGATAGCACCACATGTGCCACTTGAACATTTTTCACTTACAGAGTTCACTGAGATCAATTACATTGATCATGTGTCCACTGCCAAATTTTCTATCATAAAAACTCAGTGCTCGCCAAACAATAATTTCTTCCATTTCCTCTTCCTCCCACCCCTGGGAACCACTATAAAATTCTGATCTCTGTATATTTACCTATTTTATGTACTTCATGTTAGTGAGATTATACAATATTTGTCCTTTTGTGACTGACTGATTTTACTCAGCATCGTGTTTTCAAGGTTCATCCATGTTATAGTATCAGGACTTCATTTCTCTTCATGGCAGAATAATATTCTATTGTATGTACGTACCCCATGGTGTTTATCCATTCACCTGTTGATGGATATCTGGGTTGTTTCTACCTTTTGGCTACTGTGAATAATGCTGCAATGAATATTGGTGTACATCTCACTACTTTTAAGTCTTGGGTATATACATAAGAATGGAATTGCTGGGTCATGTGGTAGCTTTGTATTTAGCTTTTTGAGGAACCACCTGTGTTTTCTATAGTGACTGTACCACTTTGCATTCCTACCAGCAATGGATGAGGGTTCTGATTTCTCCACATCCTCACCAACATTTGTTATTCTCTGTTTTTTTATCTTAGCTATCCTCGTGGTGGTGAAATGGTACCTCATTGTGGTTTTGATTTGCATCTCCCTCATGGCTGATGGGAGCCCTCGTGGCACAGTGGTTAAGAGCTATGGTGAACTATGGCTGCTAACCAAAAGGTTGGCAGTTCAAATCCACCAGCCACTCCTTGGAAACCCTATGGGGCAATTCTACTCTATCCTATAGGGTCACTATGAGTCGGAATTGACTCGACAACAATGGGTTTTGTTTTTTTTTTTTTTTTTGGAATGGCTAATGACGTTGAGCATCTTTTCATGCGCTTGTTGGCCATTTGAACATCCTCTTTGGTGAAAATGTCTATTCAGATCCTTTGCCTTTTTTTTTTTTGTTATTGTGCTTTAAGTGAACGTTTACAATTCAAGTTAGTCCCTCATACAAAAATTTATACACACATTGTTATGTGACCCTAGTTGCTCTCCCTGTACTGTGACAGCACACTCCTCCTTTCCATCCCGGATTTCCCATGTCCATTCAACCAGCTCCTGGCCCTCTCTGCCTTCTCATCTCTCCTCTGGACAGGAGCTGCCCATTTAGTCTCATGTATCTACTTGAGCTAAGAAGCACACTCTTCACGAGAATCATTTTATGTCCTGTAGTCTAGTCTAATCTTTCTCTGAAGAGTTGGCCTTGGAAATGGTTTTAGTTTTGCCTTTGCCCATTTTTTGATTGGGTTGTTTGTCTTTTTCTCACTACGTTTTATGAGTTCTTTATATATTCTGGTTATTAAACTCTTATTGGACATATCGTTCCAAAAATTTTTCTCCCAGTCTGTAGGTTATCTTCTTACTTTGTTTACAAAGTCCTTTGATGTACAGAAGTTTTTAATTTTTATGATATGCCATTTATTTTGTCTTTTGTTGCTTATGCTTTCAGTGTCATATCTAAGACTCCGTTGCTGAAGGCTAAGTTCCGAAGCATTACCAGTATGTTTTCTTCTAAAAGTTGTATGGTTTTAGGTCACACATTTAGGTCTTTGATCCATTTTTAGTTATTTTTTGTATATGATGTGAGGTAGGGGTCTAACTTCATTCTTTTGCATGTGGAAATCCAGTTGTCCCAGCACCATTTATTAAAGAGACTGTTCTTTCCCCCATTTGATGGTTTTAGCATCCTTATCAAAGATTAATTAACCATAGATGCATGCACTTAATTCTGGACTCTCAGTTCTGTTCTATTGGTGTATATGCCTATCGTTACACCAGTACCAGACTGTTTTGATTACTGTAGCTTTATAATATGTTTTGAGATCACCTGCCCTTAAGGATCTTATATTCTAATTGGCCTGGCACATAGTAAACATATATAATGTTTGGAGTAGTGAAATTCAATGAAGAAAAAGCAACGTAAGGGATAAGTGATAAGGTGGCCCATTGTATAGAGTGGTCAAGGAAAGACCCTCTGTGGAGGTGACATTTGAGCAGAGACCAACTTGTATGAAGTGCAGTAGAGGGGGCAAGCCATGTAGCTATCCAGGGGAAGATCATCCCAGGCAGAGGAAACAAGTGCAAAGGCTCTGAGATAGGAGCATTCTTGATGAACTCAAGGAATATTTCTGGATGGCTGCAGTGTTGTAGTTGAATGGGAGAAGTGGTAGCAGATAGGGTACAAGAGATTGCTTTGAAGCCTGTAGTAAAGGCTTTGGATTTATCCCAAGTGTATAATGAGAAACCCTTGGAAAATTTTGAGCAAAAGAATGTTATGATCCAACTTATGTCATAAAAGGATCACTTTGACTACTCTGTGATAAATAGACTATAGAGGAATATAGGCAGAGGTAGAGAGGCTATTTTAGGCAGTTCGAATCCACCAGGCGCTCCTTGAAAACCGTGTGGGGTAGTTCTACTCTGTCCTGTAGGGTCTCTATGAGTTGGAATTGACTCAACGGCAACGCGTTTTTTTTTTTTTTATAAGGTTGCAATGAGTTGGAATCGACTCGACAGCAACAGGTTTGGTTTTGGTTATATATCCTGTTGGTGAGGGAAGGATTACTGCCCTAGAGATATGGGGTTAGCCGAACACCCAACACCAGACACTGCATAGATTAGATTGACAGTGATTGGTCAATCACATGTACTCATAGCCCAGGGAAGGAGGTCACGGCACACCATGCAGAGCTACACAGGCATTGCAGTCAGGAACCAAGTGAACAACCAGGGGCTGTGGGAGACAGACTGTGTAGTGTCAAGAGGGTTAGGTGACTATGATTAGCTTGTTTGAATAATTCCACAGTCTAAAAGGGAACTGAAACCTGCTACTTAGGAATAAGTAAGAACTGCGCCTGGTCCACTTGATAAGCGGATAGTTTGCCTAGGGGACCTTATCCACAGGAGCAGAGTGGAGAGGGGAACTTCAAGTTAGGCTCTCCAAGGCCCTCCCAGTTTCACAAGATATCAAAGGCTGCAAATAATGTTGGGCCTTAGTTTTAGGCCTTATACCACAGGGGAACACAGAAGAGTGGGGGATTGGGAAATCAGTTCTGTTTTGGACATGTTGAGTTTGAGATGCCTGTTAGACATTGAAGCGATGTCAAAATAGATAATTGGGGGAAAACATCCATAGTTCAGGCATCTAGGATAAAAATGTAAATATGATAGTCATCAGAATACAGATAATATTTAAAACTGTGAGACTAACTGGGGTCTCCTAGGGAATTAGTATAGGTAGAGAAGAGCTCTTCATAGGTGCTCTCTATCCTATTAAAGAGGTTCCCCTTTATTCCTAGTTTGCTAAGCGTTTTTATCAGGAATCAGTGTTGTTTTTTTCAAATGATTTTTCTACATCTGATATGATCATATGTTTTTTGTTTTTCTTTTTAGGCAGTTAATATAGTAAGTTACATTGATTTGAGTTTCAAATGTTAAACCAACCTTGCATTCCTGGGATAAACCTCACTTGGTCATGATATATTATCCTTTTTATATATTGCTGAATTTGATAATTGCTGAAATTTTTTAATGATTTTTACATTAATGCTCATAAGGAATCTTGTTCTGTGACTTTCTTGTGATTTCTCTATCTGGTTTTGGTATCAGGGTAATGCTGGCATCACAGAATGAGTTGTGAACATTCCCTTCTCTTTTATTTCTATATTCTAGCAATACAGAATTTTTGTGTAGGGTTTGTATAGAGTTAGTATTGTTCTTGGTAGTGATGCTTGGTAGTGAAGCCCATCTGGGTCTGGAGTGGGAAGGTTTTTAACTACAAATTCAATTTCCTTAATAGGTATAGGGCTGTCCAGGTTATTTATTTCTTCTTGAGAAAGCTTTGCTCTTCAAAACATACCGTTATGAAAATGAAAAGTCAAGCTGGGAAAAAAATTTGCAAAACTGACTGAGACCAAATGGTCAATATTTACTCTAAAGTAAAGATGAGAAGGCAAGAGGGCAGGGAAATTAGATTACTGGAAACAAACAACCAGAATGGAAATAATGAGACACTTGATACACTGAAAAATGTAGCCAATGTCACTGAAAAAATTGTGTGGAAATTGTTAAATGGGAACCTAATTTGCTGTGTAAACTTTCACCAAAAAGACAATAAAATATTAAATATTTATTATAAGTAAGATATTATTTTAAATAATATAAATAAAAATATATTTAAAAAAATAAATATTTTTAAAAATCAATTGACCATATGATGGAAGATTTGGCAACGATTATGGGTGATGGTTGTACGACATGATTAATTGAACATGTTCAAATTGGTATAACTAAATTGTATACCCGAAAAATGTTGAATTGGCAAATGTTGTGTTATATATATTTTTTATAACAATAAAAAATGTAAAAAACGATATATTTAACAAAGGACATGTATCTATGTAAAGAATTCTTACAACTCAATAATAAGAAAGCAAACAACCCAATTAAAAATGTTCAAAAGATTAAAACACGTTTCACCAAAGAAGTTATATAGAGAACAAATAAACACGTGAAAGGTGCTCAACATCGTTAGTTATTAGGAAAATGCAAACTAAACCCACAATGAGATGCCACTACACACCCACTAGAATGTATAAATTTATAAATTTACACTAGAATGTGTAAATCCAAGGGTACTAGAATGGCTAAATTAAAAAGACTGACAATACTAAGTGTTGGTGAGGATTTGGAGCAGCTGTCACTCCCACTGCTGGTGGCAATGTAGAAATGATACAGTCATTTTAGAAAACAGTTTGGAGTTTCTTAAAAGTGAAAAATATACCTATTATATGATACACGTATTCTACTCCTAGGTATCTACCCAAGAAAAATAAAAGCATTATTTCCACATACAGACTTGTACACAAATATTTGTAAAATAGCCAAAAAAGGAAAACCACCCAAATATCCATCAACTTGTGAATGGATAAACAAATTGTGGTATAGCCATACAATGAAATACTACTTAACTATAAAAAGGACTGAAATGCTGACAGACACAACACCCCTGCTCAGGAGTGAAATTTAGGGGAGCACCCTGGTGGCACAGTGGTTAAGAGCTTGGCTGCTAATCAAAAGGTCTGCAGTTTGAATCCTCCTTGGAAACCATTTGGGGCAGTTCTGTTCTATCCTATAGGGTCGCTATGAGTTGGAGTCACTCATCTGCAACCAGTTTGGTTTGGTTTAGGTTTATAGGATCACTATGAGTTGGAATTGACTCTACGGCAATGGATATTTTATATAAGAAGTGTATCTTTCATAACTTAAAAATTGCTGTCTACAATTTTGAACTAAAAAATTCCATTTGAATATGAATTTTATAGAATCAACATCATGATTTGAAGTGCTGAGGCACTTCAGTTGAATAAAGAGTTGCTAACGAATTCCATATACTTAAAAATAGTGAGACGTAGAGAGCTCAAAGCTGTTAAAAGTTTTGGGACACTCACCAATAAGAAATGAGGGGGAGTGAAAAATAAGGTTTTGCGTGCTTTCCAAACTTCACAAATTACATTTAAGCATAATGAATAAATTTTTTTCTCCCAAGAGCCTGTGTTTTCACATCTGAAAACTATTCTACCATAGGAAAAGCCTGTCTGTCTACTGGCAAAAAGAGAAGAGGGAAGAAATGACAGTAATAGCATGTATTGTGCACCTACTGTATATAAGATACTATACTAACTGCTGTATCTCAGTCTTCTCAGAAGCTCTTTGAGGACTATACTATCATCTTGATATAATAGATGAGGAACTAAGGTTTAGAGATGGTAAGTAGCCTGTTCAATGGCACACAGCTAATATGTGGCTGAGCTGGGATTTGAGCCCAGTCCTGGACTTCAAACTACATTTGAAAAAACAAACTATTATAGACTTCCCATTGTTGTAGCACCCTCAGGATGAAGGAAGACTTGTGGATATTTTCACAAATACAATAAAAATTTCTTGATTGTCTATTACACTGGTTCTCAAAGTGTGGTCCCTGTACCAGCAACATAGATACCACCTGGGAACTTGTTAGAAATGCAAATTCTGTGTGAGGCCCAGCAATCTGTGTTTTGACAAGCTCTTCAAGTGATTCTGAGGCACACTCAAGTATGAGAACCACTGATTTATCATATGTCAATAAAGGTTCAAAATAGGTGACATGATATATGAATTAAGGAATGCTTCTAGGCTACAATGAACAGAATCCCTACTAAATCAGAGGTGTTTATTTTTCTTTCATAATGAAAATTCTGGAGGTAATCGATGCCACATTTGATTCAGTGGCTCAACAATATTATCAAGGGCCAAGACACCTTATGATCCTGCTCTGCCATCTTCAGCATGTTGGCTTTTGTTGTTGTTGTACAACTTGCTTCTTCATGGTCAAAGATGGGTTCCATAATTCCACACAACCAAATTCAAGGTAGGAAGAGGAAGCTGCAACGAAAGACTTTGTCAAGAGGTTTTTTTTTTTGTCCGGCAAGAAAATACTTTCTTAATCACCCGTGAGTAATGAGCTCCTTTAAAAACTCATCTATATGAGAACAAATGGTCAAAAATTACTCTAAAGCAAAGATGAGAAGAAGATAATGGGGCAGGGAAACTAGAGCACTGGCAATGGTACAACCAGAAAAAATGAATGAGAATGATGTTCCATTGTGGGAAATGTAGCCAATATGACCAATAATTTGTGTAGAAATTTAAATGGGAAACTAATTTGCTGTGTAAACTTCCACCTTAAACTAAATAAAATATTATCTTAAAAAAAGAAAGAAAATATTTTATAAAACCACCCAGTAGAGTTTCCTTTATATTCATTGCCCAGAACGATGTCATTTGTCCACCCTTCGACCATTAAGTGGTGAAAAGGAGTAGGGTTACCATGACTAATTTAGATTATCATGAAGCATTCCTACCCTTCTTAGGGTTAAGGATCTTTGTCTAATACTTGAACAAAATTGTCGTTGTTAGGTGCTGTCGAGTTGCCTCTGAATCATAGTAACCCGATGTATAAAAACAAAATGTTGCCCAGTCCTGCCCCATTTTCATGATCGTTTGTATGTTTGAGTCCATTGTTGCAGCCATTGTGTCAATCCATCTCATTGAGGGTCTCCCTCACCTTCTCTGGCCCTCCACTTTAATAAACATGATGTGCTCCCGTCATCGGTCCCTCCTGATGATGCATCCAAATCAAAGTCTTAGACAATATTCTGCGATCCATAGGATTTTCACTGGCTAATTTTTGGAAGTAGATCACCAGGCCTTTCTTCCTAGTCTGTCTTAGTCTGGAAGCTCTGTTGAAACCTGTCCACCATGGGTGACCCTGCTGGTATTTGAAATACCAGTGGCATACTTTCTAGCATCATAGCAACACACAAGCCACCATAATACAACAAACTGACAGATGGGTGTGTGGTGAACAAAACTAGGGGTACTGTTAACAGGGAAAAGTGGAGGTGCTGTCTGTTTGATAGGCAATGAGCAATGTCTGCATATGTGGTCTTAGCTGTCAAGTTCACAGTCTTAACACCTAATATGTTCAAAATATGATGCTATGGTATTAGAGGTAATACAATTCCTAACATCTGTTGATCATCTACCACCACTGCACTCTGTTAGACACTTTACAGCTATTACTATCCTGAATTGTTCTAATCTTATGGAAATAACTAATAATAATAAATATTTACATAATGTCTATCACGTACCAGACACTTTTCTAAATGCTTCCTATATATCTATATATAACCAAGTTATGTTAATAAATGAGTTATTAATTCAATCCTCACAATAACTACATGATGTAGGTACTATTATTCCCATTTTACAGATAGGGACCCTGAGACACAGAGGGGTTAAGTAACTTGCCCAAAGTCACACAGCTGGTCTACAGGATAAGTTACTGCACTACACTGTCTCTTTAGAGACTTAAATAGTCTTTGCCCTCAAGGAGCTTACAATATTAGCAGAGCCAACATTTATTTCATCACACTAGACATACAAAAACAATGCAATTTCATTTTTTATCTACAATTTTTCCCTAGTCACCATCCTGTTGAGTAGGAGTGGAAGGTAGAGGGAAAGATGCCACCTTTAATCCTTAATTTTAAGGATTAAAGATATCTTAGTGTCTTCTGGTTTAAAACAGTCACTTTTGGGTAAATATTTAAGAAAGTTAAAGTTCAAATCCCCACTAGAGCTGTATCTCCCTTCTGTCTCCTTCCCCATATGGTGTCTGGGTTCAAGGATGAGATGGGAGGGATGAGCCTCCATTGCCCATGCTGTCCTCTGGGTTCTTGCCAGGCTCTGATGTAGTCCCTGGTGCTGGTGCAATAGGGCCCGGTTTGCGGGGGCACTGTGCTGCCCCCACTGTGGAACTTGCATAGGTGAAACTCCCTGCTGATTGCTCCGCCTCCACTCCCCACCAAAAAAGAAAACCAAACCCCATTGCCATCAAGTCAATTACAACTCACAGCAACCCTATAGGACAGGGTAGAACCTCCCCATAGGGTTTCTAAGGAACAGCCAGTGGATTTGAACTCCCAACCTTTTGGTTAGCAGCCAAGCTTTTAACCACTGCACCACCAGGGCTCCACTCCTCTGGTCCTGCAAATCCTGAGTCTCGGGTCTTTCCTCCATCTTCCACAGGGCTGCTGGTGCTCAGCTCCATCAGCTGCCTTCCATATCCTCACTGGGAGCAAGAAGAAGCTTCTAGACAATTATGAAATAAGGCAGTAGTAGGCAAAGTGCCATGGAGCCCTGGTGGTGTAGTGCTTAAGAGCTTGGCTGCTAACCAAAAGGTCAGCAGTTCAAATCCACCAACTGCTCCTTGGAAACCCTATGGGGCAGTTCTACTCTGTCCTATAGGGTCGCTATGAGTTGGAATCAACTCAATGGCAACGGCAATAGTTCGGGTTTTTTTTGGTTTGTTTTAGGCAAAGTGCCATAATGGATGTACAAAAAGAGCTCAACAGGAGTTTAGAGGAGGGAGAAATTAACACCACATGGGGCTCAGGGCACCTGGTTCCCAGGCTGCCCCTGCCCAGGGCAGGAATCAAATTTTAAATCTACTTTCAGAAGACACATCAATAAATTATTTTGCCACTAGTCTCTGGGTGGTGCAAATAATTAAGTGCTTGACTACTAACCAAAAGGTTGGCAGTTCAAAGCCACCCAGAATCACCTCAGAAGAAAGGCCTGGTGACCTGCTTCCAAAAGATCACAGCCATGAAAACCCCATGGAGTGCAGTTCTACTCTGACACACACAGAGTTGCCATGAATCAGAATCGACCTGATAGAACCTGGTACTGGTAGAGTGACTTGTGATATTTGTTGATTTGGATGGAATCTCTTTTATGAACAAATCTTACCTCGTTTTTTTTAAATTAAATTCCTTACCACTACAGTGAAACATAAGGAGTCCTGGTGGTACAATGGTTAAGCACTTCGCTGCTCACTGAAAGGTCAGCAGTTCAAACCCACCCAGCGGCTCCTCAGGAGAAAAGACCTGGCCATCTGCTCCTATACAGACTACAGTCTAGGAAACCCTATGGGGCAGTTCTCTGACCTATAGGGTTGCTATAAGGGCATACAACAACAACAACAGTGAAACATGATTTTGCGATTTAGGTGGCCACCTTAAAGAGAAATCAAACCAAGTGGGATTCACAAGGTCTCAGATCCGGTAACTATCACAATAGTGTCAAGTCTAATACTTCTAGGGGGCGAAAGTAGAATATAGAGACTTCTGGAAGAAAAGAGACTTAAATTGTTTTATGTCTATGATCAGTCTAAGCTTATGGATATACAAATACATTTGTGCTGAAATTGAGTTAAATTTGGTGTTGTTTTGATTGTTTTAGTGTCACATTTGGATCATCGAAGCATCATGAAAAACAGCTGTGAAACACATTTATTAAGCACCTATTTCGTGTTGAACATTTTACGTGTTTTCTCACTCAGTATAACTGGAAACATCTATTCCTCTACAACTATAGCAATGAAAGGTTTGGTCACAGTAGATTAAAACAAAAACCTAAATTTTAAAATCAGTGAAGGTACAATGAGAGACTTCTTTTTCTGTGAGAACACAGAGCATTGAACCAAGTATTTCCTCAGTCCATGGAGACAGCGCATACATTTTGAACATAGTTTTGTTTGTTTTTCAGTCCTTCAGAGGTGTGTGTTTCTTGAGGCAGTTTGGGACTTCTGTGTTAGACTTAAAGGGAAAGAGGAGTGTCTGGTACTTGCCGGGGTTGGCTCCTCTCATATTGAATCAATCAGCATTATTATGGGAATGTAATGATGGCTAGCAGGTTGATACACCACTACACCGCAGGGGTGCCTTATCTCACTGAAGGGTAGCATTTCGCCTGGGGGATGCAGCAGGCTTGTCATTGCCACACAGAAGTGGAGCCGCCTTCTAAAGTCCAGAGGAAGAAGGGATAGCCCAGGGCTGGGCAGTGTGGCACCTAGCAGCAGGGAGCTGTGTATTTCACCTGTAGAGTGTCAGCAGTTCTTTGTTATCTCTTTGGTTTTTTTGGTTTTTTGTCCCCCACCTCCCCTCACAGCTCCATTGGCCCAAAGCCACCTAGAAAAGAAAGCAGTATCCAACCCTGTATTTACACAGAAAGCTATACTGCATGAAAGGAGAGAAGGAGCATTATTTCCTGAATCTTAAAGAAAAACCGGAACAGAAGTTCCAAAGCGTGATGTCTGTAAAAGTTCTGTGTATTATACATATTGCAGAGAGTTATTCGTGTGTATTTTTGTCTTGAGTACGCAGCCAGGAACTCTTTAAAATTTAAAATCCCTCTGAATCCTTGAAAGTTGAACAAATGTACACAGTAGTAAGTCTCTTAAAAAATATATTCAAGAAGCTTTTAGCGTATGTTCCCTTGTTTTGTGCTCTTGTGAAGTATTTGAACATAAAGTGTTTTTTGTGCCAGACTTGCCTGGTAATACACTAGGACTTGAGAAGGGGCTACAAAAGAGGGCTTTTATTGACTTTATAAATTAAGAACCCGGTATTTCAGCTCACTTGGCCTTTTGCCCTTCTGAAACAATAATTTCCTTCTGGAACAATGAGTATATATTTTATGGGTATTTGCATTGAACTGGGTGACTCACAGATACTCCCAAAGGAATCTTTTTAAATTAGAATACCACTTAAATGTAATTAACCATTTGTCAGCATTGTTGTCCACATTGATTTAAATTGTTATTAAGTTAAACATGACCCAAAATGAAGAAGGTGAACTCTAAGTTTAAAAAGGTTGAAAAGTTGAAGGTTGAAAGTGGAGATAATGTGTCCCTTACTAGGTGAGAGGATAGGAAAATATATAAAACATGCTTACTTATTTTTTACCTTTCTCTTCTTAGAAATTCACACCAAAAATAAACAACAAAAAAAAATCTCCCTTATAAGACCTCCTCCACCTCCAGGTCCTTTCCCTCAGAAGCAGTCACCTAGCTCAGGCCCCTTCCACTCCAAAAGTGTTTTATTTTTGTTTTTAATTGCTCCTTATTGTCTATCCACCAAACCAAACCCAACCCACTGCCATCGAGTCGATTCCGACTCATAACAACCCCATAGGGTTTCCAAGGCTGTAAATCTCTACGGGATCCGAGGAGCTGCTGGTGGTTTTAAACTGTCAACCTTTCGATTAGCAGTCTGGCGCTTTACCCACTTGCACCACCGGGGCTCCTTTATCCATCCACAGCGCTAAAGTGTAGCCCAGGAACCTGCATCAGAATCACGTGTGGTGCTTGTTTAAAATGTTCCTGAGGCTTCTTCTTCCACCCCTCCTCACCACAGAGTCTGTGGGCTGGCCTCTGAGAATCTGTGTTTTATCACTCCTGTACCCCTCAGCCCGTATACCCCACAGGCCATTCTGATGCACCAGGGAGGTTAGGTACTGCTCCTTCTCTGTTGGGTCCTGAGCCTCCACTGCTCCTCCGCTCCCTGCCCCTTCAGCTCAGTCTGTACCTCCCCAACTCATTTCATTCCTCCCTCTGCCGGAAAAGTCCCCATGCTTCCCTTCCCGAGCCTTTCTTCAGCGTCAGTGAGAGCTCCTTTCTTTCCTCAGCACCTACAGCACATCCAATTTTTGACGTTTAGTATAGCCTACTTATGTATGTGGAGTCCTTGGGTGATACAAATGGTTAATGCGCTTGGCTGCTGACGGAGAGTCTGGAGGTTCGAGTCCACCCACAGGTACCTTCGAAGAAAGGCCTGGCGATCTACTTCTGAAAAATCACCCATTGAAAACCCTATGGAGCACAATTCTACTCTGATGCATGTGGGGTTGCCATGAGTCACAGTGGATTCTTTACAACTGGTGCTGGTACTTATGTATGTATGCTGTTTTTCTAACTAGGCAGTGAGAGACTGGGGACCATTTCTCACGGCTCCTTACAGAGCCCTATGTCAGAGACGTTCAATAAATGTCTTTGATGATAGTAATGATGATAAAAAGGAAAAAATTACAAAAGCTTCCTCCTTTATTATCAGTTACAGCGTGAAATTATCACTATTTAATGAATGAACTCAGTTACCTACTTTCCAAATGCTAGTTTTGAACCAAGTTGTACTATAAAGGCAGAAGGAAAAAAAAAAAAGGCATGACTTTTGCCTACGGTGGTCCTGTGGCCATATCAAATATCTATAAAGTGCTTAGAATGTGTCAGGCACTGTTCTAAGCACTTTATGTATACATATATCATTCTACTAATCCTCTCCAGAGTGCTCCTGAGAAGCGAAGATGGTGAGTTTTCATCTCTCATACTTTGGACATGTATCAGGACGGACTAGTCCCTGGAGAAGGACATCATGCTTGGTAAAGTAGAGGGTCAGCAAAAAAGAAGAAGACCTGCAACAAGATGGCTTGACACAGTGGCTACAGTAATGGGCTCAAACATAGCAACGATTGTGGGGATGGTGCAGGACTGGGCAGTGTTTCATCCTGTTGTACATAGGGTCACTATGAGTTGGAAGTGACTTGCTGGCACCTAACAACAACAACAACAATTAATCCTCTCAACAACTCTTAAGCTGTGGTATTGTGTTATTTACAAATAGGGAGATTGAGCCATGGAGAAATTAAATTACTTGCCCAGTGGTTTCTCAAAAAGTTAAATATAGAATTACCATAAACCCGTAATCTGTTGCCCTCGAGTTGCTGTCCCTATAGGACACAGTAGAATTGCCTCATAGGGCTTTCAAGGAGTGGCTGATGGATTTGAACTGCTGACTTTTTGTTTAGCAGCCAAGCTGTTAACTAATGCGCCACCAGGGCTCCAGAATTACCATGTGACCCAGCAATTCCACTCCTTGGTATTTATCCAAAAGGCTTGAGAGCAGATACTTGTACACCAATGTTCATTGCAGCATTATTCGCAGTAGCCAAAAGGTGGAAACAACCCAAATGCCCATCAACATATAAATGGATAAGTAAAATGTGGTATATCCATACAGTGGAATATTATTTAGCCATAAAAAAGAATGAAGTTCAACATGGAGGAACCTTGAAAACATTAGGAAAAGTGAAATGAGCCAGACACAAAAGGACGAAAGGCCTTACATGAAATATTTAGAATAGGCAAATGCATAGAGGCAGAAAGTAGATTGGTGGTTATCATGGGCTGGAGGGAAGGGAGTGGGACATTTAATGCTTAATAGGTATACAGTTTCTGTTTGGAGTTATGGAAACATTTTAGAAACACAGTGAGGATGGCCGCATAACATTACGAATATAATTAATGCCACTGAACTGTACACTAAAAAATGGTTAAGATGGCAAATTTTATGGTCTATATATTTTACCAAAAAATTAAAAAAAAAAAAAAAAAACCTCCCACTGGGATAAAGGTAAGGTTTAGATTTGGACCCAGTGGGAGAAATAGTCTCCCTTCCCCCCCCCCCCCCCATTTACCCCTGGTTCTAAGCAAAACATTCCAGTCCAGTGTTTAGCAAAGAGATCAGATTTGGATTTCTGGCATAGGCCTTGCCAAAAATAAAGTGATGGCTTAATTTCTCATTTAAAAAAAGAAGTTACTTGCCCAGGGTTACAAAGTAAATGTGGGAGCCAAGATCTGATCCCAGGCGGTCGGCTCCAGAGACCATGGGCTTCACCACCTCATAGCACTGCTCTCAGCCCTGGTGATGTCAGCTGGGAATCTAAAGAACTCAAATTCTACTCAGAAGAAAGCATTCTTAGCATTTATGACTAGAGTATATCCTCACCACCCCCATCCTCCACCCTTCTACCCCAAACCTGTTCTTTCTCTGTGTTCCTTGTCCCTCAGTTACAGCACCATTCACCTAATCACCCAAGCTGTAAATCCCCAACCTCTCCCTCTCTGTCACCTCCAACATCTCATCTGTCCCTCGGCCCTGACATTTCTACCCCCAAGTGCCTCTCTCACGCCTCCTCCCCTCCATCACCTCCACAGTCACTGCCCACTTTAGACCCTCATCATCTCCTCCTGCTCACCTGCAAAACCTCTCTCCTCTCCAAGCATTCATCATCGTTCCTCTGCCAGTTATTTTCCAAAAGTAGGTCTAATAACACGGAGTCTCAAAATCCTTTAGTGGCTCCTATTGCCTATACACCCGATGGCTTGGCCTTGGAGGCCATTAGTATGTGGCTCCCACAAAACTTTTCTTGTCCCACGTCCCACCACTACTCCCTCAGTCTCAGGCAGGAGGCCCAAGGGGTTCCTGGACAAGCCAAGACATCTCACACCTCGGGGCCTTTGCCCATGCCGTATTCTCCATCAGAAATGTGCTTCTCCCTCTTCTTCAAGAGAACCCTTGTTCCTCCTTTAAGACCCTGCTCAAATGCCATCTCCTCAATTCAACCTTCCCCAACTCAGCTCCTCTGGGCAGACGTTGTTGTTTCCAAAGTATGTAGAACACACCTCCATTAGGGCATTTATACCTTTGTGCGAATATGCCTGTGTCTCTAGGTTGAGCTCCTAGGTGTGGACCATGATTTAGTTGTGTATATGTGCCAGCATAGTGGGTAGGCGCTCAGCATAGCGCTCCCTCCCCAACCCTGAGAGCTTGGTAGGAGATGTTGAGGTTAAGAAACTTGAGAACTTATGTGAAAAATAAAAGTTCACAAGATACAATAGCATAGGCAGTGTGCCAAATAAGAATATCCAGCACGTTTTCCATGGCTAATTCGTAATAACAAGGTTTAATTTCTATTTACCACCCACAGCTCATCAGAAACTTTTCAGAATCTCTCTTCTGTGCATTTACAGTGAGATGTCTGTAAATTTGTTTTGGTTTGTTAAGGATCGTGTGCATACTAAGAAGTTTGGTTTTTGTTTTTGTCCTCGGCCTGTTCCTCCATCTAAATGTTAAATGTCCTTCTGATTTCATATCTTGGAGTCAATGCCTCCCGTCCCTTGATTCCCACAATGGCCCCAGAGCAGAGTAACTTGGATTTTTGTGATGCTTTGAGTAGCTTTCATTAAAAACTTAAAGGATACCTAAGTCAGTAATGCTCAACCACCTCCCCAATTCCAAGGTAATACAGCCATAGCTGTGTGCCCTATCAGCTTCAGACCAAGCACACGCCAGCCCCTTGTCTTGTACAAAGCAACCCCGCAACTCCCAAGACTTGTTTCCACTGCCTTTCTTTCGATGCTTACTGCAAAATTCTCCTGTTCTCTTTTCCTTTTCTTCAGTCTCTAGTTCTTCCTTTTTGTAGTTAACACTAACAGGGGTAACTCAAAATTCCAGATATGGGAATTGGTGGTCTCATGGGTTAGAAAAGGTGTACAAAAGCAAATTCAAAAATACTAGCATTTCAAGTAAAGGAAACTCTCAGCTGGGGAAGGATTACTGTAAAAATCAAGTTTATGAAATGTCAGCTTTGGGTAAATGACTTAACCCCTCTTTGCTGGTTTCCTATCTCTAAAGTGGGGATAATATCTCTTGTATCAAAATGTGGTGAGATGCTATAACCCATTTGAGTGGATGCTATTTTATAATGAGGATGTTTTACCACTGGTAAGCTTTTCTTCAAAAAGTAAAATAGGCAAATATGAATGAGCTAGCAGAGCCCTCTTTTCTCAGATCCCACCTGAAGTGTTTTCTTAAAATGGCAGTGAGTTGAGTGTAATGACTATACCCCACTCACTGTTAGTCACAGCAAGAGAGGTTTCCTGGAGGTTAAGGCCAGTGTTCCTAAGCCTAGGGCTTTCTGGTAGCTGTGTTGCAACTGCAGAGATTTCCTGGAATGATCGATCTACAGTGAAGCCATAGGAAAAGAATGTGAGAGATCTAGGTTCTTCTGGTTGCCAGCAAGTAGGTGACACCCAACTTGACAGAGCTTCTTCTGCCTCCATGCAGAAATACAGAGAGCTGTTGGCTTCCTAGTGACTGAGTCTGGATCAAGTCCCAGCTATTTGACAAGACTCACCTGAGACTATGGTTATCCTGGCAGTACTGGCAGGCATGGTGGGGAGAGGTGGCAAAAACCTTCATCACCAATCAAGTGCCATCTGCAAACTAAATACTGTCACTAGGAAGAACCGGCCATGACTCTGCCAATTTAATGTGTCCAGGCTGCTCTATAATGGGGCCATAGACTAAACCCAGAATACCAGGCAGAAATACTCAAACATCTGCAGTACCATCACATGGAGGGAGAAGTGTGGGACTTGGAGACAAGATGCCTGGGTTCGGGTTCTGAACTTACTAGCTGTGAGACTTTGGATTCATCATTTGATCTCTCTGGTCTTCGTTTCTCCAAGTACAAGATGGGCACGATCCTGTCTACCTCAAAGTGTTGTTTAAGAATCCAACGAGCTCAGACACGCAATCACTTTGAACACTGAATATTGTTGAAGGAAGATGAAGTCTATTATCATTCTAAAAAACAACAATCATTATTGATCCTCTGCAATACGCTTAATCCTATGCCAGCTGGTGGAAGAATTTTTTTTTCATGAGACACTTTCTTTCCCTTAAGCAGTGCATGATATAGCGAGGAAAAATAGGAAAGTGGGAAATTTAACATTTATTGAGTTCCTATGATGTGCCTGGCATTGTTGGGGATACTTTTCATAAAATAAAAACAAACAAAAAAATCCTTGGTGATAGTAATTATTATCCCATATTCCACAATTGAGGAAACTGAGGTGCAGAGGTGAAATAACTTTACTAAGTCACAGAGCTAGGAGGTAAGGGTGGAGATTCCACACTCTTTCCATTCCATGCCCTGTTTCTCAGAACTGGGAAGACTTTCATCTTCTGACAGTCACTGGCAAACAGCATGAGACATAATGACTCTGGCAAACTGCATAGGACAGCCCTTTGGATGATGGCATGGTGCAGGGGCCAGAGCAGGAAACTCTACCATTATCTTTCAAATACTTGACATGTCCCTTGACTATCAGCTGTTGCATCAGAGCTGAGGTCCCTGAATGTCACGAGCCCTAAAAATGGCTGGCCAGGTTATGGTCACATGCTCACCAAATAAGCACATGGAGGAACAGGACAAAGTCCCTGCCTTCCTCACCCTTAAAGAAGATGGAGCCATCTATCAAGCGTCTCTGTGCCAAGCATTGTGTGAGATTCCTTAAGTATGTTATTTTATTTAACTCCACAAAGCTTGATATGCTTATTCGCATTTTACAGATGTAAAAAAAAAAAGATTGCTGGTGAAGTAGACCGCTTAAGGTCAAAAATAAGGGGCAGAGCTGGGATTTGAATCCAGATCTACTTGACTCTAAATTTCTTCTCCCCAAATCATGCAGAACTGAACAAAAAGGCAGAGCAGCTACATCACTCATCAGTGGTATAGAAAAGGGATAGCTGAGGCTCATGGGGAACAATTCTAAAGGGATGAGAAGGAGTTCTTGATCTCAGATGGTATTGGAGCTTGGCCTTTAAAGAAGATGGACTGGGTGGTGAGGTGGAGAGAAGAAATATACCCACCTACTGCCGTGGAGTCAGTTCCATAGGGTTTCTGAGGCTGTAAGTATCTACGGAAGCAGACTGCCACATCGTTCTCCGGTGGAGCCGCTGGTGGTTTCGAATCGCCGACCTTTCGGTTAGCAGTCCATGGCTTCAACCACTATGGTACCAGGGCTCCTTAGAGAGAAGGAAAAGCATAGGCAAAACCCATGTCTTAAAATTGCAGGCCAGGGGCACAGGGTGGTGGGGGATTTTTACTGAGACATAAATTTGGAAACGTACGTTAGGGCCAGATAGAGAAGGAACTTGAATGCCAGGCTAAGGAATTTGGACTTCAGCCTGTAAAGTACAGGCGGTTGTTGTTAGTTGCCATTGAATGGATTCTGATTCACGGCGACTCCATGTGTGGAGAGTAGAACTACTCCATAGGGTTTTCAAGACTGTGACCTTTCAGAAGCAGATGGCCATACCTCTGGGTAGGTTTGAACCGCCAATCTTTCAGCTAGTAGTCGAGAGCTTAACCGTCTGTGCCACCCGGGGACTAGCTATAATCAAAACTATTCTCAGCTACCATTCTGAGAGTCATGGGACATTGGCACTGGTAAAGACCAGATGACGTATCCAACCTCTTACTAAGTCCCAAAGAGAAGTGACTTGACTGAGGTCACTTGCTGGTCAGAGGAAAAGCCTGGGCTGGAACTTCCAGTCTCCTCTCCCCCGCCTCTTGGCTTCCACAAGCTTGTTGGTACCACATGGTCTTCAATGGGGGACGGGTCCAAAAATTAGTTCCCTATTCTGAAGCTCATGACTTGAGAAGGTGCCTTCAGAGATCCTCCTCTATAAAAACCACTACCCCATTCTTGAGCTTAAAACAAATAAAATAAATAAACCAAACAAATAAAAAGATGATAAACCTCACTCATAATTTTAAAAAATGCAAGTCAAAACCATGAGATACTGTTTTTCGTCTAACAGACAGGAAAAGCTCAAAAAGTTTGATAAAGCCCATGACTGGCAAGTGTGCGGCACAATAGGTGATCTGATACCCCACTGGAAGGTGTCTAAATGGGCACAATATTTTGGAGAACAATTTGGCAGGATCTCTATGAATAAGTGTACCCTTCTGTCCAGCAACCTAGCCCTAGGAATTTATCCTAAGGCTATCCTTGAATAAGTGTACAAAAATGTAGTTAGAGGGATGCTTATTGCAGAATGTTTGTTCATTGTGAAAAACTGGAAAGAAAAAAAAAACCCAATTGCTCACCAATAGAGTCTTGTTATCATACACCCATTCGAAGAAATAAATGCAGCTATTTTTTAAAAAGTGCATATATTTTTTAATATGTGCTGACATGGAAAATATTTAAGATACAGGAAGTGAAAACAAGCAAGTTGCAGAACATTATGCATAGTATGAATCCTACTGTGTAAGGAAACCAAACATATGCACGCTTACATACACATAGAAACTACCTGGAAAGATACACGCAAAAACTGTTAATGGTGATTATCTTTGGGGAGAGGGACTGGGGATGGACGAGGGAAGGGGACTGTTAGTTTGCGCTCTACACCTTTCTATACTGCTCACATTTCTCTCTTTCTTTCTTTCTCTTTCCTTCCTTCCATTCCTTCCTTCTTTTCTTTCTTCAATCTTTCCTTCCTTTAACTGTAAGCATGTATTATTTTTATAATTTAAAAAATAGTAAAAAATTTTAAAATAGTTATTGCCAACAGCTCACAGATTTTTTTTTATTGTTGTGCTTTAAGTGAAAGTTTATAATTCAAGTTAGTCTCATACAAAAATTTATGCATACATTGTTATGCGACCCTAGTTGCTCTCTATATACTGTGACAGCACACTCCTTCTTTCCACTCCGATTTCCCATGTCCATTCAAACAGCTCCTGACCCTCTCTGCCTTCTCATCTTGCCTCTGGAGAGGAGCTTCCAATTTAGTCTCGTCTATCTACTTGTAGCTTACAGATTTTTAACTTGTGTTTTAGAGAGCTTTTAAAAATTAAACTCAACAATCCCATATTCAAATTTACAAAATAGACCCAATTTTTTTTTATTACTATACCTATTGTCTAATAACCTTGGGCCCTTAGTGTTCTTGGTTTTGGTTTTTATGGTTGGATAGTTATTTTGTGTCTACAGTGTGTCAGGCACTGGGACTGAGGCACAAGGCCTTTAGTCTTCAGCAACAGCAAGATCATTTAAATCAATCCTGGGTATGGTGGGTTTTCCACAGGCTAATTTTTGGCAGTAGATCACCAGGCTTTTCTTTCTAGTCTTAGTCCGGAAGCGCCACTGAAATTTGTCATCCTGGGTGACCTGCTGGTATTTGAAATACCAGTGACATAGCTTCCAGCATCACAGCAACATGAAAGCCACCACAGTATGACAAACTGACAGATGGGTAGTACGTAAGCCCCTTAGGTTGGATGGCACTCAAAATACACAGTGGCCACAACAGTGGACTTGAGCAGACCAAAGATCATGAAGGTGGCACAGGATCAGGCAACGTTTCATTCTGTTGTCCATGGGGTCACCGTGAGTCAGAGCCAAGTCGATGACAACTGGCAACAACAGGTATAGTGGAGAACTGAGAAGACTAAGAGGCAGAATGGATGCCTGCAGAGGAATGTATCCATTCAATAAACATTTACTGGATATTTTCTATGTATATACCAGGAGCAGAAGACATAAAAATGAAAGAGATACAATTCCTGCCCTCTCTTGAAGAGCTCACATTCTGGTGGAGACAGACACACGAGAACAGAAAGTCGCATATAACAAATAGAGTGTGGTAAATGTAGTAACAGGGTTACACAGAAGGTACTGTGCCAGCCTAGGGGAGTCAAGGAAGGCTCTCTGGAGGAATGGAAGGTCCTAGCTGAGTCTGGAAGGTTGAATGGAGTTTGCCAAGCATGGAAGAGGAGGATCAGAGAATGGGGGGAGAGAGCTGCTTCCTGAGAGTGAACGGTATGGGAAAGAGCAGAATTGCAAAGGACAAGCTGAGGGGTTCCCGTACACACCATGGTAAGGAGTTTGGATTTTATCTTCAGTGTAATAGAGTGATGTAATCTAAGATCCGTGCTTTATAAAGGTCACTCTGGCAATGAATTAGAGTATGAAGAAGGAAAGACAAGGCAAGAAGATATTATTTCCACACTTCAGGCATTTCAGCACAACTCTGATGATCTGTACCATATCCATACACCACCTGTACTAGTATTACTTAACATTTTTCTTAAATTAACTCTCTTCTAAAGTGTAAATAATTTACTTAAACTGGAAACCAGTGAATGAGGAAAGAAGTGTCCTTGGCTCCAGTGTTGCATCCAGAGTTAGAGAATAGAAACCAGAAATGCCAGAACAGGGTAGCAAGAAGTGGGTCTGTGGTGGATGATCTTGGATCCAAGGGGCCGACAGAACAGGAAGCAGGAAGATGGTGGGATAGATGAGGGGCAGCTGGTACAGAAACAAGGACACCAATGACCTCCGTGTTGCTAAATCATCATCTTACTTGACCTACCAGCAGTATGGGACCTTCCTCCTTGTTTCACTTTCTTCACTGGGCTTCCAGACTTTGATTTTCCTCCCACCTCAGTGATCTTTCCCTTCCTGTCTCCTCTGTTGGCTCTTCTTCTTCCCAGCCTCTGTGTTGAGGCTAGAGATCAGTCTTGTCCATTCTTTTTCTCCACTCACTGCACTGGTGATCTCATCCCATCTCCAGGCTTTAAATATCATCTATATGCTGAAGACTCCCAGATGTGTATTTTCAGCCCAGACTTCTCTCCTAGACTGCAGACTCATATCCAAAACCTACCCAATATATCTACTGGGATCTGTAATCAAAATTTCAAATTTAACATCTCCAAAAATAAAACTTTTGATCTTGCCCAAACCTTCTACACCTGCAATCTTCCCTATTTCAGTGGACGGCAAATTGGTCCTTCCGGTTGCTCAACAGGAAACCTTGTAGTCATCCTTGACTCTCTTTTTCTCTCACAGCCCATGTCTAATTTCCAGGAAAACCTGTTGGTTCTACCTTCAGAATATATCCTGAGTTCTGTGATATCCCATCACTTCCACTGCTACCACCCTAATCCAAACCACTATCATCTCCTCCCTATATTATTGCAATGGCCTTCTCGCTGGTCTCCTTGCTTCCACTTTTGTGCCTCTACTGCACAGCAGCCAGATTAATTATTTTAAAACATGAGTGAAATCATGTAACTGCCTTACTCCAAACCCTCCAATGCTTCCCCATCTCACTCAGTAAAAGCCGAAGTCCTTACAAAGGCCTACAAGGCCCTACCCAATATGCTCTCCTTCTCTGTCCACATGTCTCCCCTCCTCTTCTCTTTTTACCACATTGGTCTCCTTGATATTTACTGAACACACCAGGCATGCTCCCACCTTATGGATTTTACATGGCTGTTCCTGTGCCTGGACCACTGTCCCCTAAGCATCATCATGCCTCACTACCCAACCTCTCTCAAGTCTTTGGAACCCTGGCTCCACCCCACACTCCCCATCTGCCTGCTATGCTTTATTTTTCTCCAGGAGTACTTGTTGCTTTCTAACACACTATTGTTGTTGTTAGCTGCTGTACAGTTGATTCTGACTTGTTTTGTTTATTGTCTATTACTCCCAGCGAAGATGCTGAATGAAGGCAGGGAATTTTATCTGGTTTGTTCACTGCTGTATCCCCAGCTTCCAGAACAGTGCCTGGCATGTATAGTAGATCCCTCAATAAATATGTGTTGAATGAATGAACAGACCACGGAAAAGGAGAGCTCCAACTTGGAAAGGAAAATTTGGGCTAGGGATAGGGGTGGAAATAAATACAAGCTGCGCGCTAAGAGGCGTGACATGGCAACAGGGCTGCTAGGAGTAGCAACAGTGGGTAGGAAGAGATTGAGACCGAGGAAAGAGCGCTGAGGGAGGGCTGAAGCCCAGACGGGGGCTCTGAGAGGGCTGAGGAGCAGGCAGAGCTAAAAACTGACCGGTGGGGGCCGAGGAATTGGGGGAGGGTCCCAGAAGAGTGGTGGGGGAGGCATAGACAATTTGGGAAGAAGGCTCGGTTGAGGCAGACATGACCACTTTGCACACTACCCACACCTCCCGCAGTAAATTAGGAAAACAGTGGATTAGGAGATTGTGGCAGTTTTCCAGTGACCGTCGCATAGTGGACAATATGGGTCGGATAAATGGATGAGCAAGCACTTCCACAACTGGACAGTTGTGGTGGGCTAGCAGAGGAAGGAGACATTTCTGAGTTATTTCTGGGGTGAGGACTCAGTAACTGGATATGAGAACTGAGAGAGAGAAGCGCAGGAGTGAGGTTGAGAGTGCTTCACAGACCCAGAAGGGCAGATTGTGACCTTGTTAGTTGAGTAGATTTGCACTGCAGGGAACCTGTGAGATGGGAGAGGCTGCCAGGGGTGCGGTGGCTGGGTCAGGGTGAGGGTCTATTACTGGAACAGCACAGGGCTTGAGGGTCGGGGGAGGAAGAACGCCCAGTGCCGACGGAGGTTCCAAGCCAGGTCCAGGCTCTGTCCCGGAGCTGGGACGGCCCGAGGGCTGCTGCGGCAGCTGTGGCATGAGTGGGAGACCCAGCAGTTGCGTCCCTCTCGGGCACGTGCAGGGAGGCTCGCCGAGGAGCAGCAGGTGCCTGCTGGGAACCGAAGAACCCCGAGGCGAGTCTAGGCGGCGAGGACGCCAGGCCGGTTTCAGCTCCGCTACGTCGCGGCGCCCCCGCTCGCCGGCCAATCAGGCGGCAGCTCCAACCTCCCAGCACCCGGAGGCCCCGCCCCCAGGCCTGTGTGCTGCCAGCCAATGGGAGGCCAAGCTCGGGCCCCCAATGTGCGTAGCCCGCGCCGAGCCGGCTCAGAGAGCGAGAAAAGCGAACCCAACCCGTTCGGGCCGCTGCTCCGGACCTGCCAGCCGCTGCCGCCGCGCGCCCGCCGGCCAACCGCCGCCTCCTCCCCCCGGATCGGTTGTACTGTCCCAACCCGAAAGTCCAGTTCTGCGGCCCGGCAGCGGCAAGCGAGCGAGATGACACAGGAGTACGACAAGTGAGTGAAGGCGCCGCCGCGGGAATCCGGTCGGCCGGGCCGGGGGGCAAGGCTGAGCGCCCACCCCGGCCAAGCCCCGAGCCGCCCCGGCCAGCCGCGCGCAGGCCCCGGCTGCTGCGGCGCTCCTTGCCGACCCGACCGCCCGGCACCTGCCGCGAGACCAGGGGGCGTCGCCGCCCGCGCCTCGGGACGGCGCCGCCGGCTCCCCGCCGGGCGCTCGCGTCGCGTTTTCCGCAGCCGCCGCGGGGTCGGGCTGTTGCGGGCGCGGCAGGTGCCCGCTGGGCCCGGGCGCTCGGCGCCGGCCGTTTTGGGGGTCGGTAGGCGTCTCGCTTCTCATTTTCTTTCCTGCGGCCCTCTGCCCCCGCACCCCTTCCCGGCCTCTTTGTTTCATTGAAACAGCTCCTGAAGAGACACTTGCCTTTGGGAAACTCGACACCTGAAAGGACTTCTTCCTCCTCCTCCTTCAGCTTTTCCTTGCTCGCTTCCCCTCCTCCTCCTCCGTCTCTAAGCGCCCGGCGGACCAGAGTCCGCAGGAGCCCGGCGTTTCTGCGCGGCCCCTGCCGAGCAGCCCTCGGGGCGTGGGCAGCCGGAGAGTGGGCCACCCTATAGGGGACGCACCCTCGATTTTCTGTCATTCCTCAATGACCAGCGGGTCCGTGGAGGAAGAGGTTTGGGGTGCCCTGGTTTTGGCTCACTGCAGCTCTTGATGCGCTGACCACAGACAGGGCCGGTGAACGCCCTTATTTCCCTCTCCCCCGCCAGCCTCTTGCTCAGTTGGGCTATGCATTTCTTTGCGACGCACCCGTCTGCTGGAAAAGTAGACATCCCCAGGTAATCTGTGGTCGCTGAACAATGTACTTTAGCAAACCTGATAGAAAGTTCAGAAAATAGAAATTTAAGGAAGGGTTAAAGTGCGCTTGTGTCCTGGAATTTTGTTTTCACTGACTGGGGGAGCGAGAAAATTGCTGTAGGAGTTATTTTGCCACTTGCATCATTGATGGTAATTACATATTGACATGTTTTTAATGCGCTGAAATATCGAGAGGATGAAACTTCTAAATCAGGGCAATAAACTAGAAAGTATTGTGCTTCCAGAAATGCCTTTTGGAATTGCTTTGTAATGAAGAAGTATTTTGACAAATGTAACGTGATAATGTAAGATGGTAACACTAGGAGAGATTGGGCGAGGGATGTTCTGTATTTTCTTTGCAGCTTTTCTGTACATGTAAAATGAACACGAAGTAAAAAAAAATTTTTTTTTTGAGTAATTTAGACCAAACCAATTCGTATATTTTATAAGTATTTATTAAATCGTTTTATTAAAGTGTATTCTTTTGTGGATTAGAAGATCAGACATTATGTATGGAATATTTTAAATGGGTGACTTTTGTATTGTAGAATGTGAAGTTAGATGATCATTTGGAATATATTTCAAACGTTTTTGAGAGGTCATTGTTGAAGGATTTAAAACCCACCTGAAAGTGATGATGATCCTTTAGGGACTAATAACAGCCTGACGACGATCATATGAGGAAATAAGAAAAGCAGCTGGCTTTGTGTTTATTTCTTGACTTCTAGTTCAGATAGGACAAAATTTCCAAGGCTAAAATTTTGGCCTTAGGCACACTTTGGAAATGTAAAACACCTTCAGGTTGGTTACAAACGTAAAACCATTTGCAAAAAAATATTTATTTTCTGTTCCTTGTACAAATTTTGGATAGGAGGGTGGGAGAAGGGAAGCTGAAAAACTAGCATTACTAGAAGTGAATGAGTCAAGTGCTGTCATAATCTTCTGGAAGTAGCTGTTACACTATTAATAATAGCTTAGCAGTATACCAGTAAATCACCCCGAGATACCGCTGCTTCAGTAACTACTGTGCTCTGGTCGTGGTGGCTCTGTATATTCTTTTTTTTTTTTTTGAGGTTGGTATAAACAGTCTTTTCCATTTTTAAGCAAACTTTGAACAACTCATTTTGTTTATTTTGTGTTAAAATAGTACACCACCTCCAGACTTCTTTCCTCATCAAATGTAGGCTCTTAAGGCTTTCTGCCTAGACTTGAGTAAAAATTGGCTTGAAAATAGTACTGAATTTCGAGTGAGGATTAATTAAATTGTTGGATTCCACCCCCCCCCACCCCCCACCCCTTGTTCAAAGATGTTCTTTTTCTACATCTGTATCTGTTTTTAAAGGGGCTGGGAGACTGCCAAACCCTAACCTTTGTTGATTACTTGAAAAGATAATCTTTCCACATTCACTTTTAGAGTAGGTAGGTCACCTTTAGGCCATTTACATACTTCATTTGGTGTGTTGCAATGAGAACTGATCTTTAAACTTGCTAGTTAGAATAGCGATAATTCAGAGTAGTTTTCAACATTTTAAATTTAATTTTTTTTCTTTTAAAAGAAAGCAGTTTCATTTTGCTAGAGTTAGTGTTCTACTTTTCTGTTTATTGACGTTAAATAGTACCAACTGAACAGTTGTTGAGACTGTTTACATTTCAAGTTTTTGCAATCAGTAATGTTTGCTTTAATCTTTTAAATTAACTCTTCTATAAGGCTTCACGAAGATTTCAGCTGATTTTTCTGGATTTTTTTCCCCACCCAACTACAGTGTTATAATGGAACGATTCTTGCCCAGTGTGGAAAACTAGTAAAGATTTTTAAAAAAACAGATTTTCCCACGTAATTTTTTTAGAACTTTTTGTTCAGCGGCTTCATTTATTGTTGTAGATTCTTAAGTGTTTATCTCTAAGATAAACAGTTAGCTCCCTTGCCAGAAAATTGTGCCTCTTTATTGATTTACAGTCAGTTCCCTTTGGCCACATTCCATGCTCAATCTGCTGGTGATCAGTAGAATATTTTGACTTTCTCATATACCCTGAAGGATTAAACGAAATATCCCTTTTTCTTTCTACCTCCTCCTACCCATCCCCCCATTTTTAGGTAGGGAATGTTTTAAGACATGGGCATCCACAGGAGAAAGAAAGAACATGTAGCAGCATGATGATTAAACTATATGTAATCTCTTTAAGGAAACTCTGGTGGCTTAGTGGTTAAGAGTTCGGTTACTAACTAAAAGATCAGCAGTTCGAATCCACCAGGTGCTCCTTGGAAACTCTATGGAGCAGTTCTCCTCTGTCCTACAGGGTTGCTGTGGGTCGGAATTGACTCAACGGCAATGGGTTTTTTTTTTTGTTTTTGTTTTTTTTTTTTTTTAGTCTCTTTAAGAGGATACAGTCTTGAAGAGAATAATTTTCTGTTTGGCCTTACCATGTTCTTGTATTTGCTTTATAGAGTGTTTGAATAGGCTGGCATTTTCTTGGAGTTTTTTGTTTTTGCCAGGGAGTAAGTATATCCTGAGTTCCATGTGTAGGCTAACTGCAGGTTCCCTGGTTTACTGGGTGGCCCATTGGCCTGCATTTCAGTGTGTTGTCTTCTGGTCTTGTCTTAATTTGACTTACATTGATGAAACAGTAGACTCTTCTATTCCCATAAAATGTCAAAGAATTGGTTGTTTGGCTCTTTAAAAATTAGAAATGCCTTAAAAAACCCATTGCCTTCTAGTCGATTCCGCCTCATAGTGACCCTATAGGACAGAGTAGAACTGCCCCACAGATTTCTGAGACTGTAATCTTTACGGAAGCAGACTGCTACCTCTTTCTGCCATGAAGCAGCTGGAGGATTCAAACCACCGACCTTTTGGTTAGCAGCCAAGCGCTTAACCATTGCACCACCAGGGCTCCTTAGAAATGCCTTAGAGTATGGTAATTTTCATTTTTAATTTCTCTAAAGCAAACGGCCAGTGTTGGTTCTTCAGAACGAAGCACTTTATCCACAGCGTCGCTCCTATACTAGTGAAGATGAAGCCTGGAAGTCTTTCCTGGAAAACCCTCTCACTGCAGCAACCAAAGCGATGATGAGCATCAACGGAGACGAAGACAGTGCAGCTGCACTGGGCTTGCTCTATGACTATTATAAGGTACTTTTGCCTACTCTTTAAAAAACCCTTAACAACAACAAAAAAAAAAACCCTTAACAACAGTCCAAGATGCACTTGATTCAACAACGTATAAAACAGTAATTTGCTGGTAGAATGTAATGTAGTTGCCTCTGTAGTGACTATAAATAGTTTAATGGGTACTTTGACTTAATGTGGTTCAAAGCTGAAAATCCACCACCATAGGATCAAAGATTGTTTTTAACACTTGTGAAGTAGCCAGCTGTTTTGGCTCTATCTGAAAGGTGAAGCTACTATCAAAGAGGATGGTAAAAACCAATAAAACCAAACCCATTGCCAATGAGTCAGTTCCCACTCACAGCAACCCTATAGGACAGGGTAGAACTGCCCCATAGGGTTTCCAAGGCTATAATCTTTATGGAAGTAGATCGCCACATCTTTCTCTGGCAGAGCAGCTGGTGGCTTTGAACTGCTGACCTCTCGATTAGCAGCTGAGCACTTAACCACTAAACTACCAGAGCTCCTTAAGAAAATGGTAGATGTATCTTATTGATATTGAGCCTTTTACCCAAGGTAATTCTTATTGCTTTGAAGAGTGGAGCATGGTTAACTTACATGTGCTGTAACCTTTATTCCTGTGTAGTCAGAATGATTTCCTCTTCCCTGAATGATACTACAGAGTCTTTCATTTGATTTGATTATAAGATTCATGAAAGAAGCCTTATTTTCTAGTCTTGGACTTTCTAGTTCTGAGATATATCACGATATATTTTGTAGACTGTTTCCAGAGATTTGGATTAGTCTTAATTAAATATAATTTGTCCTCTGAATGGAGTTCTACGTGGCTTTCATGTCTGGAATTATATTACTAATCTATCTCATTATCATCGTCGTCTTAATATTAGCTACCACTTACTGATTACTCGTATATGCAGGGTATGTTACCAGAATGTGTTATACTTCTGATCCCTCCAGAATCTCTGCAACGTATGTGGTGGTATCTCTGTTTTGAAGATGAGAAGAGATTCTCAGGTCACACAACTAGTACGCGTTGCAGCCAGGATTTCAGCCCTGGTCTTGTGTATGCCAAAGTCCATGACTCTTTTTGGTACAACATGCTGTCTCCTGTAGGACTTTACTTAGCTTATTGTATTCATTTTGGCATTCTTCTTTCTGACCAATAGCAGATATTTGGGGATAGCTCTTCAGAGTGGTGGCACAGTGGTTAAGAGCTACAGCTGCTAACCAGAAGTTGGCAGTTCCATTCCATCAGCCACTCCTTAGAAACCCTATGAGGCGGCTCTGCTGTGTCCTGTAGGTTCGCTATGAATCGGAATCAACTCGTCAGCAACGGGTTTGATTTTTATTAAGAGTTTAGGATACAATTTAAAACATAGACTGAGTTGAGGCACAACTTGGCCATGTGGCCTTTGTCTCATTATTACCATATGTAACTACTGTATGTAATCATTGTGTGGTCACCACTACCTTTATAAAGACAGGAGATTCTCAAGGTTCCCAGAAGCCATGTGAAACTGTGGGGCAAAGCTTCTTAATGATACCCCAGCAACAGGGTATCACTCGATGATAGCGTCTCCTTACGCATGTGTGTGTGTGTCTGTCTACATATTTTTCGGTTTATTTTTGCCATCTTTTTGTTTTGAAAATGTTCAGACCTACAGAAAAGTCAAAGTAGGGTAATGAACTCCTAAACACCTTCACCTAGATTCACCAGTTGTTTGCTTTTTGTTACATTCTGGCACTGTATTCTTCTTAATACAAGAAATGCAGAGGGGGACAAAGATCAGAGAAGATACTCGATTATCACAGGGTGGGACCTAAACAAAAGAGTTAAGCATTTCCTGGTATGAGGCCATGTGTTCATCTTGTTGGGTTGGAGGGTTGAGGTGAAGTCTTTTTTCTGCTTTGATTACGAAGGGAACTTGTAAAATACCTACTGGTGCTAGAAGAAAGCCTCACCTGGGAAGCTTAGCCGTGAAGAGTTCTTTTGAAGTGGAAGTTATGTATCTGTTGTTCTTATGGCTTGTTTTATTATTCAATCAGTGTAAAAACCATAAGTTTCTAAGATATTAACTGTGGAATTGATAATTTTAACTGAAACTTTTGAGAATGGGAGAAAAGTTTAGTGCCAGAAAGACCAACGTAATCACATAGTTGTAGTGGTTAGATGTGTGTGTGTGTGTTTTAAATAAAGAAACCTAAAAGTATTTTAAGTCTCATTAAGAGATAAATCATCATTCTATCCATTACAGGTGACTTTTCTTTTTTTTTAACTTTTTTTTATTGCGGTAAATGACAGTGTGGTAAGTGACAAAACATTTGCCATTTCTACAGTCTTCACACGTACAGTTCAGTGACATTAATTATGTTCATCGTGTTGTTCACCCATTACCATTAACCGTTCTGAATTTTTCCGTCACTCTTAACAGAAAGGGATGACGATTTTAGTAGTAGTTATTTCTCAGGCTTCTTGTGATATGTGTAGGGTTATTTTCTTTTTTTAAATGAACTAACATTTCTTTTAGTTCTTTGGATGTAAGCATTTATTTTGTCTTTAATGGTAAAACATGAATGTAGGAATAGAATTCTTACATTGAAAATCAGTTTCAAATGTCTTAGCAACTTTGGAGTACATGTTGGGATTAAGTCTCAGCTGGATTGCTATCTATAGTATACCCACTAACAGAAAAAACTGAGTTAGATTTGTCTTTTGGATAATAGAATTAACTACCTTTGGGTAATGTGAGTCCCAAAATATCTAAAGAGATTTAACATATGAAGGCCAGCGTTTGAATCTTGGGAATAAACTGACGTGGCTGTTGGTTGTGATTTTGCTTTTGATCTGAAAAGAAGACTAGTCGAGACGAGCAGTGAGAAAGTTGAGAGAGCCCAATTGTGTTTCAGCAGCAGCTTCTCTATTCCGTGCTGGAGACGGATGGGTGAGACCAGGCCAGAAGTACTTCTTTTAAGAGATGAAACCCAGTCTTCAATGACAAAGTAAATTTTGATGCCCTGAGCTTACATGGCAGCTAAATAACAATTTTTACCTGTCAAGCTGGTAGTCAGGTAGTAAGCTCTTTGAGAGTGGACACTGTCTTGTTCATTGTTACGTCTCCAGAGCCTGGTGTATAGTAGGCAATTCAGTAGATATTTGTTGAACAGATGAATGGTTGAATTTACAGAAAAATACAAGGCCATATTGTGGAGTCAACTTTCTACCTCACTAAGAACTCAATTATTTTCATGTGTTTTAATATATAAGGTTCCAAGAGAGAGAAGATCATCCACAGCCAAGCCAGATGTTGAGCACCCAGAGCCAGATCACAGCAAAAGGTAACATTTAATATAAAACAACATAAATGAGTACGCTGTAAAAATGCCACATTTCTGTGGAAATAAAGCTGTAGTTTGTTTAAATGAATAAGCACTAGTGGAAGAGGTAGGTATTGGATTCTTAATATCTAAATTCACATTTCATTACTGATTTACCTGTTACTAATTATGATCCTTTTGCCCTGAGAAGTTACCCATTTCTTTAAGTATAATTTCTGCCTTTTCTAGAAAACAAAAGCATTATCTTTTTGAAAGAGATATTTTCAGTAATAAGTGAAGTGTTTGCTTGTTTGTTTTTAAGATTCTCTTAAGGGAGGTGTGGCTTAAGGCAGAGGTAGAGATACATTCAAAAAAAAAACCAAAAACTAAGTTCCAATGGCTGTTGAATAACTGCCTAAGTAGAAACTTAATAAAGTAAATTGAACCGCATTCCAGGCTCCTGTTGAAATTATTTTGAAATATTTTAGGATGAAACTTTCCCAAAATATTTAATTAATTTAAATAGAAAATTAATTTAAGGCTTGACTTTATAGTCATGAAAAACCTTTTAAGTACATGTTTTAAATTACCCTGTGTTTTATTTAGTAATAAAGGAATAAAAAAAATTAAAGGAAGAGTGATTATTCAGAATCCCACTTTCCTGGTGATTGATTGCTTGATTTTGGTGTGCATACAAGTTTTATGTGGTTGTCTTCACAGGTAGAATTTGGTAGTATGCTTCCTTTTACTTAGTATATTTCAAAAATATTTTCCATGTTGCTGTTTTAATCTTCATAATTGCCATTTGGGGAATGGTTTATGGTTTATGGCTTTTGTTTTTTTCCTTTTTGTTACAGACATTTTCAAACATTACAAAAATAGAGAAATAGTGTAATGAGTCCACAGATATCCAGTACCAGCTTCAACAGTTATCAACATAATGACTCCTATTTTGTCTCTTCTTTTCCCTTAACTGAACTTTTAAATTAGTTTTTTATTTATTTTTGCAGAAGTATTTTAAAGCAAAACGTAGATATCTTTGTCATATATTTTCTTTTGTAAGACATTGAGGCTGTATTCAGTTTCTCACTGTTACAAAGCCTTAGCGAATAACTTCTATATGGCTTTTTCCTTTTTTTTTTTTTCCTCCTTTTTCTTTAGGGTAAATTTCCAGGAGTGAATTTATGAGCCTAGGTTTGAACAAGTTTATTGATCTTGAAATGTGTAATATTGCCAAACTGCTTTATTCCTTAAAGTTTTCAGCGTATATGATTTGAAGGCGCTTTGAAAATTCGTTGATTTTACCTACTAGAAATCACCTTATATTGCTCAGAATATTTATTAAATCAAAGATAATTTTATGTTAATGTGTCTGCTGTTACAGTATAATCATAGGTTTTCTTCTGGTGAGAGAGAAGGCAAAATAAGCTTAAGTACTGGGAAAAGTGGTGACCAAATAATAATATCTCATGCTCTTGCATGCTTGTATACTAAGCATTATTAGTATATCAACATTTTAGTATATCATCTCATTTAATCCTCACAACAACCTTGTGGATAAATACCATTATTATCCCCCTTTTCTAGGTGAGGATTTGGCTACTGAGAGATGAAGTAACTTACTCAAGGTCACAAAACATTTGAAAGCAGGCAGTCGGACTGTAGAGTCTACACTTCAACCGCTATTTTATGTTGCTTCCGGCTTCTAGTAAAATTGGTATTAAGATTACTCAAAATAAAGTATAATAGAGGATACCTCTGAGTTCTCAGTATTTCAAATGAAATTTTACTAATATTGTGGACTTTACTGGACTGATAACCATGAAGCCTTTTTTTCGTCCGGTATGGGTTGTCATGCCGTTTTCTGTTTATTTGGTCTCTACCAAGTGAATTATTATTATTGTATAGGACCCAGCCCAGTGCCATTAATAAACTAAAAATTGTTAAAGAGCTGTATCAGCATCCAGTTTGAAAACACAGTTTTCTTTTCTTTTCTTAAAGAAACAGCATACCAAATGTGACTGAACAGCCTCTCATTTCCGCTGGAGAAAACAGAGTGCAAGTACTGAAAAATGTGCCATTTAACATTGTTCTTCCCCACGGCAACCAACTGGGTATTGATAAGAGAGGCCATCTAACAGCTCCTGATACAACAGTCACTGTCTCCATAGCAACGATGCCTACCCACTCCATCAAGACAGAAAGCCAGCCACATGGCTTTGCTGTGGGAATCCCCCCAGCAGTGTATCATCCTGAGCCCACTGAACGTGTGGTAGTTTTTGACCGGAACCTTAATACTGACCAGTTCAGCTCTGGTGCTCAACCCCCAAATGCTCAAAGGCGTACTCCAGACTCTACCTTCTCAGAGACCTTCAAGGAAGGCGTTCAGGAGGTACAGGAAACAAAAACATCTTCCTGAGATGGCTGTGTGTTTGTATAAGTATTGGGTGCCACCTTTTCCTTGTTATGTAAGCTTGAAACTCAGCCTGAAATGAATGGATTAGTAATAAAAGGTTTTTTTTTTAAAAAAAAAAAAAAAGAAAAGGACCATGGGTATAATTTGTAAACTAAACCTTATATAACCAGAAATGATTATCAAGGGCATATGGCTAATCTTACCAGCAGCTGAGTTAACGCTTATGATTTCAACTGAGTGATTTGCTGGAGGAAGAGAAAGAGAACCCCAAACATAATCTTTCATTGACAACAGATGTATTCACACAGTCTGTTTTGTTCAGGTTTTGTCTTAAACTTAAACAAACTTCCTGCATTGGTCTTAATGTAAAATGACCGATCATGTATTTGCTTGGTGTTTCTTGATTGTCGTTATAATCAGGGAGGCAGGTAAATCTTTAATGATAAATGCATTGTGTGAAATTTATAAATTAATTCCAGATAACTTCAGAGGTTTTTGTGATGATGAACATCTCACTCAGGTAAAAGTTAGAGCCTGAAGATGTTTGAAATCACATTTAATGACTCAGTTGGAGAAAAGAGCATCTGTTTACACTTACGGAGTTAGGAGTAGAATAGTAGCCTTTCCTGGGAAAATACACCTAATCTATTCGGTGATGGAGTGAACTTGATACTGTATCTTAATCTGGTACAGTGACAGCGCTGACTCCTAAAAGGAGTTTGGTTGCAGGTTCTAGCATTTGAACAGAAGCGGGATGTGTGGGAAAGACGAGAAAAGGGAGTAATGAATCACAAGCACTCTGTGGGCATACCTACGTAGATTGTCTTAATTTACTTGAGTGGTATACAAAAATGGATGTTTTCCTTCTTTTTTATTTTAATTTTTTGTTAAAATTTTAAACTTTTTTAACTTTTAAAATTCTTTTCATTATTGCTATTGCTTTTTTGTAGATTTTACATTTTTATTTGGAAAAGGCATATTGAAGGGGTAACGGGTTGCTGTAAGCCACATACTTGTATGCTATACCAGACCTCCGTCTTTAGTAACCATGATAACCAGTTAAATAGTTGTGGCTTATTACATTGATATTTCAGGTTTTCTTCCCCTCGGATCTCAGTCTGCGGATGCCTGGCATGAATTCAGAGGACTATGTTTTTGACAGTGTTTCTGGGTAATAGTTGCCTTTTAATTTGATTTTTAATTTTCAGCTTTTATGACTTATTTCTTTTTTGTTAATTTGATACTGATAAATCAGAGGTGGCTTTAGCGGGCTTTCAGGTTTTCTCTTACTACGTTTACTGTGGAAATATCTTTGGTAGAGGACGTTTGCTTCAATGCATTTCATTTTGGACTCTGAACTATGCTTCACGTTTCCTTGATTCTTGGTGTTGGTGTTTTTCTTTCCCTTTGGTTCTTTATGTGATGGTAGAGAATGAAATCTAAAAGGAGAGGCAAGGGAATTAGAGTTCTCAAGTCCCTTCTGTTTCCAAAGTCTGTAATTCGGTGAGAATTTAGGAACAAAGGCTGTTATTTTTTTGTTAGCCTCACTAGTAATAAATGAAGTCAACCTTTTTCTGACCTGACAGCCTTTCTTTTTAACGTCACAAAATTATATCTCTGGGAGTGTGAATATTTTCAAAGTTAATTAGAAACATAGCACCTTTAGATTTATTTTAAAGAGTCTAGAATTTGATTGTATAATTTTGTTTTATGCATTTCTGTAGGTGTGTTATATTTTGCAGTAAAAAGTTTTTTTTTTTTTTTTAAAGTCTAGACATTCCTTACAGACCTGCTTCAGATGCAGGAGTCACAAACTCAGATGCCTTTAGGATCTAGGATAGGATAGGATTGGCAGACTTTTTCTTTAAAAGGTCAGATAGTAAATACTTTGGGCTTTGTGGGCCATACAGTCTGTCAAAACCGCTCAGCCCTGCCGTTGTAGCACAGAAGCCACCGGGGACAGTACACAAACAGTGAGTGTGGAAATATGCCAGTAAAACTTTTATTTCCAAAAGCAGGTGTAGTTTGCCTACCCCTGGTCTAGGTAAGTTATTAAATAATTTTAGGGTCATATATGAGTGGAAGTGTAAGATAATAGGAAATGTAGAGAATGGTGGCGTGCCCATCTAAAGATGTTTAAAAGCAGAAACAACCAAAAAGTGCTGTGCCGGCCAAATCAAATGTAATCATAGGACCACCAGCCACCTGTTTGTAACTTCTGCTAGATAAATACCAGATTAGCTGCATATCTTATGAGGGTTTCCCTCCAAAGTCCTTTTTGCTTATTTTCTGACTCATAGTGACTCTATAGGACAGAGCAGAACTGCCCCATAGGGTTTCCAAGGAGCGGCTGGTGGATTCGAATTGCCAACCATTTGGTTAGCAGTCGAGCTCTTAATCACTGTGCCACCAGGCCCCCATTTTCGCTTATTAGTATCTTTAATGTCCTTGACTTCCAAATATATAACTGTTGACATCACATCCTAGAATTTCTAGTAGGCATTTCATAGTCCCACGTCTGAGAGGTATGAGAATTTATGGGTTGCAAGTACTTTTATTTAAGATTATATTTATCATAGAAAGGGTAGCAAATGTTACTTGTAATATGGCCTGGTCAATTGGGTTTTTCCTGGTCGTTTGCTATCTTAATACATCCACACTGAAGCACATTAAGATTAAACTAAAGCATCTAGGAAGCTTCCAAGACAGTGGATTAGAGATCTCTGACTTTTTTGTCCTACAGGAACAACTTTGAATATACCCTAGAAGCTTCAAAATCACTTCGGCAGAAGCCAGGAGATAGCACTATGACATACTTGAACAAAGGCCAGTTCTATCCTGTCACCTTAAAGGAAGTGAGCAGCAGTGAAGGAATCCACCACCCAATCAGTAAAGTTCGAGTAAGTTCTGCTCTTAGTTCTATTATTTAGGAAAGTTAGTCAGAGATTAATGTTTTCATGTCTGAAGTAGATCTAGATGAAGGCCTAAAAGTGCAGTTTTCAGTTTTAACTAATACTAAGTAAGTTTTCCCAGACATACTCACCCTTTAGTGTCTTTATGTTGCAATGCTTTCTCTTTCATAGAGTGTGATCATGGTTGTATTTGCTGAAGACAAAAGCAGAGAAGATCAGCTAAGGCATTGGAAATACTGGCACTCCCGGCAGCACACTGCTAAACAAAGATGCATTGACATAGGTAAGTAGCTCAGGAGCCTGCTTTTATTCCCAGAGGTGCAAGCATCCAGTTTTCTAAATCCAATTATTTTTGGCAGTGATCAGCTTCCTGCCGAAAGCATTTGAATTTTTATGCCAGCTACTGATCTGTTCCAAACACTGTTCTTGGCCTCCTGGAATCAGTGCTGTCTTAACCATTACTTCCTTCATAAGGATATGTGCCCCGTGGAATGGGTCTCCATATGACACCTAGGCCAGAAGCTGTGTGGCCAGCTAACATGAGTGCCTCTGTTTTCAGACTGTGGATTTTTTGAGGAGGATATCTTAAACTTTAAGAGATTCTGATTATTTGGAGATAACTGTGAGGTGGAAAAAACCAAATCAACAAATAAAGTAATGCTGATGTATAGCTGCCTAACAGTCTTCTCTACTTACATGCTAAACTATATTGCTAGTCTCTTCTATCTGTAATTTGGCCTAACAGCAAACCTGTGCAAGTCCATAGTTATTGAAGTAGTTTTACAGAGACTTCTATTCTTGCTGTGTTATACAATTTTCCTATAAAACCATTGTCTATGGCACAGATGGCTGTTAACTGTAGTGTTACTTTTTTTCTTTAACTTTTATAATGCTCATGTTCTCTTATAGAAGAATTAGAATAACTGAGTTCTAATCGTGGTTTTGTGAACTAGTTTTGTGACCTTGGAACAATTATTTAACTTAAATTTGACTAAATTTCGTAATTTTGACATAATGGGGTTGAATTAAATATCTCTAAGCTTACCTCTGTTACAGAAATTCTGATTCTTTTTCTTTCATTTCTTGGAACTACTTTCGACTCAACAAAATGTTAATTTAAATTATCAGAGGTGATAATATGGAAACTGAATCTTACGTTGAACTGTTGTAATCTTATTTTGGAACTTGAAATCACACATTTCTTTTTCTTTCTCATCACTTCCCTAATAGCTGACTATAAAGAAAGCTTCAATACCATCAGTAACATTGAGGAGATTGCTTATAATGCCATTTCTTTCACTTGGGACATTAACGATGAAGCAAAGGTAGGTAATGAAGTCCACAAGAGTTCCTGTATTTTGAGCTATTGGAGAAGTAGGAGGAGTTTAATGATTTGACAGCTGGTGTGTTGCATTTTTACATGTTTTCATGCCTGTGCTAAGGAGTGTGGGGATAAAGTGGCTAAGAAGGTGTAAGCCATACGTCATTAAATGTAGGCAATGAGACAGGCCTCTGGGAGAAGAAATAACTGTTACCTCATCAGCTCTTTCTTTTCCAGCTGGATTCTTTACTTTCTCTCTTTTCATTATTTTACATTTTCTGAAAGTAAAACAACTTCTCAGACCTTAGAAAAACTATCCTTCTCCCATTTTTGTCCTCTCCGTCATCCAAAAGAGAGATTCTTTTTCTTGACAGACTTCAACGCGTGTAGTCTAGCATGTGAAGCATCAGAATGGAAGTCAAAAGCTGTTAAGTTGTGGTCCACCACTACTCACTGTTTGACCTTGATTCTGACTCCTCATTTATTTTGCCTTCATTTCCTCATTTGCAAAGTGGAGTTAATACCCATCTCCTTCTGTCCAGGAACGTAGTAAGGCTTATTGAGGCAGTGCCTATAAAGCTGTTTGAGTTTCTTGAAGAAAGGCCATAAATACAAGTTATCATTAGCAATACTTTATTTCATATCATTACCTTGCAAATACAACTCAGGTTAGAGTCTCCTGTCTTGCACTTTTACAACTGAAGAATTGCTTCCAATTCAGATGGTCATTTGAGTAATTCTAATGGGAATTTTTAGGGCCCTTTAAGAAAAATTAAACATATTCTTAAGCCATTTCTGCCCTTGCCCACAGCATTCTTCCCTTTTAATAAATCCCTCTTTTCATAAAGGTATTAGAGTTCTGGTATTCTGTCTTTAGATCAGTTTAAAAATTGGAAGCTCATGTAACACAATACATACATTTTTTTGACAGTTACTAAAATAAAATTGATCTTTAGTATTTGTTGCAATAATAGACACAGTTTTCTATATTAAATCTAGGTACAAAGTTATAATCACCTCCCTGTCCTTTTTCATCCTCTCCTTTTTATTTTTCTTTCATTTATTCAACAATTTTTGGAATAAAACACTCTATTCCCATTGCCATCGAGTTGATAGTAGGTGCTGAATATTACAGAGTTTCATTTTATGCTGCCTAAGGTCGCTTTTGACCTCTTTCAAGTGTTAAAAAGCAAAGATGTCACTTGGAGGACTATGGGGCGCCTGACACAAGCCATGGTATTTTCAGTCACCTCACATGCCCGTGAGAGCTGGACAGTGAATGAAGAAGACCGAAGATGAATTGATGCATTTGAATTACGGTGTTGGCAAAGAATACTGAATGTACCATGGACTGCCAGAAGAATGAACAAATCTGGCTTGGAAGAAGTACATCCAGAATATTCCTTAGAAGCGAGACTTCGTCTCACATACTCTGGACATGTTATCAGGAGGAACCAGTCCCTGGAGAAGGACATCATGCTTGGTAAAGTAGAGGGTCAGCAAAAAAGAGGAGAACCCTCAACAAAATGGATTGACACAGTGGCAGCAACAATGGGCTCAGACATAGCAACAATTGTGGGGATGGCGCAGGACCAGGCAGTCTTCTGTTCTGTTATGCATAGGGCTGCTATGAGTCAGAACCGACTTGACAGCACCTAATGACAGCAACAAAGGTTGCCTTTAAAAACCATATGACTGGATTCTTGAGAACCAGCTTAAATTTGTATTACAGTTGCTATCCTTTGTAATTGTGATCATCATGTTGAGGGCAGAAGTGTGTTTTAAAGACTGCAGGATATAGTAAGTTGGGTCCGCTAGTCTGTAAAGAGGCTTAAATTACCATAATTGCACGAAGCCTTCCCTGTTGACCACCTCGCTCGCTCGTAGACAAACGTCAGCAAGCTGTCCCGAGGTTAGTGCTTGATTAAACAATGAATTCACTACAGGGGAGCTATGAGGAGGAAAAGTAAACTTTCTATTTTATATAATTGTTGTTACAGTTATTTTGACGTTAAATATAATAGGACTCAGTGTGTTGGCTACATAAGAAGAGTTGGCCCTGTGCCCTTGGGGGTGCTTCTAAAGGAAAACTGGAGAAATACTTCCTGTTTGTTGTTAGGAACCAGTTGAGAAGTTGTAGAGGAGGTGATCGCTTCTCTGACTTACGTGTGACCTTGGGTTAGTCCCTGAGTTCACTAGCTTAGTTTTTTTCCCCCTTTTATCCCCCTAGAAAAATAAAAACGCTAGCGTGGCAACTGTCTTCTTTGTTGGGGTGTTGTCAGGATTAATAAGTACCTGTCAGAGTGCCTGGAGATCTTGGCTGAAAGGCCGTGCACGTGGGCAGGGCGTTTTGTTTGTTGGACGTGTCAGTCGTAGTGTGGGAGCAATGAGAGCCAAGATGACGGGTAGGGATAATGGCTTGTTTCATTCGAAAGGCCTACAGCATGTTTGTATTCAAGAGAAATATTGTTGGAGGTGTGTCGTAAGTAGCCTTAATAGCACTGTTAATTGCTGTAGGTAAATTTAGTTTCATTTCCCCGTCCAGACCCCTGGCACTGACTTGATTTTTAAGTTGTTGCCGGCTTCTCGAAAGGTGTTATGCTGCTTCTTAACGAGCCTGCTGCCTTTTTGAAGCTGATATCAGGCATCAACTTCAAGCGTGTGTTGGAATTAAATATCTTTCCCCAGCGGAGTTGCTGTTTTCTGTTATTATACATAAAGTAATTAATGCCCCAGGGCAGCTAGAGTAAACAAATCGTGCCTGCAGAATCCTGTAGCTGTGGATCTTTTTTTTTTTTTTTTTTTTTTTTACTTTTTCTAAACTATCCACTTTCTTTACCCAGTTTCTTGGTCTCTGCGTGTATTAATTCTTATTCCCACTTTCTTCTCCCCCACAAACGGAAGGGTTTTTGGAGATACATGGCATTTTTCCCCCCATCCCTTCTTTTAAAGGTATCTGTTACACCTTTTGGAAACCCTGGTGGCATAGTGGTTAAGAGCTTGGCTGTTAACCAAAAGGTCAGCAGTTCAAATCCACCAGACACTCTTTGGAAACTCTGCAGTTCTTCTCTGTCCTCTAGGGTCACTGTGAGTTGGAATCGACTCGATGGCAATGGGTCTTTTTTTTTTTTTTTTTTTTTTTTTAATTACACCCTTTTGGCCATGCCAGGATGAATAAAACCAGAATTCTGGCCCAATGTCAACATCCGAATCTTCCCTGAAGCTGCCTCTCACTTTGGAGGCAGCTCTGTTTTGAGAACAGATCAGGTTGAATATTGAACTTCTTGATCTGTCTTCTCGTTTGGGAAGAACACTGCCAGAGCCAAGACTCATATAGTGTCCGTGTACACACTCTGCTCATCAACATAAACATATACCTGCTGTTACCATGGAAACTTGAAGACGTTATGGAACTTGTAAACAATCATTGGTTTTCAAAGTGGTGGGGGAGAAGGAAGTTGTTTTCAAAAGCGGAAATATCTTAGAAACAGTCCCCCAGACAGCACCAGTCTGTCCACTTTGTACACCTGTTCATTTTGTTGTACTTCACAGAAAATTACAGAGACTTGTTGGAGTAGTCGGGTGTCTTTTTAGAGTCAGAAATCTCTGGGCAGGCTGAAGTTCATCATATGTTCCCATTTCACTGTGAAGTAATCAGCTCTCTTCTGATGTACAGCTGAGATCAGCTGCTTGAGGTGATTTCGGCAGCAGTTGCCTTCAAAACATTAAAAGCTGGCACTCTAGGGAGGTGCTCAGGTTTAGAATTTGTAGGGCAAGACACGAGGGTCCCGATCACCCGAGGAAGAGAGAACTAGGAGATGAGGAGGTGAGGAGAACGATCAACCCATACTTCAGCTATATAAACATTTTATCTAGAGCCAACTGTGCACCTTTTCCTTCTGTTGCAGGAATTTATAACTTTATTCAGCAAATATCCGCACCTGCTGTATGCAAGGCGCTGTGCTAGATCCAGGCTAGTATTGCACACACCAGTATTGTAGTTCAGTTATCCAGACCAAACCCATTGCCGTTGTGTCAATTCTGACTCATAATGACCCTATAGGACAGAGTAGAATTACCCATAGAGTTTCCAAGGCTGTAATATTTATGGAAGTAGACCACCACATCTTTCTCCGGTGGTACGACTGGGTTTGAGCCACCGACCTTTTGGTTAGCAGTGGAGTGCTTAACCACTGTGCCACCAGGGCTCCTTAGTTCAGTCAGGTATATTGTAGGTTAAATAGGCTTTTGTGAGATAGCTTGCAGTCCTGAACATAACACCATAGGTTCTAAGGAAAACTGTGTTTATACCACTTAAATGAACTTTGGGAACACAGATTAAGTTCTAAATTGGGGGCTACCTGTTGTGCTCATTAAACAATGAATTCACTACAGAGGAGCTACTTGGAGGAAAAGTAAACTTTCTGTTTTATATAATGGTGGTCACAGTTATTTTGACATTAAAGGTAGTGAGGTTTCAGTATTTCCTAAATCAAGTGAGTAATTCTGGACAGGCTTCACATCTTGGCCTGGGGTTTAACTTCTTGTTTGGGTTGTAAATCTAAGAGTTTACAACAGCATTGAGATTTGGTTAGTGATATGAAATAAGGGCCTCTCAAAGCCTGAAGATCTAGAATAAATAGAGGAAAAAGAAGTTAGGGAGAGAGAATTGACTTCTTTGATTGCCTGCTGTATGCCAGGCACTGTGCTAAGATGTCTTACCTATGTTCACATTTAATGGGGCATCACTACCTGCTCAGTATCCATAAAAAAGCACTTAGCCCTCCAGATGATTGTGTGTTTGCTGCTTGGTCATCGGAATGAGACCTTCTAAGGAGGTAAGAATCTAGACCTTGAGTTGGATAGGAAGTGTTCTTGACGGGAGATTATTTAAAAGTGTAAGAATTTTTGTTAATAGAGCAGCATAGTGGACTTGCTCATATAAATTCCTTTAGTAGAAGAGCACTTTGCTACTAGAAAATATTTTATGTTGCTTGCTGGATGAGTGATATTTTACTACAGAGAAGTCGAAATTATAAGCCAAAAAACGGCTGTATTTGAATCCAGTGAAAATTAGACCACCAATTCTGAGGGAGTCCTATAATCCGAGGAAACCATGATAGGAGAGGATGTCTGTTTTACTGTGTAGGAACATCTTTCGATTATAGTTAACTAGACAGTATGGCAAATAGGAGGACAGCTACAGTTCATAGCAAAGTTCAAGATTTCTTTGATTTTATATATATACAGTTGCGTGCCATGGAGTCGATTCAAACTCATAGTGACCCTATAGGACAGAGTAGAACTGCCCCGTAGGGTTTCCAGGGAGCATCTGGTGGATTCGAACTGTTGAGACCTTTTGGTTAGCAGCCTGAGCTCTTAACCACTTCACCACCAGGGCTCTATGTATACAGTAGTCCCACCTTATCTGTGGGGGGTATGTTCCAAGACGCCCTGTGGATGCCTGAAGCCACTAATAGTACCGAACCCTGTATATTACTGTGTTTCGTCCTATGGATACATACCTATGATAAAGTTGAATTTATACATTAGGCACAGTAGGAGAGTAAACAATAATAATAAAATAGACAATTACAACAATATACTGTAATATAAGGGGAGACTGCTGTGCATGCGTGTGTGTAGATATTTATATATAGCCATGATTTTCGTGAATATTAAGCAAACCTTTTACAGATGTAATGAACCCCAGGGATACTAAGTACCTAACAGATTTTCTCCAGTAGTGACAAACCTAAACCTTTACACTAGGTGGACTAGGGTACAGCTACCATTTACATGTTTCATTTTTAAAATATTAACAGTGAAGAACTTGTTGTCGGGCATACACCAGGCTCCATGAAGTAAGTAATGTCAGAGAAGAAGCTAGATGTGGAGTCTGATTTTGTGTGACTGTGCGCCCTGCGGGGCCCTGGCCGTGCAGTGGTTCGAAGCTATGGCTGCTGACAAAAAGGCAGGCAGTTCAGATCCACCAGCCGCTCCTTGGAAATCCTGTGGGGCAATTCTGCTCTGTCCTGTAGGGTCGCTATGAGTCAGAATCGACTCGATGGCAACAGGTTTGGCTTTTTTTGGTTTGGTGTGCTCTATGACTTCAGACAAGCTGGAGATTTGGGCATTTCTCCTGCAGTGCCGTTGTGGGAACCGGGCTGCTTTTTAATCAGCCTTCCTCAGGCCTTTCAGTTTGTGATCAGATTACTCACAGACAGATGGACCTGCATCTTTTTTATGATGGCATGATCTTATCTCTAGGGGTGACATAGCCAGTTTCAACACACTTTTCTTTCTCTTCACGGTTCAGTTCCCTTACGTTTTTTACCTTCAGTGTAGCATGTTGGCTGTGGAGAAGGGGAAAGGGGCAGCCAGAGACGGGAGGCAGGACAAGATCAGAGCATCCTGTTTCCTAGAGGGGAGAAAGAAAACTGTCAAACGAGAATACTTTGTGCTTGTACTTTTAATTATAATCTATCAGCTATAAGAAGGAACTCTGAGGCATTCTGAAGGATTGTCCTTCAGAGGCAAATGTTTTATGTGTCATGGGAGAGCTCACGTTACAAAAGAAAGAGGATTAAAATAGAATTTGGAGCCTGACTAGAGTACCAAGAAGCTTTCCTGTGAGGGAGCCTGTGTTTGGATGGGGCATTGGCATCCTTCCCTTTTGTCTCCTTGTCTCAGCAAAAGTGTATGGCGTTTCCCGGAGAGGGATTACTGAGGCTTGCAGAGTTCATTCTCTAGACGAGGGGTGTAACCATTCTGGTGACTTGAACTTAAGACTTTTTGTACGTGCTTATGGGATGCAGGCTCGTGCGTTTAATAACAGTTTGTTGTTTTGACTAACCCTAATATTTGGAATTCATTGTGAGAGCGATTTTTGTTTGGCCTGAACGTATTGCTTTCATTTATAGGGATTCCATTCCAGTGAAGCATCAATCAAGTGCTCCATTAAAATAAGGTGTTGCCATGTTTGGTTGCATTAAGCAGGGACAGGTTTGGTTTGTTTCACAGCTTGAAATTTCCAGGGGAGGAGGGAGAGAAGTGAGTCAAGTATCTTACTTGCGATTGCAGTAAAAACGAAGGCAGGAAGTTTAAAACTAAAGCATATCCTCCCTGGCCTAAATAGAGCCTATGGTTTAGAGAGAAATCAGGAAGCATTGTTATTTTTAAAACAAAGGGTAAGAGACTTTTAGAGTCTAGACAGATCACAAAGCTAACTTGAATGAACTGGTTTATCCCAATATTTCTATCCTTTGAACCTTAGGGAAACTCAAGATAGAAATGGAGGCTTCTGAATTGAGATTCCTTTTATACAGTTTGAAAATACATGTTTATTACAGTAAAAAAAAAAAAAAAAAAAAAGAATTGGGGGGGGGGGGGATACCGGAGAGACAGTCACATTCATTCATAGGAAATGAGTAGTTTTTAGAGTGGTGGTTTGATCAGTATTGAGAATAACAAAATTTTCTTGACTGGAAGTCTGTGGGGAGTGCCTTCCTTTAACTGATAAGGAATAAACTCTTGACAGTTAGAAATTTTGCTTTGAAGGAACTATTCTTGGTAGGGTTGACAGAATGAGTTCTCCTTTAAGCTTCTTACATTTTTTTTGTTAGCTGAGTTTGTTTGACTTTGGCTTGAAAGCATTTCAAGGAGTGTACTTTGTAGTGTCTAAGCAGGAGGTTCCATCCAGATGGAGAATACATTGAATCTTGGTGGAACTTTAGAATCCACGGGTAACAATAGCTCGCATTTATTATAGCACATGCCTGAGGGTAAGGGCCAAGTCTATGATGTTTCTGATCGGACGAGTGAAACGCTTGGCAGCTGAAGAAAGCTTTAGTTCAGTAATGAAACTTGCATCTTGTGAAACGAGTTTGAAGCACCTATTGCTGTTTAGCCAGTATTTGTGCTGTCACTTGATTTAGTTTTTCTTTTGGTCAAACTTCTCCCCTTCCCCCACCCCACCACTGTCAAGAAACAATAAGCTCTACAGAGCTTTCTCCTTTGACAGCTTGTCACCTGAACCCTTCTTTTCCTAAGCCCTTCCTGAAAATTGCATCTAAGCTGGTTTTCTAAATCTGTCATTTCAACCAGTTTTGCTACTTATAAACTAAATCAGAGACTCTGACGTGACATTATTAGTAGTCGCTGAATTTACCTGGAATAGAGATTTCAAGGCAGTATGAGACCTTGCAGTAGCCCTGGTGGCACAGTGGTTAGTTAAAGAGCTTGGCTGCTAACCGAAAGGTCGGCAGTCCAAACCCGCCAGCTGCTTCATGGGAGAAAGATGTGGTAGTCTGCTTCTGTAAAGATTTACAACCTTGGAAACCCTATGGGGCAGTTCTTCTCTGTTCTGTAGGGTTGCTATGAGTCAGACTTGACAGCAGTGGGTTTTGTTCTGTTTTGTTTTGTTTTACAGGACCTTGGAGTTCAAGTTTCTTTAATATAGCAGCAAGGTAGTGCTTGTACATACAAGACTCCAAATCCTTTAGAATAAATGTAAGTGAGCTCTCTCCATTATTTGTTTAGGGACTTTTTCTTTACTTTTTTTTAAAAGTAGACTTTGGAAATTTCCATTTATAATTAGGAATTTTGGTTGGAAGTCAGCTTGCCTGCCAGGTCTCCCCTTTTTGACCCATATGCTTGCCTGTCCTATTCTGTACCTAGTGATGATGGAATGTGGTCTGTGTTTGCCTTGTGTCACACCTGCATCCAGTTCTGTATATTCCAGGACAAACATTCTACTTATTTAGGACAACAAGTGCCAAATACTGTATCTTCCAAGTGTCCTTAAGTTCACCAGGTCCTGTTTATAGGGTATGACAGAGGGAAGAATAGTATACAGGTACTGTAGAATGTTTCTCTTTCATCTCTCTTCACTCTCTCTCCCCCTCTCTTTGTCTTTGTGACCTTTTTCCCTGGCTGTCTGCAATCCGTGCAGAAACCAAAGATGATGTGTGGGAGGTTTGGGAAGGAAGCACTGTGGCAACATCAAGGGTGATGACTAGATCCTTGTTTTTCCTGCAGGGAAACGCCCCGCTTAGATGTGAGAAGATTTCAAGTTAGTGCTTTTCACTTCCCACATCCCTATTCTCCCTGCCTCCATTCTTCCCATTCTTTCTCTTTTCTCTTGATGGTCATTTGATAGTTGAGAAATAACACACATGCTAGTTTCACATTTGAAGTTTCGTTTTTTTTTTTGTTTGTTTGTTTGTTTGTTTTTTGGTTTGTGCTGATATTCTCTAGTGGGATTTTTAGTTTTTATTACCTCACATTGTAAGAACAGTGGGGAAGTGTGACTTACCTAGAATTATCTAATAAATCAGTAGTGGAACTGGATTCTACTTCTGAGTTTATGACTTAGTCAGTCTTTGATACCTTCTTGGGCTTATTAATTAAGCCGGCACATACGAATCAAGAAGTATGGGAAATACAAGGCTCGTATAGAACTAAATCAGGGTTTTGTTTTTGTTGGTTTTTTTTTGGGGGGGGGGGTTGTTTGGAGCAAAGAATGTGTCTGCCATATAATGCCCAATAAATGTTCGTGTCTAATTAGACTTTAGCCAAGCATTCGATCCTGATATCTTAGTTTAAACTTTTTCCCACTCCACTGGCTTTAGTTGACATTTATAACTTCATATAAACTGTGGTTTTATTCTCTTTACTAGTGCTGTTGGATTTGGGATGAGAATAAACTACTTTAATTTCAGTTGTCAGGAGATTTCTATCTAAGAAAAGCTACTTAAAACTGTCTTAGAGCAGTTTTCATAACTGGTTTGGAGGAGAATTAAATTAAAATTTATTCCAGGCTTTCTTTCTACTTTGAATTAAGTAGATGAATTATATCTAGAAATGAGATTATGGATATTATATCTGTATTTGGCTAAGTTAAATTTTGATACTAGAATGGGTTAAAGTGATAGAGACTCACAGAGACTACTGGGACTGTATCCATGATGGCTGCGACCAACTCTGATGGAGCTATGTCTTCAGGTAAGTCTTGTGACTTATATGAAATCAGATAGGAAGTTTGGCACAGACTAGCTATTTGTTTTGAAATATAGGCACCTTTAATTTCATGCCTCATGATCAAAACACCTGCTCACAGCCACTTGAGGGTCACTTTTTTCCCTAAATTTTCCTAGTTCACCAAACATATTTTCCATTAGGTGCTTCTCCAGTTTTATATTCGTCATTATGGTGGTGTGGTTTAGAAAAAAGAGCTTTGAGTTTGGAGTCAGGGAGCATAGGTCCCGATTTTGACTTTGTTATCAATTTACTGTCTTTGAGCGTAATCTACAACTGGACACTGTCTCTCTTGAGTTAAAAGATATGGAATAGCCAGAGTTTCAACCGCATGATATTCACATTAAAGGTAAATGCTTATAGGCTAGGCAATAAGGAGGCTGGGCAATAAGGATAAGTGCATTTTTGGAATGTAAAACTTTTTTGTTTACCAACTTTCTGGACCATCTTCTATAGTTTAATCAACAAACTTTTCTTCCTTTTAACTGATCTTTTTTCGTTTCCTGCTCATATTTACCAGGCAGTTAGAACTAACTTAAACGGTCTAGTTGTGTGTCATACTACACAAACGACGGTATAGAAAATTGGCACAGGTACAGGAATGCTCTCAATTCTGTACGCTTATACTTGTCAAAAAGTTTTGTGTGTACAATCTGATTTACAAGAGCAAAACACTGTTTTCCCTTGAAGTTGTTTTGTTTTCCCCCGTCATTACTGACTAATTTAACTCATTTCTAGCATCCTTCCAGCAAATTCTATGCAAGATAATTAATCTGTTTCTCCTATATGGAAGAACTGGTTTAAGAAGTCATGTTGCAAGGAGTTGACTCCCCTAATCAGCCATCCATCCATCTGTTCATTTCATTCAGCAAATTTTTCATTGTATTTCTATCTATGTAAGCACTGTGAGGGAATAGAAAAAATTATTCAAACATAAAGCCTGTCCTTAAGAGAGTACATTCTATATATAATGATACATGTCATAAGTGAGGTTATAAAAATGCTCTAAGATTAAGGAAAAAGAGTACTTTCAGATAAGTAAACCAAATAATACTTTATGAAAGAGATAGCATTTGATGTGATCCTTAGAAAGAGCCACTGGACCTACAGAACATTTTTGCAAAGGACATTTGATTGGACTTTTCTGTTGTTGTTTTGTTTTGTTCTCCCCCTAAGCAGAGGTTAGGAATTTAAATGGGAAAGAGGCAACGGATACATCTTAGTCTGAAAAGGTGCTTTGACATATTGAGGCCCAAACATTGTGTACCCATTGCCATCTAGTCGATTTAGACTGATAGCAACCCTAGAGAACAGAGTAGATTGCCCCATAGAGTTTCCAAGGCTGTAAATCTTTATGGAAGCAGACTGCCACATCTTTCTTCTGCAGAGCGGCTGGTGGGTTCAAACCACCAACCTTTTGTTTAGCAGCCAAGCACTTAACCACTGCACCACCAGGGTTGCATAAACATTGTATAGTATAGGAAAAACAGAGACTTGTCTTGTGCAACACTAAGATGACATTATACATGAGTCTAACAATTAGAGAGATGTAGACATTACCACGTATGTAAATGCAACATGAAGCTACAAACGAAGGAATAGCCTACACTTAATTATTTAAACAGAATTAAAAATTCTGCCTGTTAGGTACCTGCAACAGAAAGGTGGTCATATAGATAACATTTTAAGGTATAAAAGTGAATAAGTGCAGTAGACAGTTATGTCACAGCTCATTATATGGATTTGTCTCTGCCCTAGCACTTACATTTCAGTATGTATCAGTGAGGCTGTAAATACCATAATCTTTTCCAAATTAATTGAGGGGTATATATAGTCAGTTTAATTACTCATTCACCAAGTACATATTAAAGCCAAGAATATGTAAACTGCTGCTCGGCCTTCTGTATTCTACAAAGGTGACCTAGGAGTTTCAGTCTGCTTGGAGGGAAGATGTGAACATAAATAACTTGTGAACTTGGACAACAAGTTTCTTAACCTCCCTAAGCCTGTTTTCTGTGTCTGTGAAATGGGGTCAGAGTAGTAGTAATTTCATAAGTTGTTTTGAGAGTCAAATAAGATAATCCATGAAAGGGCTTAGCAAAGAGTCAGGTATATAGTAAGAACTCAGTAAATGTTAGCTCAGATACCCTAGCAGCATGGAGTTTTATTTGGTTGGAGTTTAGGATTTGGGGTCATTCATTCAGTAAACGTGTATTTCTTATTGAGCTGGCACTGTCAGGATGCTCTGGGAATACAAAAATGAGTAAGACATGGCTCAGTTCTCAAGGAGCTCAAACTTTACTGGGAGGATTGCCACATAAACTACAAGTACAGCTATAGACATGTTTACAAAGGAATTGGAAGATAAGGAAGGTTCCTGGAGGTGACACCTGAATGGAGTCCTAAAGGATAGTTAGAACTAGCCAGGCATTCAGAGGCCAGAATGAGCCTATCAGCTTGATATGTATGAGTCTAGAACTAAAAGTACTAGAGCTTAAAAGTCTGAGTGTTGTGGGATATGAGGCAGGAGTGGTAGGGATCAGATCATGAAGGCCCTCGTATGCCATGGTAAGGAGCTTGGACTTCATCTTATAAATGAGCATGTCTCAAACCATTGCGGTCTGTGGGCTGAGTATCTTGGGTTTGGAAGTTCTTTAAGAATTTTTAATAATACGTTTTCAATTCAGTGAGAAAACTTCTTAAAATCACAAACTCTATGTTGAATTGCCAACATAGAGTCAGATGTTACCAGGACATTTCAGTGTTAGCATTTGTCCTTAAGTATTGCATTTGAGCCAGATGAGGTCTTCAGGTGCTGTGTGATCAGAAGCTTTGCAGCCATTTAAATAGAGGAGTGTCTCTCAAACTGGGGTCTTGGATGTATTTTTAGTGGTTAAGCAGCTTTTTTCTCTTTTAAAAATGGATATGTACCTTACTCACATTTCACAAACACTGCTGTAGGTGGTAGAAAATAAGACTGGAAAGGCAAATTGGAGTCAAATATATAGCATCTTGAATGTTAAAAAAATCTAGTCTTTATTACGTAGACAGTGGTGAGCTGTTGAAAATGTTTGAGTAAGAACAAACAATTAAGGTTCTGTAGTGGCAGTTGCCTAATGTGTTCATTAAGCAGTCTCTTGCTTTTTTCCCTTTTATTTTTGCCTGATTTTTAGCCATTTTATTGTTCAGAGGCTCCTCTACTAGAGATTGGAAGAAAGAAGGGCTCATTTGTGTAACTTTATATTAGCTCTTTTTTATTGAGTGTTTTTATTTTGTTTGTTTTTATTCTTGGGCACTATTGTGTGTGTTTAAAGTTTTGTGAAAATTTGAAACTTGTTAAAATAAGATTTGGAAATCATATGTAGATTTTTGGATACCCATGGTTTTGCTTTCTCTAATTACCAGTACTTATTTCAGTACCATTTAGTAGTAGATAATACACATTGGGAGAAATGCAAAATATGTACTAAAGACTGGAAGAAATTTAAAAAATGAGTAACACATAGTCCCTGCCCTCAGGGAACTTTCAGTACTTACTTATTATACTATGACTGGGTGGCAGAAGTGTTCAATAGAGGTGGTATGTTCATGCTGTTCATTTATTCCTTTTCCTTGAGCCCAGTGATGAGAGTATAGAGATGTGGCTCTTTCCCTGAAGAAAGCTACTTAATACAATTTATAAGTGCTAAGATGGGGTTATAAACAGAGTCCTGTGGGAGCCCAGCTGAGAGAGTGACACATTCTATTTGGGTAGATTAGGGAATGCTTCACTGAGAAGATATATCAGTTGATACTACAGGTCTTTACAGATCAGAGTGATGTCAGCAGAGAATGGAATAAAGGTTACTTTAAAATTGAGGGTCAGAGAAAATAAAGACCCCAGAGTGTAAAAGTGAGACTAGAGGGGGAGTTTGGAGCTAGATATTAGAGGGTTTTGGATACCCCAACCACAGAATTTGGATCCATTCCTTCAGACTGTGGAGAACCACTGAAGGTTGTTAAGGACTGGTGCCAGCCTCCTTCACTTTTCTAGTCACTGAGGTGACGTTACCTCCGTGCACTCCTGTGACCTGTCACTTGCTCTCATGAGCTCAACACTCAGTTCCTCTGTTTTAGTTTAAAAATCAGATCCCTTGAAAAGAAAATCATTGACTTATCCAAACTGTCATAAGGGTGGTTCTTATATATTTTGAAGTTTTTCTTAATTCCACTTATTTAAGCAAATTTAATTCCACTTATTTGAGCAAATCATATTACAAAAGTTGTAAGGAAATTATTTTCACTATTACAATAGCAATATTTCAAAAACATGGAAGATTCTACCTAAATTTCTCAGTGGAAGAAAAAATGCTGTTTCATTTGGATGTCGAGTTCTTTTTTTGCACGTGAATAGTATATAGAACAGGTAGCACTGTTGTGGTAAATTTTAGAAAACGAGCAACATGTTTGCTAGTTCACGAGAAGTAATCCTGCTAATAGTGTACTCAGTTATGAGTCAATTTCATAATTTAGCTTCTGACTGAACTGCTTAAAATTTTTGTATCTTGACTGACATTCAGATTGCTTTGTTAATGCTTTTTTTCTGAGAATTAGGTGGGTGAAAAATGTTTCTATAATTTCCTCCGACAAATTAAACTCACTTGTTAAAGTTTACATATCTGACTACTCTCTGTAGACTAGACAGTCAGCAACTGTCACCAGAATTGTGCCTTGGTTTGTGGTGTTGGTGATAAAGCCCAAAAAGAGTGGGTGAGTTGGGAGTTTATAAAATTCATTCTCAGTTGTTTTCACTTTACCTGCTGGGAAATGAGTCTGTGACGTTGATCTGTATTTTGAGCATACTGTTTGCTTTTGTCTTCTCCCCCCCCCTTTTTTTTTTTCCTTTGAGGAGTAAAGTTGGAGACAGCAGCCAACTATGTGAACAATATTGTGTGGCTGCCCTAATGCTTCCTGGAAAAATCGTCATAAATTAGTTCAGGATCTAATTTCTTGTTGGTTTTTGTGCTTGTGAACATTTGGAATAAAAAACTGGTACAAATTAATCTTTTGATAATGTCAGTCACCTTGTTTTGTTGTTGTTTTCCTCTCCTTTTCAAACTGAAATTCAAAAACAAAATTAAATCTTTTGAAAGTTCTAAATGCGTGAATTCTCAGCCAAGAATGAGGAACTGTCTTAGAAAAATGGGGTGGATATTTAAAAAGGAATCTTGTGGAGCATCTTCAGCCTGTTTAGCAGCTTATCCTTGTGGTTAGTTTTTTTCTCTCCTGGTAGTTTTGGGTGGGAACATTAGTTGCTCATCTTTGATTATGTTGGTCTGATTATTTGAATAAAATCAGATTTTTCCTCAGAATAAGTGGAAAGGAAGTATGAAAACAAACGATCATCATTTGAGTTCTTAAAGTTATATTTCAGAGAGATTTACATCGTTCTAGAGAAGGAAGGTCCTGTATCATTCAGGCCACTCTCAAACTTCAGAAATAGGACTTTTTGAGAGACAGAGTATGTGTGTGTGTGTGCACGTGTATTTTATAGACTTGTCGTTGGATATGTGTAATAATTCATCTTCTTACCTCTTTCACATCCTCTGCAGGAGATATTGGAGTTTTTCTGTGATCTCATCTATAGAGATATTTCTTTGTACCCTGAGAATGTTCTGAATATTTGTTTTATCCAGATTTGTGTGACTTGACCTGTTATCTTGGTGATTAGCTAGAACCAATCTTCAGTTTTAAAACTGTGAGGAACAAAATATGCCTGTCTTGTTGCTTCCAGATTCTTCAAAGGGAGAGGTATGGCTTGTATTCCTACACTTGCTTTCCCACCTGTTTTGGGTGCTACTGACTAGAGATTGTCACCTTCCTAGATTAAAGATTCCTAGAAGCTGAGGGTCAGTATGAGTCAGAATCGACTCGACAGGACATAATAACAACAGAAGCTGAGCTTCTCACTCAGCACTTAACCTAGTCCCCTCCATAAGTGTAGGTTATATTGACAAAAAGTACATGGTTCCGTGGGTGAAATACTGTACTAGCGAGAAGTTCACACTGGATGTTTTGTCAGGAAGTGACTTATGTGGAAAAGGGAAATAATACTTCCTTTCTGTTTACCACATAGTGATGATGTGAGGATAAATTAATGTCCGCAGAACTTTGGACAACTTAGAAAATGGTTTCAATCAGGGGTCAGCAGCTAGAGCTCTCGGGCCCTATCCAGTTAGCTGGTTGTTTATGTAAATAAGTTTCAGTGGAAGACCATCACACCCGTTTGTTTACTTCCTGTCTGTGGCAGCTTTCCGCTGTAACAGAGTTGAGTACTTGTGTATGGCCTACAGAGGCTAATCTGTTACTATCAGAATCACCTGGAGAGTTTGTTAAACCCTCCAGTTTCTGATTCAGTAGGTCTTGGGGTGGGGCCTGATAATCTACATGTCTAACACGTTCCCAGGCAGTGCTGATGCTCCTGGTACTACACTTTAAGAACCACTGCTTTATAGGATTCTTAACATTACACAAGTAGTTACTGTGACTCACTTAAATGGCAACCTTGCATGATACTTTTAAAATAATATGATTTATAAAACGTTTATTTATAAATGTACTACATAAAATTATTTTCACCAGTAAATACTGAGTAGGGACATAGAATTCATAATCTTTCAATGTAAATGTAACCATAGAACTCTAGGGTTAGAAGTGTCTAGAGATAATCTAATTCTGCCATCATCTGACAGATGAGAACCCTTGGCCAGGGTCACAGCACTAATTAGTGACAGAGCTGGGACCAGAAAATCAGATATTTTAATTTTCAGACCACAGCTTTTTCTGTTGAACACATTACCTCTTGGTGGAACACACCATAATGAGAATCTTGCTCCCCTTGCCAGCCTTTGGCTGAGGCTTAAACACAGAATATATGTCCCCTTCAGGGCCAGCACGTGCCCATTAATTGTCTTCCTTGTTCTTGCCTTGGATCCTGCCATAAGATGTCCAATGAATTTTTATTTTTATCCCCATTTTTATCTTTCAGGATCGTCAGCTCACTGTCTTTCCTGTTACTTATGTCCCTGGGCTAGTATGCTTATATTTCACTGGGTTTTTTTTTTCCCAGTAATTTCTGGTATGGTTGTGTATCTAAATAGGATGACATTTTTTTAAATGCTGTGAAATTTCTTGGATAAATTTAGAAATCTGCCAACTTTGGAAATAATTGATTTAAAAAAATAGGAGAAAATGTATATAATTAAAAGGCTGCAAATTATTATGAATAATAATGAGTAATGCCTTTCAAAGGCTCTGTATTTATACTGATCCTGGATTTGGCTCCTGCTTATTTCAGCTTTGAATAGAAACTTGAAACTGGGAAGCAAGAGGCTGGGTTTGAGGTTGGATTACCATGAAATCCTCTTGTAAAGGAGAGTATTACTTTGGGCCAGAGACTTGCTGGAGTCATTGAAGGTAAAGTCCAACTTTCCCAAGCAGCTGCTTTGGAGTTAGGAATTGAGCCCCATGGCCTAGAATGATGTTTAGAATTCCATCTGGCTGTAAAAATGGAAAATATGGTGGTTGGTTACCTTATGTCCTAAGTTGTTTGCATGGGCTACTTTTTTTTTTTTTAACCTGAGTGTGTTCCATAAACTCTCTTCTTAACTTTTAGTTGTGGGTTTATGGATTATATATGAAGCATCTAAAAACATGCATATAGGAAAAAAACATGAAGTCACAGCACGCCGTTTCTGTAAGGGATTTGAAATTCATATGTGCCACTTTTTGCCTAGATATCTAGATCTCCGTATTTAAAAAATTAAAGCTATTTGCTTATTTACTGGGAATAAGTAAGTTAAATGGAAAGGAAAATCATGGCAGGTAAGATAAGCAATCATAGACGGGGCACTGTGCTAGTATTGAGGAGGATGCAAAGTAGAGAATATTGACCTGGTCTACCAGGTATATCCGGTCTAGCCAGAGAAATGAAACATATATATGTAAAAATCACAGAGCATTCCAGGTAGTAAATAAAAGCCACGTGATTAGTATAGGGGGAAAAAGTTACTTCTGAATAGAGAAGTGCCAGGGTGGAAAGGGAAGAAAAGTCCTAGATATGAGTCTCAGTTCCTTTGCTTTCTACCTTGGGAACAATTTTAAAAATCTATCTGGGCTTCATCTGTAAAAGAGGGATAGTTCTGTCTGTCCAGGTTGTAGTGATAATTAATGAGATGATGTATATGAAACGCCTAGCATGGGTTCTGAAACATTAACCAAAACCAAACCCATTGCCACTGAGTCTGTTTCAACTCATAGTGATCCTATAGGACAGAGTCATACTGCCCCGTAGGATTTCTAAGGCTGTAATCTTTATGGAGGAGCCCTGGTGGTGCACTGGTTAAGAGCTCAACTACTAACCAAAAGGGTGGCAGTTGGAATCCACCAGCCGCTCCTTGGAAACCTTATGCGGCAGTTCTACTCTGTCCTGTAGGGTCACTATGAGTCAGAATCGACGACAACATCTTTCTCCTGCAGAGTGACTGGTGGGTTCAAACCACCGACCTTTGGTTAGTAGCCGAGCGCTTAACCATGTGCCACCAGGGCTTCTTCTGAAACATATTAGGTGACCAGTAAATGATATTACTGTTGTTGTTGGCTCTGTTACAGGTCTAGATGATGGGAACATTCTGTGGAGGTGGGACTTGAGGTGGACCTTAAAGATTTAGATAGGCAGAGGGGAACGTTGGAGGGGACCCTGACCAGGACGCATAGGGAGAATAGGAGGAGGAAGAACAGAGAGGTGAGGCAGCAGTGAACAAAGTATGCTTTAGGGACAGTGAGTTAACTAGTCTGAGTGGAGGGTTTGTGAAGGGACAAGATAAAAGACGAGTTTTGAATCTGCTAATTTGGACACATTTTCATGATCTTTTTAGGGTTTTTTTTTTTTTTTTGTCTTTGCCTACTTAGAAGCAGCATATAGACTAGAGCAAAGGTAAAACAAACAAACAAACAAAAAAAAAACCTTATTTTGACGTTTTGCATTATCCCTAGAGAGAGTTCTTTGTCATCACGGTTATAATTTTCCTCCTTCTTAACCTTTTTACCATTCCCTTTCTTTTTCATCTTACATTCTTAACAGACTTTTTTTTCTTTTTTCTGACTTATCCCTACCTAAGCCTTAGTTCAGCAGTGGCATCCAATGCTACTTACAGTAGACCTATTCTTGGTTGTTAGAGCTAAAGGAGCTGCTGACCCATGGACTAGAAGGAATCTATCTGGCTTCATGGTTTTGGGTCTTTGATGAGCCAACCTTAGTTTTAAAAACTGTAATTCTAGTAATATCCACTATGTGGTGCTCACTCATCAGAAATAAATTCTAAAACTAACTGGAGCTGAAAAACATTGAAACCCTGGGTGAAGAAGTTAGAATCCGGAATCACAAAAAGTTGTGTGTAATGGGGAGGAGGCGTAGAGCATATTCATTTGCTGGACAGAGATTCACCTTGGTTTCTCCAAGTACTAACCTCTAGTACCGCATTAATAATGACTAAATTTATTTTAATTTTTAAGAAAATTTGCTGAAAGATAAACACAGATACACATTTCTTAACTGTTTTGGAGCACAGGATAGGCAGATGAGAAAAAGGTACGCCATCCTTTGCTTTTCTTTTTTGAAAGAGAAGAATCCAGCTGCCATTTAGATTTTCACATAATTAATGTATTGCTAAGATCTATGTCAACGGCTGAAATGAAAGGAGCTAGTGCAAAACCTGCTGTAGTCGGACATACATTCTCAGAAAAGCTGTTTGTGTGGGTGAGTGGTAGCTTGGGTGCTGATGAAAGAAAAAGACTTTTGAAGCCATGGGTTGATAAACTCAAAAGTCTGATTTAGATAGTTTTCTCCAAAGTAATTTTGTGATTGACTAGTGCACCCCATATCTGTTGCTTAAAGAGTTGGATTTTTCTTCTCCCATGGAAATAGGCCCACCAGCATAATGTCTTGCTGGGTTATTCTCCTTCTAGGAAGTTTCAGCCACATCTTTGTGGAACTGTCTTGAGTGGGGAATGCATTATTTAGTGTTTTGTGATCATTAAGTGCTCAGCCTGTTAACAAACTTTACCACTTTAATGTCTTAGTTTTCACTTGGCCGTGTAAAGGTAAGAATTCAAATTATATTTAAACAATGAAAGACTCTTGAAAGGAGATAGGAAAATTATTGTAAATTACTCCCTGAGGCCTTGGCCTACTGTGATTCTATAACCAAAAGACCAGTAAGAACAAATTGGGGGAAAAATTAAGATTTTTTTAATTGGGAGAGATTGAGAGAGAACATCATTGGAATCTTATACCGTATTTTTATGCAAATAAAACGTGTTATACATCTTTTGCCAATTGCTCAACCCCCTCATGCATTATTTTCCTAGGCGTGCTATGTGCGTTGTACGTGTGTACGCATTATTGATGCGGGTGTGTGATTTGCGAAAATATGGTAATCATAAGTATTATGGATTAGAGGTATATTGATTTCATAAATTCTAACATATTAGAACATGGGGTACTGCAGGTTTTCCTGTGAGGTGGTACAAACGTAAATATAGATGGATTCCCAAAGAGTTTGTGCCAAGCTATAAAACAGCTGCAAAGAGAAGTGTATTATTAGTGATGTTTAAAAATAACATCACGGAAGACAACCAGACTCTTCCAGTTGCCCTGTCTGATATTAAATGAGTATTCTGGGAGGGAAAATTAACAGGGATGCAAAGCTGCTGTCCTTTTTTTCCCTTTGAAGTCTGCCATTCCTGTGATCAAAGGTAGTTTGTTTTTCTTAAAACTTTTTTTAATTGTTGTAAAAATACATATAAGACAAGCTTGTTGCTATCGAGTTGATTCCGACTCGTGGCGACCCGTTGTGTTATAGAGTAGAACCGAGCTCTGTAGGGTTTTCTTGGCTGTGATCTTTATAGAAGTAGATTGCCAGGCTTTTCTTCTGTGCTACCACTTGGTGGGTTTGAACCACCAAACTTTAGTTAACAGGCGAGTGCAAATCATTTGGGCCACCCAGGGACCTTATATATAACACAACATTTGCCAGTTCGACTTTTTTCTCACGTACAAGTCAGTCACGTCAGTACATTAATCATGTTGTGCAACCCTCTCCAGTGATTGTTACCAAATTTTCTCTTACCATAAATAGTAGCTCACTGCTTCATAATCAGTGACTCTCTCTTGCCCCGCTCCCAAAGGTAGTTTTAAAATTAAACCTTTATTACCCCGTAAAAAAGTTTCTTTTCAATGAGAAGCTAAACTCTCATTTAAATATATTTGAGTAATTTCAGTGATACTAGTATTTTTACCAGCAATGCTAAGGTCGACTGTTGGTGCCTGTTGCTTACGGCTCCTTTTCTTTCCTTTGCAGGTTTTCATCTCTGTGAACTGCTTAAGCACAGATTTCTCTTCTCAGAAGGGTGTGAAGGGTTTGCCTCTTAACATCCAAATTGACACCTATAGTTATAACAACCGGAGCAATAAGCCTGTGCATCGGGCCTACTGCCAGATAAAAGTCTTCTGTGACAAGGTAAGATTGGCTAGGGATGCTTAGAATAAAGAGTTTGGCAAAATGAGACTGGTGGGGCACAGCAGTCCAGGGACAGGGACTTAAAGGCAGGAGGGAACAAGAAAGCTGGTGATAGGGAACCCAAGGTTGAGAGGGGTCAGTGTTGACATGTTGTGGGGTTGTTAACCATTGTCATAAAACAATATGTGTTCTGACTGTTTAATGAGAAACTATTTGTTCTGTAAACTTTTATATCAAGTACAATAAAAAAAAATAACAGCACACATATTGCCCTATGACAATGGTTGACAACCTCACAGCATGTCAGCACTGCCCCTTCTCAACCTTGGGTTCCCTATCGCCAGCTTTCCTGGCCCCTCATGCCTTCTAGTCCTTGTCCCTGGACTTCTGTGCCTCACTGGTCCCGTTTTGTTTTACGGGGCTGTCCAGTTCCCAGCTGGGTGGTGAGCCTCAGGAGTGACTTCACTGGTGAGCTGGGGGGTTGTCTGGGGACCATGCTCTCGGGGTTTCTCCCGTCTCTGTCAGGCCAGTGAGTCTGGTCTTTTTTTGTGAATTAGAATTTTGTTCTGCCTCCTTCTCCAGCTCTGTCCAGGACCCTCTGTTGTGATCCCAGTCAGAGCGGTCAGTGGTGGTAGCTGGGCACCATCTGGCTGTGCTGGACTTGGTCTGGTGGAGGCCATGGTGGCTGTGGTCCATTAGTCCTTCGAACTAATCTTTTCCTTGTATCCTGTTCTCTTCATTCTCCCTTGCTCCTGGGGGGTGAGACCGGTGGGGTATCTTAAATGGCTGCTCACAGGCTTTTGGGACCCCGGATGCTGCTCACCAGAGTAGAATGTAGAACATTGTCTTTGTAAACTGTGTTGTGCCAGTTGAGCTGGATGTTCCCCAAAACCATGGTCCCCACAGTCTTTTTTTTTTTTTTTTTAATTAAACATTTTTCTATAAAAAAAGAATAAAGAGTTTGAGATATATTCTTCCTCACAGAAAAAAGACCAGGGTCTGTTTAATATATTGAGTTTGGTATGAATGCATTGCTGCTGATATAAAATAGCATATTTTAAATTAGCATGTATATTTTTATAGCCTTGCAATGATGCATTATATTAAAAAAAAAAAAACCCATTGCCGTCGAGTTGATTCCCACTCACAGCGACCCTATAGGACAGAGTAGAACTGCCCCATAGGGTTTCCAAGGAGCAGCTGGTGGACTTGAACTGATGCTCTTTTGGTTAGCAGCTGAGCTCTTAGCCACTCTGCCACCAGGGATCCGCCACATTATATAGAGAAGAAAGAAATCTCATTTTAACTAAAGAAATTAGAAGGGTTGATAATACATTGTGTTGTGAATGTCTGGTAAAGTGAAGGTAGTGTATATGAGGTATGTATTGAGTTGTGCTCGGTACCTTAATGGCACCTAAGCTTACTTAAACTTGTAGCCAGTAACCACTGTATTGGAGCTCTTCTTTAGCTTTGTGTATCACTTTTGCCATGTGCAAATCCAGAGAGAATGTTGTAGGTCCCTTGTGTCTTGAGAAGAGGAGCTAGTGGTATCCTTGAGAATTGGGAAGCAGCCGTAGGTGAATGAGTGGTCCATTGTTCCAAGGTTGAAGAAGACTTTGATATTCCCACTCAAAAAATATTGGATTATTTTTGGCCACTTCCCCTTTTTTCATCCTGTTGAATAAAACCTCTTTTATTAAGATTTTTAGAAGATACTAGATAACTAGAAAGGAGCCCTGGTGATGTAATGGTTAAAGCGCTCGGTACTAACTGAAAGGTTGGCGGTTTGAACCCACCACCAGATGTGGCAGTCTTCTCCTGCAAAGATTTCAGCGTAGGAAACCCTGTGAGATAGTTCTGCTCTGTCATATAAGGTCGGTATTAGTCGGAACTGACTCGACGGCACACAGCAGCAACAAGAGATAACTAAAAGTATATTTTCTAGTGTGTTTGATAGGCCTGGTCCGCCTGTCATCCTGACTTTTATGCTAGGTACGTGAAGCACAGCACCCGACCACAGTAAATGAATTGAAGACCTTCTAAGTTCAGAGAGCTTTCTCAAGCACCCAGACTCAGTTAACGTTTATTGTGTACCTACCTGCTGCTGTGCCAGATTGTATTTGTTTTCTATTGCTGCACAAATTCAGTGGGTTAATACAACACAAATTTACTATCTTATTAATTTTATAGATCAGAAGTCTGATGTGGCGCTCAGTGGGCTAAAATCAGGGTGTCAGCAGGGCTGCATTCCCTTCTGGAGGCTCTAGGGGACAATCTATTTCCTTGCCTTTTCCGGCTTCTAGGGGCTGCCCTCATTCCTTAGCCTTGGGGCTCCCTTCCTTCTCCAAAGTCAGCAATGGCTGGTGTCCACACTGCGTTACTCTGACATTGCTTCCATCCTCACATCTGCTTCTCTGACTCTTCCACTTCCCTTTTCCACTTGGAAGGATCTTTGTGATTATATTGGGCTCACATGGATAATCCAAGGTAATCTCCTTGTTTTAAAGTCAGCCAGCTAGGAACCTTAATTCTATTTGCAATTTTAATTCCCCTTTGCCATGTAACCTGGCATATTTACAGGTTCCAGGGATTAGGATGTGGACATCTTTGGGGAGGGAATTGGGTGCCACATGGGTACTTTCTCATATACTGCATTTTATAAATAAGTCACCTCTAGTGTAGCGCAAGAATTACTGACCGTAAATCAGATTTCTTCCCTTTACACCACAGTCCTCTTTTCAGCCAAAAGAAAACCTGAGGAAAAACTATTGGAATGTTTTTTTTTTCCCTTAAAAAACTAGGAAGAAGTAAGTTTTATCAGTTCAATTAAAAAAAAAAATATTCGTATCTGCTGTTCCTGAAAATACTCCATGTCTGTCTAGGGAATAATTTCTTTGATAGTACTTAGAACTCATAAATTCATCTTTTGACTGCTGTAATGATTTTTATTTTTCGAAAGATGTTTGCTAACACTGAGTAGTAAACACAGTAGAGGCTTGCTGTAATGCCATCCTCAGGGTTCCAGATTTGAGACCCTTCACCTAGAATAGCACTATTTTAAGGCACTCAGCAAAGGTCAGTTTCTGAATCAAGGCCTTTCCTCAGTGTGTACTCCCATTATCTATCAGCAGTGTCTCGAACATGATGAAGGACCATGTGTTTTATTTCTAATTTGTCATGAACTTCTGTAAAATACAATAAAAACTCAAGTGAATTGCTGGAAGAAGGAAGTGAAACATAAAGTCATACAAATTATAAGCCCCCATTTTTAAATTATTTGATTCAGCAGAAATAAACTATTCTGATTGCTTTCTAAATGCTCACTCTAAATGTCTGACCTACCTTTGTTCAGACCATAAGAGTCTGTGGACTGATGACTGGTCTGAGGGTCACCTTTGAATATTGCTATATTAGAGGATGCCAGCATGACTTAGCATGAACTGGAGATTTCCATATCAGACGGTAAAAATTGTATAAACAGTTTGAAGGGAAGGTACTGATTCTTGCTCTTAAATTTAGTTTTAGTATCAGGACTTTTAGAGGGAGACTCACGGGTAGCTAACTGATTTAGAAAATGAAACACAGAGATGGTTTCATGAACTGTCCAAAGTTATCTGATTCGTCAGTGGTGGTACAGAGTTTAGAAACCAGCTCTCTTTGCTGTGTGTGTGCTTAAACACTGCAGTGCTGTTGTATTCCGGGAAGCAAAATGCCTATTCTTCAAAGTTGCCAAAGAGAATGTGGTTGGGACAACACATGATTTCATCTGCTGATGTTACTGCCTGCTTGCTCATCTGTTTATTTAGGTCACATGCAGTAGGAACGTAGTTTCCAAGGTCTTGGATATCATGTCACGTGTACAGGCCAGAGTCGTTCATGGTGTTTTCATCTCTTGTGTATAAGCAGTTTAAGGTGGTAAAAGAAAATCACACGAAGCCATGGTTAGAAAAATTGGAGTCTAGTTCTAGTAGTGTTTTGTGTCATCTAAGTCAGTAGACCTCAGATACCCTCAGCCATCATGGGTTATGACTTTTCTTTGTAACTCCCCTAAAAATACTCATTACCTATTTTTCTCTTCCCTGCTGGGGTAGGTGGTTCTAAAGATGTACATGGAGGTGAAAGCTGCTCATCTGCTCTCCCGTTTTTCTGCCCTTTCGGCATATACAGTGTTAATAGTGTCATATAATAGTAGGGTACTTAAGGGACGTAGGAGGTAGAATTATACACTCTGCTTTCATTCCCGGTTTTTAATCTCTGCTACTATAGGTTGATTTTAAAATCTTGTATGAGAAGAAAGGAAATCTCTGTCATCCAGAAATAATTGCCAATAAGTCAAGCAAAATGATTAATAGTTATGTTTTTATCACATGTATTTGCTGATCATGTTTTAATACTAATTGGTTTCTTTTTTAAAATGTTTCTGGGTTCAGTTGCGTTACATTGTCACTCTTTGTGTGGTTGGCATACACAGTACATATATGTCCTTTTGATCGGACTGCGGGAACAGTTTCTCTCTTTTCAATGATTATGCAGATTTCTTTGCTGTTGTGAATTATAGTTGGTCGTAGCTCTCACTTAGTTGATGCGAAGTCCTTGGTCAGAATCACAGTTTGCAATTACAACATTGCCCATATAGGAAAGTACAGTCAAAAGTTGGGTCAACTTGTATTTTTTCTTTCATTTTCTTATGGGGTGCTACTAGACAAAGGGAAAAGGCACTCGTTTCTTTGAAGACAGTGTTACATTATCATTTTCTCAGCTTTTGATTTAACACAGCCACATCTATGATTGGGAGGAATTTTGCTTTATTTGCTAAAATAAATGTTTCTCTGTGATTCGTTATAGTCAAAAATAATTTTAAGAATAGACTTTTTAGAGGAGACTACTGCTGTCACAAGCTTTATGAATCTAGTAAGTAATGAACTTTATCTCCAGAGAGGAGAGACCCCCCCCCCCCCACCAATGGTCAGGATAAGAGGTAAATATTTTAAAGGGGATGAGATCAACAGAATCGTGTCTTCTCTTGGCGTACAGGGCGCTGAACGGAAAATCAGGGATGAAGAACGAAAACAAAGCAAAAGAAAAGGCAAGTGTACTGACCCCAGCTCCCAGTTGAATGCCTGTAAGTAGAAACGTTTCCACCAAGCATTTAAGACCTTTTCCTTTCAGAGTGGTGTCTTGGATGGTTTTGACTGTTCAGAATGGAAATGTGAAGTGGTGTAAACCGGATGAATGCTAAACTAAGTAGTTTTCTTGGGGACTAAAGGAAGGATTCGTGAGTTTTTTCAGGACTCAGGTTTTTTTGGCTGTCATTTCTAGCTCAGGTTGCTGGTTCCAGTTTTGAAAAATAACACATTCTACCTGAATAGCTGTTTGTTTAGATTTAAAAAAAAAATAAGAATTGAGAATTCAGGAAGTCTTAATTCCAAAGGAGTATAGTTTTCTAACATGAATCTATAGGGCTTATACGTTTGGACATTTTACCAGGAAAGCTGCTTTTTTTTTTTTTAAAAATATGACCAGTATTCATTTTCACAAAACTCTGTATCTCTCAGCTAAAAGAAAACAAATGGTACTCTCTGCTTGTAGCGTTTCATTTGCCGTGCATGGGCCTACAGCTTGTTTTCTTGAAACAGGCAGTCTGGCTGAGCAGACATTTGCCCTGCATCATAGTAGTCAGGATACTCCTACCGGCATCAAAGCGCAAACTCCTACGTCATTTCAGAGGATAGCTAACTAACTAGAAAACCTCTTCAGTAAGTATTCAAGGCCAGATTATAGGGGAAGATGGAGTCTATAATTTAATAAATTAAAAATTAGACAGTCCTGCTTACTCTTAATCTCATTGTTGAGCTCTCAGGGCATTCTGAAGTTGAAAGGTGCATGCGATTAGAATGTAAATGATTTAATGAGGACAGCTAAGGTGGACTCACTCCCAAATGCCGTTCATAGAATGAGAAGGTTTAGCCTTCCAGACAAAAAGTCAGTATGCTTTGCTGTGTTAAGATCTTCTGTGTGTATATGCCCATGTATGTTTAAAGACACACTTTTCTCTTTTGGTTTTGAAAAGATGTTCCATGGATTTGAGTGTGAATACCCACAACATATTTCTTCACATAAATAGATTTTTCTTTTCGCTCAGGGAACATGACCTGTATCTTATGTGCTGCAGTGCGTACCTCAATTTTTTTAGGCATTGAGGAAAATGTAGCCTGCATCCAGTCTGTATATATAATCTGTTGACTCTGGTTTCCTCTTTTTTTTTTTTTTTCCCCAGTTTCTGATGTTAAAGTGCCACTGCTTCCCTCTCACAAACGAATGGATATCACGGTTTTCAAACCCTTTATTGATCTTGACACTCAGCCTGTCCTCTTTATTCCTGATGTGCACTTTGCCAACCTTCAGCGGAGCACTCATGTAGGTACCAATATCCCAGGCAATACTGTAAAGTAAAGTAAGATGTGACAAAAAAATTCTTTGGCATTTTTCATGGTAAATAGAAGCCAAATTTTAGTAAGTATTAAGGGTGAGCTCTTTGGAACATTTAGTTGGGATGAAATGATAACCTTGCAACACAATGTTTAAGCTTTGCTGATTTGAAAATGCAGTGCCAAGCCTGTCAGCTTAATTCTGTTTCTTAACTCTTTTAAAAGATTCTAGACTAGTAACATAATATGAGGTTTGAATCTATGATGTTGTGAATGTAATTTATATGGGAATATGGGTATTCCTAGACAACTCAAAATAGAGTTTGGGTAGAAGGGAGGAGCCAGTGGAATAACTAAGGTAGGTAGCCTTAATGGCACAGAGAACATCTGAATGCTTTATGGTTTCAATTACTGAATCATCATTGACACACGTAGTACAGCCGTGTTTTGGCAAATAATGCTAAGTTTAAAAGATAGTCACACCCTGCTTTGCAGCAAAAACTTACTAGATATAGGAACTTGAATAGAGTGAAGTGTGCTTTTTATGCTGAGATCAAATAAATATTAAAAAACATGGTATATCATGTATGTTTAAGACAGATTTGTAAGGACTGATGATTTTTCAGATTTCTTGGGAAGCCATTGCCATTATATTCAATTTCTAATAAGTTTGGTGGGAGGGTGCAGGGGTCGGCAAACTTTGTTTATAAAGGGCCACTTAGTAAATATTTTAGGATTTTTGAGTCATACAGTCTCTGTCATGACTCTTCAACTCTGCATTCTAGTACAGAAACAGCCATAAACAGAATGTAAATAAATGGACATGGCTATGTACCAATAAAACTTTATTTATACAAACAGACGTTGGGCCATATTTGGCCCTCTGGCCATAGTTTGCCTATCCCTGTGTTAGAGTAGTTCAGGATACCTGTAAAACCTGGTTACTGAAAAATAAAGCTAAACGATTTTGTATTAGATTGGTCAAATTCAAAATTATTCCTATTTTAGGAATAATTTATTTATGGTGTGAAACATTTTCAGTGTATTTTTGAAAAGCGATCTATTTTTTGGTCTTAGGTTCTTCCCATTGCCTCAGAAGAACTTGAGGGTGAAGGGTAAGATTTATGTTTTGTTTTAATAAATTATTTTTATTCTAAAGCAATTTCAACTTATAGAAAAATTACAAATATGGTACAAAGAACCATTTTTTCCTGAGCCATTGAGAGTAAGTTGCTGACTGATGACCTGTTACTCCCAGATACTTTAATTTTCTACAAACAGGGGCAAGTCTCTTATATAATTGTCAAAATTAGGATATTCACATTGATATATTAGTACCATATAATCCTCAGACCCCATTCAAGTTTTGCCAGTTGTTCCAATAATGTCCTTAGCAAAAAAGGATCCACTTCAGTGTAACACATTTATATTTCACCGTCAAGTCTCTTTAATCTTCTTCAGTCTGGAACAGTCTCTCCTTGACTTTTCTGACCCACCACTTTTAAAAGTTACAAGTCAGTTATTTTGTAGACTGTCTCTCAGTTTGGGTCTGCTGTTTTTCAGATTATACAGCGTTGCCAGGAGTATCATAGTACTATGCTGTGTTGTTCTCAGTGCATCCTGGCAGGTGGCATGTGACTCAGTTTGTCCTGTTACTGATGATGTTCATTTTGATCACTTGATTCAGGTGTCTGGTGTCGCCAGGTTTCTCCTCTGTGAAGTTACTCTTTCCTTTCATAATATGCATTTCGTGGGGAGGTACTTTGAAATTTTGTAAATCTCATTATTCATCAAACTTCCAATTTATTCATTTATTTACATCAATAAGAACCCACAGTTTCCTATTTACTTTAATGCTCCAGTTGTCCCAGAATTGGTCAGTAGAAGAAGCCCTTCAAGCTGGCTCCTGGTTCCTTTGAACATGCCTCCTCATTCTTTGATCACTTCCTTGCTTTCAGATACAAGATGTTCCAGGCTCTCATACTTTCCCTTCTCCAGCCCTAGAATCAGTCTCTGCTGCAAGGAACTCTGGTTCCTTTCAGTGGAGAATGGTTTTTAGAATCTAAGATCAGGAACCTAGGCATGCTCGTTGCTGTTGAGGTATTGCTGCTTCTCCCCTATGTGGGCAACCTCTTCACCTTGCTTGAGCTCTGACTCCCCATGCCAGACAGCCCTCCTCCTCAGATGCTCCACTTACTCTGCTGAGGGTCAGGCACCCTACTTTGGGCCATCGTAGTGCCCCCTCTGCCTCTTATTCAGACCCCAACCTTGCTCTTTCCCACCTGATGAGTTTAGGACAGTTTTTTAGGAATTTTTCAGGAAGGGGAAGATAATGTTTTGGTTTTCAAATCTCCCTTTTTCTCTTGACACTAACCTGCCCTTCAGAATAGGGTGCTATGATGGAAAGTACCTAGGTTTTAAAGCCATGTAAGCTTTCATGTTTTCTACTTACATAACTTCGGGTGAATTATTCTGAGCCTCAGCTTCTTAACTGTTAAATGAGGCGAATAATATCTATCTTAGAGTGGCGTGAGAATTAAATTGAATGGAGTAATGGACCTAAAATACCCATTGCTAAGTGTTCAGTAAATGGTTTTTATTATTATTTTAATCTTCCTTTAAATTTGAAGCAACCCAGATGTCCAGATCGATACCTTTCCTTCTTTCTGAGAATGGAAGCCTTGTTTGTGATACAGTTCAGGTTGTCGTTAGTTTGGACATTGTCCAGACCATTCTACAAGCTGCACATTCATTTGAATACTGCTCCTATCCTTGCCACCTTAACCTTGTGATACTCAGCAATCCCTGACCTAGTCATTGTAGTGCCCTTTTGAATACCAAAGTTAAACTTGTCCTGCAAAATAAATGTGTAATCCTTTCAGCAGAGGAAAGGGGCCCCTGAGAACATAAATTCCACACCATCAAGTGCATCAGAATTTTATATTTCACATTACTTATTTGTGTTTTTATATTGACTGAAGGAAAGTGTTCTGTTGTATTCATTCCACAAATTAAACTATGTGCCAGGCAGTGTTCTAGGTGAAGATTACATCAGTGACTAGATGGGCACAGAGCTTACATTGTAGTAGGGGCGACAGACAGTAGACAAAGAAGTAATTTCTATTTGGTGATAAGATCTGTGGAGAAAACTAAGTGGGGAAGGGAGATGGGAAGTGCTAGGGGTTGAGGGTGGTAAACATAGATGAGATGGTCTGTGAAAGTGTTACTGAGCAGAGACTTGAGGGAAATATCTAGGGAGAGAGCATTTCAGACAGAGAAGACAGCAAGTGCAAAGGCCCTCGGACAGGTGCATCCATGGCATGTTCAAGAAACAGCCAGGAGGATATAGAGGGTAGAGAGGAGTGAGTGAGGGGAGAGTTGTAGGAAGGAATCGGGCAGACATGGAGAGCGCTGGAGGCCATTGTGAGGACTTTGGCTTTTACTGTAAGATGGCTGCCTCTAGAGCTGTGCTGTCCAGTAGAAACGTGTGATGTGACTTACATATGTGATTTTTACATTTTATGGTTCATCATTAAAAGTGAAAATAATTTTAATAAGGTTTTGTTTAACCCAATCTGTTCAACTTGTAATCAATATAAAAATTATTAATAACACATTTTACATTATTTTTGTCATACTAAGTCTTCAAAATTTGGTGTGTATTTTACATTGTACAGCACACCTCAGTTAAACAGTGTAGCTTTGTTGTTGTTAGGTGCTGTTGAGTCGGTTCTGACTCATAGAGACCCTGTGTACGACAGAACGAAACACTGCCTGCTCCTGCACCATCCTCACAGTTGTTATGCTTGAGCCCATTGTTATAGTCACTGCGTCAGTCCGTCTCATTGAGGGTCGTCTTCTTTTTCGCTGACCCTCTACTTTACCAAGCATGATGTCCTTTTCCAGGAACTGATCCCTCCTGTATGTGAGATGGAGTCTTGTCATCTTTCCTTCTAAGGAACGTTCTAGTTGTACTTCTTCCAAGCCAGATTTGTTCATTCTTCTGGCAGTCCATGGTGTATTCAATATGCTTCGCCAGCACCACAACTCAAAGGCATCAATTCTTCTTTGGTCTTCCTTATTCATTGTCCAGCTTTCGCATGCATACCGTGGCTTGGGTCAGACACACCTTAGTCTTCAAGGTGACATTTTTGCTTTCCAACACTTTAGAGAAGTCTTTTGCAGCACATTTGCCCCATGCAGTGCGTCTTGTGATTTTTGATTGCTGCTTCCATCGGTGTTGACTGTGGATCCAAGTAAAATGAAATCCTTGACAACTTCAGTCTTTTCTCTGTTTATCATGATGCTGCTTATTGGTCCAGTTGTGAGGATTTTTGTTTTCTTTAGGTTGACGTGTAATTCATACTGAAGGCTGTAGGCTTTGATCTTCATCAGTAAGTGCTTCAAGTTCTCTTCGCTTTCAGCAAGCAAGGTTCTTAGTGATTCTTCCTCCAATCCTGATGCTGTATTTTTTATATAGTCCAGCTTCTCAGATTATTTGCTCAGTATACAGACTGAATAAGTATGGTGAAAGGACAACCCTGATGCACACCTTTCCTGATTTTAAACCATGCAGTATCCCCTTGTTCTGTTTGAACGACTGCTTCTTGGTCTATGTCCAGGTTCCTCATGAACATGATTGAGCGTTCTCGAATTCGCTTTCTTTGCAGTGTTATCCATAAATTGTTAGGTACACACGCTGAATGCCTTTACAGTCAATAAAACACAGGTAAATATCTCTCTGGTATTCTCTGCTTTCAGCCAAGATCCACCTGACATCAGCAGTGATATCCTTTGTTCCACATCCTCTTTCTGAATCTGGCTTAAATTTCGGTAGTTCCCTGTTGATGTACTTCTGCAACCATTTTTTAATTGGCTTCAGCAAAATTTTACTTGCGTATGATATTAATGATATTATTCGATAATTTCTACATTCTGTTGGATCACCTTACTTTGGAATGGGCATAAATATGGATCTCTTCCAGTTGATTGGCCAGGTAGCTGTCTTCCAAATTTCTTGGCATAGATGAGTGAGCACTTCCGGCGCTGCATCCATTTGTTGAAACATTGCAAATGGTATTCTGTCAGTTCCTGGAGACTTGTTTCTCATCAATGCCTTACGTGCAGCTTGGACTTCTTCCTTCAGTGCCATCAGTTTCTGATCATATGCTACCTCCTGAAATGGTGGAACATCGACCAGTTCTTTTTGGTACAGTGACTTCTGTGTGTTCCTTCCATCTTCTTTTGATGCTTCCTGCATCGTTTAATATTTTGTCCATAGAGTCCTTCAGTATTGCAGCTCGGGGCCTGAACTTTTTCTTCAGTTCTTTCAGCTTGAGAAATGCCAAGCATGTTCTTCCATTCTCTGAGTCTTTGCACATTTCATTATAATACTTTACTTTGTCTTCTCAAGCCGCCCTTTGAAATCTTCTGTTCAGCTATTTTACTTGACCATATCTTCCATTTGCTTTAGCTACTCTATATTCAAGAGCAAGTTTCAGAGTCTCTTCTGATGTCCATTTTGGTCTTTTCTTTCTTTTTTGTCTTTTTAATAACTTTTGCTTTCTTCATGTATGATGTTCTTGATGTCATCCCACAACTCATCTGGTCTTTGGTCATTAGTGTTCAACGCATCAAATCTGTTCTTGAGATGGTCTCTAAAGTCAGGTGGGATATGCTGTAGGTTGTGCTCTGTCTCTTGTGGACTTGTTTTAATTTTCTTCAGCTTCAGCTTGAATTTGCATATGAACAATTGATGGTCTGTTCCACAGTTGACCTCTGGTCTTGTTCTGACTGATGATATTGAGCTTCTCCACTTTCTCTTTCCACAGATGGAGCTTTAGAGAGTTTTGAAAAAGGAGAAGCATGATCAGATTTTCATTTTAACAGAATCACTCTGGTTGCTCATTTTACAATATAGGTAGTCCCTGACTTACAACGGGATTCCATCCCTATGACTAATCTGTTGTAAATCGGTTCTGACATAAGTCGAATACTTCATTTTTTTTTTTTCATTATTATTGTCTTATTATCAGTATCTTTACAAATATGATCTTTGTCTTTTCATAGTAGTAGGCTTTTCATAGTTCTTATTCTTCTTATCTGTCCCATTTAACATCATTGACTAACCCTCTACTTCTCCAGACTCTGCTCTCTTTGGTTTTTTTGGAGCTACTGTAGTCTTGGTTCTCCTCTTGATCTGATGATATCTTCTCTCTGTTCTTCACTGGTGTTACTCCTGACACTCTAAATGTAGGCATTCTGTAATGTTCATTCCTCAACTCTTTGCTTTCCTTCATCCTTAATCCATTCCCAAGACTTGAAGTATCATTTTGGGGCACTAACAGTAGATATTGTCTACTCTGCTTTCTCTCTGAAAGGATGGTTCTGCTGTGCCACTTTAATTGTTAGTGTTTCCGCTATAAATCTACAGATACTTTTATTGAATGCTAGAGTGTATGTGCTAGAAACTGTGACAGAATAAATATTTTTAAGGCCCAACTTCTATTCATTAAGAGCTCATTCTGCTCAAAACCAAACGCTCGCTGCCTTTAATTTTCAGTTAGTTTACTGTTTCCTTGTTCACTCACACTGAACCTCACAGTCACTGAACATCCTTGGTCTGCGCCTTTGACGGCTAGTCACAGAAGTCACTTCTCCTGTATCCACTCTCCTCTTTTTATTTTCACGGACACTGCTGTATTTAAAACCCTTACAGTCTTATGCTGTGGTTATCCCAAAAGTTCTCTAACTGGTTATTCTTCTTCAGGTCCTGGAGTCCTCTCCAGTCTTCACCACACTGTGATTATAGCATTCTCTTCTCACAAAACTTTCAAAGATTCCCTGTTACCTGCACCATAAAATCTATAATTTCTTAGAGCCTAACAATCAAGATATTCCACAATAGAATCCAACCTAACTTGTCTTCCTTTGTCTTCCTATGGAACATTCTGCTTCAGCTAGCCTGGCTTCGTATTTCTTGCTCCCACTTTTCCCTGTTTGTCAGACGCTCTCTCCTTTGTTACTACCTGTGCAAAGTTATCTCAGATCCTACCTACTCCATAAAATTCTCATGACAAGAAACTCTTCCCTTCTTGAGAAGGCAGCATGACCTAGATAAGAGCAATGGAGGATGTCTGGCAGATAGCCTGAGGTAGGCCCTAAGCCCCTCGTTAATTCAGTAAGTATCTTTCTTTGGACCTCAGATTTGTCATCCACAAAACAAGGAAGCTGGACCAGATAAAGAATGAAGGTTGTTTTAAATCTAAAAGGCAGTGATATATCCTAGGGCTCTTTTTGTTTATGCAGTTGATTTGGTACTTGGCATTTAAGTTGAAGTCACTAATTACGTATTTTGGATCCATGGCAGATCTAACATGAAAAGGGGGCCATATGGAACGGAAGATGACTTTGCTACTCCACCTCCTGCTAAACTGACCCGGATAGAGGAACCAAAGAGAGGTGCGTTGTTTTAGATTTCTTAGTGGGAGTTTCACATTAGAAGTGAGTGTTGAATCTGTCAGAAGTATAAATTGCTCAAACAGATCTTGTCCAGTTTCCCTTCCTAGAGTGTTCTTCCATCAGCCATCATCTGGCTTGAGCTTGGACTATAGCAGAGTTAAAAGACAATTTGAAAACTGTTCCTTAAGACAAATTTTATATTGATTCATGTTTGCTGTCCTTGACGTAGATGTGTATTTTTGTTGTAACCAGTACTTATTATGTGCTTTCTTATTTCGCTTATATGAATTAATTGTGTCATCCGCACCCCGCTCCTTGTTTCTGATCGGGGATTAGTGCTGCTCTATGTTCGAAAGGAGTCAGAAGAAGTCTTCGATGCCCTGATGCTCAAGACTCCATCTTTGAAAGGCTTAATGGAGGCCGTAAGTAATGCAGACTTTGTAGTGCCCTTTAGAAAATGAAACTAAGATGACATTCCATTGAACAAATTTTCTCAGACTATCCACATTCCTTTGTTGTACTGAAATCTTTAAAGCCTTTCCTGAGCCATGGTGCTTTGTTTATGCCTGTACTGCATCACACACTTTAGCCTGCCTTGTATTGTGGTCATTTGCTTGCATGTCTGTCTCTTCCACTCGGTCTTAAACTACTGGGCCTAGCACACTGGTTGGTAGATAATAATCACTCCGTGATATCTATTTAACTGAATTGAATGAATTTGTGATGGCCTGTGAAATAGTTTAAACTTTACATACCTGGTTAGAGTGAGTTTGCCATTTAGCAAGCCATTTAGAACTAACAAAAATTATTTTTAGTCAAGTAAAATCGTAAAAACATCAGTTTAGTGGCTCCTAGATCTGTCTTTGACAAAATTTAGAGGTGTGACCGGTGATGACCATAAATCCTTCCTACAGAACCTCAACAAAGGGCTGAAGAGTCATTTGATGCCAGTGTTCCCTTTTGGGACATCAGTAAAAGTGACAACATGAGAAGAATACTGTGCTGATTTCCCATGTTGCCCTTGCCCCTGGGTAAAATTGAAGTGATCAGGACTGTATCTAGATACGTACCAACTTCAGCTCCTACGTTGTTGTGTGCTGTCAAGTCCATTCCAACTCATAGTGACCATGTATGACAGTAGAACTGCCCCATAAGGTTTCACAGGCTGTAATCTTTATGGGAGCAGATTGCCAGGTCTTTTAGCCCATGGAGACGCTGGTGGATTCAAACCACTGACCTTTGGGTCAGCAGCTGAGTGTTTAACTGCTGCCCCACCAAGGCTCTTTTCAGTTCCTGTAGATGACAGAAATCTTGGAGCTCAAAGCGCATGCATAATTGGGCTGGAAACGTGTCAGGCTCCCCCTGACAGCTACCCTGGGTTGAATTCATTTAACAAATATTTGTTAAGGCCTGCTCTGTCCCTGGTACTGATGTAGGCACTAGAGTTACAGGAGTGCCTAATGGAGTGTACATTTCTAGTTAGGGACAATAAAATAAGTTAAAAAATTAATATGTAATTGATAAGTGCAATGAAGAAGAACAAAACAGACTGAAAGGACAATGGATTTTGGGGGAGGTGTTGTTTAGTCTCTCAAGGAAAGTTCCCAGGGTTCACAGACATCTCTTTAGGTGTGTTCCCTTCTCACGTTTACCACAACCAACAAGCGCCACTGTCCTCTGCTTTCCAGCTGTTGTTCTGTTTCCTGTGATTTCTTCTGAGTTTCTCTTTCTCACCTTGTTATTTGATGACCCTTCATCATTTCTTAAGAATCATGCAAGCTCTTGATTATAGGAAGAGAGTGTGAAAAAGATTGAGACTTACTGTGTCAAATATCCACCACTCGTCTGTCAGTTTGACATACTGTGGTGACTTGTGTGTTGCTGTGATGCTGGAAGCTGTGCCACTGGTATTTCAGATACCAGCAGGGTCACCAGACTGAGTTTCAGTGGCGCTTCCACACTAAGACAGACTAGGAAGAAGGACCTGGCAATATACTTCTAAAAAATTTGGCTAGTGAAAACCTTAAGAATAGCCGTGGAATATTGTCTCATATAGTGCTGGAAGGTGAGCCCCTCAGGTTGGAAGACACCAAAAATACGACTGGGGAAGAGCTGCCTCCTCAGAGTAGAGTTGGCCTTAATGATGTGGATGGAGTAAAGCTCTCAGGACCTTCCACTGCTGATGTGGGACGACTCAGAATGAGAAGAAACAGCTGCAAACATCCAAGGCTAGGTTTTTGTGAATATACAAAATATTATTATCCAGTGATATAGAAAAGAAATAGACTTTTATAATTGTGTGCTGAGCTTGGGATTTAGTGTGAAATTTATATTTTTGTTAGATTGAGAAAGATATAAAAGTTGGTCTTCTGAGGCCCCATTTCTTAGCACAGCCTTGTGCTTTGCTTTTCCAGTTGAGACTCGGCAGTGGTCCCAGTTTGGAAGTGGTCTAGACAACAATTCCAAATAAAGCATTTGATCTGGGACTTTCCAGTAGACTGAATCAGCTGCTTGTTCTTGGAGTAATTCATTCTTTTCTCTTTAAAGCTAGCCTCTATGCCCTGAAGGCACAACATCCAAAGTTTACCCTGGGATGGTTACACTGCACTGTGTGGCCCACTCATTGATCACAAAGAAGAGGGCGTGGACAGAGACTGAGGACAGGCCGAGGGCCACGCAGCAGTGGCTGCAGCTGTGTTTAGTGGGAGCCTTCATGATTTTACAGGGTGCCTTACTGTTTTCTGGAAGGGCTCTGTGTAGATCTGGCAAAGATGGAGTTCTTGATTTGTGGTCAGGGAAGTCTTTGATGTTTCTTTTGGACTATGGGATATGAAACTTTTTTTTTCCTTCCCATAGTTCTATATGTGAAATTACTTAACTCCTGCTTCGTGCGGGACACCCTTTAGTCTTCTTAACAACCCTGTGACATGTGCAGTGAGAGTCTCACTTTACTGATGAGGGGAGACAGCGGGTCAGGAAGGTCACGTGCTAATTAATGGATTGACTCAGCTTAGATGTGTTGACTTCAAAGAGAACTCTTTGTACATTTGTTCACAATCCGTGTGACCATGTAATACACTCACCTGTGACCATGTAATGCACTCACATCAACTGTGTAGTATGCTCACCTGTAACTGTGTAACACACTCATCTTGTCCTAGTTATATATATCCATATTTTTTCAGTCAGTTGGCTTATTGACATCTGTGAACTAGGGAACCTGATTCCAGCTCCCCCAAATGTAGTAAATCCCCCACAGACATGACTGGGTCTTAGATATAGCTTTGTATATGGAGTTTTGAAAAAACAGTTGTTTCTGTATTTATTAACCACTGCACCACCAGGACTGCTTTATTTGAAAACAGCATTTTATAATTATTTTTCTTTTCTCCTTTAGATCTCAGACAAGTATGATGTTCCACATGACAAGATTGGGAAAATATTCAAGAAATGTAAAAAGGGGTGAGCACTGACGGGCACTCTTAGCACCTCTGAAGAATGTTATCTTATTCGCATGCATTTGTGCCCAGTCCACAAGCAGTTATAGAAACACTGATGCTCGGATGTATGTTTTTCTCATTAAATTATTCACATAAAATTGATCGCCCTTTCTAAGACAGCTTGCGGCTTTTTTTTTTTTTTTCGCAAGTAAAATTTTATTTGCTCTTCCCATGCTTGGCAGCTGTGAAGTGGCTCCAAATTCCAGAGCACGTTATGAAATTTACTAAGGATAACAGCAATTGCCACTCCATTTACTGAACAGCCATCATGAGCCACGCTCTGGATCGGGTACTTCACGTGGCATTTCATTTAAGTTTCACACCATCCTGATACGGGTGTTATTATTTGTAGTTTATAGATGAGGTGGCACAGGGAGCTTAAGAGACTTGTCCAAGGTCTTGTCACATGTTACTGGTGGAGTCATGGCTAAAATTCAGTTTTGCCTGAGTAAAGCCTCTATTCTTTCTACTCTTCCATCCTGGCATGGATCATATTTCCAAGTCATATAGCATTGCTTCTTTGTCCAGAATATTTTTAGTTCTGCTTTACTTAAGTATGTGTCTGTGCTGTTTGGGATGGAGAAGCAGGACAGAGCATAAGAATTTTTTGGCTTAATTCTAAAAACACATCCTAACTGGAATGTTCAAGATGGCTTTAGTGGAAAGAGTTGGACTTCATAGTGGTTCAAGTAAACTTTGAGGGTTACTTGCCAGAGAAGATCATTTGTCAGGAACCTGTGGCTTCAGATCAAGTAGATTAATTTTATAAATGTGCTTTCTGAAGCAGGAACAGTGAAGTTCTCCTTCTGCAGATTTATTTTGTTACAATAGTTACTATTTATTGAGTGATTACTACATGCTAGAAATAATAAAGATAAATAAGCTAGTATCGTTTACCATGTGTCATGCACTGTTAGAAATGCTTTACTTGATTCCTTCATTTAATTTTCACATCACCCTTATGAGATAAGCATTATTATTGCCCCATTTTATAGATGAGGAAATTGAGGCTTTTTAAATTATTTTTTTATAATAAAAGAGAGCTTTGCCAGAACATCTGTTTATATCATGGATGCAGGCCTCACCCCCAAGGAAACTCCTCTTCTGACTGATTGGCTGCTCCTATCAGATCACAAAATGAGAGGTGATAAACAGTGTCTGCCAAACCACTGAGAATCATAGCCTAGCCAAGTTGACACATAACACTAACCATCACCGTCCACCCCTTGTCAGCTTGGCACCTATACACATCTCCTTAAACCATACATAATCTCTAAATAAAGACAGTTACAGAGTCATCCTTGTGCCTAACACAATACAGCTAACATGCATACAACCAAAAACGCTCTAGCCCGTTTTATGTCGTATATTTTATAATGAGTAATGGCATAAGGGAGGGAAGAAAACAGAGATATTTACTATATATACACACATACACACACATATAACAAAATAAGGAGAAAATACTAACAATTACAGCCTATACTTCTGCAACTGGCCACATAGTCATAGCTGGTATTTAGAACTACCTTCTTCCACCACCCATTCTGTATTCCCTGTTATAAAAGCTTTACTTGATTCCCTCATTTAATTTTCACATCAGCCTTATAAGATAAGCACTATTATTGCCCCACTTTATAGATGAGGATATTGAGGCTTAGGGAGGTTTAAATAATTTGTGTCCTGTGTTACAGTTAGTAAGTGGCAGAGCTAATATTAAATCTGGGTCTGATTCCAAAGCCTAGTAGGAATGAAGTGAACTTGTCTTTGTGTGTCCTTATTCAGGATACTGGTGAACATGGATGACAACATTGTGAAGCATTATTCCAATGAAGATACCTTCCAGTTGCAGATTGAAGAAGCAGGGGGATTGTACAAACTCATCCTCACTGAGATCTAAAGGCCTGTGTGCCCACAACTCCCCATGAGTTAAGTGAAGGTGTCCAGTAGATTTATTGTTTGGCAAGCCACAGGTACACACCAGCCAGCCACCTTCCAAGCAGGGTGGATGTCAGTGGAGGGGATGTCTTTTGAGTGGGAGATGGAGCCACATTTGGCTTGGAGATAGAATTCAATATGTTGCATTGGTATTTTTCAGATGACAGAGAAAACTATGTATCATTATGTTTGAATTTTTTCATACAGATACTGAAGATTAGACGTGAAAACTTTGTTCCAAGATTTAATAGATTCTCTAGGAGCCTTTAGGATATCTGCTACATTAGTTATAAAAAAAATATTGGGCTACCTACCTTGTGTCTCTTTAATATTAGTGGGCCTGCTCACTGATGACGTCAGAAAAAGCAGTAGACTTGGCTTTCAGGGTTCTGTGCTCTCGCCTGAGCTCAGTATAAACTCTGCCTGCCTCAGGCGAGTGGGAGCTGGCGTATAAACTCTGCCTGCCTCGGGTGAGTGGGAGCTGGCGTATAAACTCCGCCTGCCTCGGGTGAGTGGGAGCTGGCGTATAAACTCCGCCTGCCTCGGGTGAGTGGGAGCTGGCGTATAAACTCCGCCTGCCTCGGGTGAGTGGGAGCTGGCGTATAAACTCTGCCTGCCTCGGGTGAGTGGGAGCTGGCGTATAAACTCTGCCTGCCTCGGGTGAGTGGGAGCTGGCGTATAAACTCTGCCTGCCTTGGGTGAGTGGGAGCTGGCGTCTGGAGTCAAGGGAGGAGCCCCTTTCTCCCTTAACCTTTCACCCTCCAATAAATGTTTACTAAAATAGGGCATATTACTGAAATCTTCCTTTGCAACTTTCTTGGACATATCAACTGCCTTTCTTATGAAGAACTTAAGTGGGTTACAGTATGAAATCAGTTAAGATAAAGCTGCATTGTATATAAGTGCAATATATTTTTGAAGGTCTGTGTAAATGTGTACATACATGTCTTATATAAATATATAATATATAAATATGATGTCTGTGTACATATAGTGAAGGTATGCAATAAGATCTACCTTAAACACTTCCCCTAGACAAAAGGTTAAGTTATTTTGTATAATGTACACCAAGCAGATAAAACACTGTTTCGTGGAACCCACTAAAAAGCTTTTTCTCTGTGTTCTCCCAAACACAGGCAGTCGTTCCGTAGCATAGCAAAACCTTCTCAAATGACAGAGATTCTGTTTGCTATTGAGAATGTTATTGTTTGGATTCCTGCACTGTTTCACATGTGAAGTAAAGGAAAAACACTACTGCGGTAGAGATCTACCGTGTACGCTAGTATCAGTCAGATGTCCCTGTGCAGAGTGAGCTAACACAGCATATCGTGATGGTTATGTACCAAGTGATACAGCTCAAAACTGGAGCTCTTCCTGATCTTCCTGTTACAAGATGTTTATTTTATCCTGTTTCAGAGCCTTCATGCTTTGATTATCTTTTACGTTAACAATTCTAGAAAGCATTTATGAATTTCTGAGAATATATTACTATGGCAGAGGAACATTTTGTACACATGTTTAAATATATTAAAATACTAAAAAATGTAAGTTTATCACAGAAATAAAATCAGGGGTATCTTTAGGTTCAGGGAACTAGAATAGGTCATTTGTATACATAGGACAGATAGTTACATTCTTATGTTAAAATATTCTAATGAAGTATGTGAACTAAATTGCTGGTTTTCTAATATAAGATATCACGGGACACGGGTCATATAACTATTTTATATTTTGTTTTATGAAATTGATTTTGTCTTGTGTATTATTTTTAATTGTATCGTTGAAGATGTATTTTAAACCAAAGGAATTAAATTTTATATGTCTATTTTGTAATATGTCTTTCTGTTGTTATTCGATTAGGCTTCGTCCTTTCATTAGTCAGTAAAGCAGAATTTGAGCTCTTAGAATATTAGAACTGAAAACAAATCTCCTTAGCACTCTGTCCTTATTTCTCAACACTTACACATCAACGACTTCCTTCAGGTTAATTTTTCCTTAAGAAAAAGTCCGAGGAGCCCTGAATAATTTTTCAGCTATTACTAAAACATAACCACTAAAGCTGAAGATAAAACCTTAAAAACTAAAATCTTAGTGTTTTTACTTTTGACAAGCTTAGCAAACAATGATGTTTAGTTTAAAATCTACCCATAATGTTTAATTCATCAGAAATTTCTAAGTCAAGCAGCTGTCCTGAGCACATTCAGACAAGCCAGGGCCTCAATGTGATAGACACTGAAATCTAGTTTTAGCGTGTACGTGGTCAGATTAATGCGGCAAGCTCCCTGGTGGATTTCCTGTGGCATCTGTGCATTTTTCTCTCTGATCCTTGGGGTAAAAGTCGAGAATCACTTCCAGCAGACTCCGTTCCTGGCTGTTCAGTGGTTCCAGAGTCTAGCTTAGCATAGGGAGCCACATGGGATCTGGATCATATATTCTCCTGGAGCCTTTTCTACCATGACTTTCCTGCACTCTACTTTTTACTAAGGCTCCCTGGAACTTCTTGGAGTTCCCTCACAATCCTTGCCTTCCCACATACTGCTCTGCTCTTCTCCCTTTGTCACTTAGCTTTTACTTCTGCCTCAAAACTCGGCCTTCCCTTTGTGGCCACAAGCTTTCCTGACCTCGCCAGTGGCTCATCCCAGGGTTCCTCAGCACACAATGCAGTCTGTCCTAGCACTCACCACGCTGTATTGTAGCTGAAAGCTTGCCAGTCGTCCTCACAATCTCTGATTTCCCTGAGAACAGGTTTGATGTCTTAGTCACCTTTGGATCTTTGACACCCAACACAATGCTTGTTACATAGTATTTTGTAATGATTTTGTGACAATTAGGTGACTCCGTGTCTCTACCCAGTCACTTGTAAGACGTCTGCAAAGAGATTTTTTAGAAGTTACTAAGCTCTGACATTAGTCTGGGCTGGACCTGGACCTGTAGGCTACAGAGTAGGGCCAGTAGGTTAGGGGCTGTCTGTTCAACAGAGTGGCAATCAGTAAGGCACAATTCCCTAAGAGTGGCTCAAGAAAAGGGGGTTTCAAGGAGAAAACATTAGAAAGGAGTCGGAAGGGAAGGCTGAATGAACACCTGGAAGTGAGACTAGATGGACCTGACCTTGGTATAAACTGTTTACAGAGTGCTCTCACATGCGTTATTTCAGTTCATCCATTTACCCTATTAAGGAAGCATATTTTTCTCTATGTTAGCAATATTTTCATCTCACCATAGGTCACACAGTAAGGAGTGTAGCCGGGCTGTGAACCTAGGTCTTCCGGTTCCTCCAGTGCTCTTTCCACACCCAACGGCGACAAGTGGGATACGGAATAACAACAATAGCTACATCAATTATTTCTTCTCTTGTTCAAGTCTCTAATGTCTTAAAAAATAAAACACACACACACTTTTGTGATTTTGAGCCCCTTTAGCTATCATCCCCTTCCAATCTTTTAACCAAACCTTTATTATAAATGTAACAGATGTGAAGAAATTAAAAAGTTAGCCTAAAATTTTAGCATGAATGTTAGAATCCTATGAGGAGATTTCTTGGAAGAATAGTTTCCTACTTCCCAGTCCCTGGTGAAGGAGCCCTGGTGGCACGGTAGTTAAAGCTCTCTGCTGCTAACTGAAAGGTCAGTGGTTCGTACCCACCAGCCACTCCACAGGAGAAGGATGTGGCAGTCTGCTTCTGTAAAAGATTTACAGTCTTAGAAACCCTATGGGGCAGTTCTTTTCTATCCTACGGGTGCATATGAGATGGAATTGACTCAATGGCAATGGGTTTGTCTGTTTAGATGTCCAGCTACCCTCCTCTTCACCCTTACCCCAGACTGCAGGAGTCTTGAGATCATGCGCCATGCCTTTCTTATCTCCATGGTCCCAGTGCCCGCAGCATGGTGTTTGGCATAGAGAAGGTGACCAGCAAATACTGATGTTAATGCTTTCAGTTGCCCAGAACAAAAACAGTCATCATCAACTTCCCTTTCTTTCACATCCTGCATCCAAACTCAAAAAATCCTGTTGCCTTCAAAATATATCCAGGAGCCAACTATCTCTCACTACCATCATTTCTTGCCTGGGTTTTTACAGTAACCTTCTAACTGGACAGAAGTTGGTGTTGGCGAAGAATATTGAATATACCATGGACTTCCAGAAGAACGAACAAATCTGTCTTGGAAGAAGTACAGCTGGAATGCACCTTTGAAGCAAGGATGGCGAGACTATGTCTCACATACTTTGAACATGTTATCAGGAGGGACCAGTCCCTGGAGAAGGACATTATGCTTGGTAAAGTACAGGGTCAGCAAAAAGAGGAAGATCCTCAATGAGATGGATTGACATAGTGGCTGCAACAATGGGCTTAAGCATATCAACAATTGTGAGGATGGCACAGGACCAGGCAGTGTTTGTTTCTATCGTACACAGGGTTGCTATGAGTTGGACCAGACTCGACAGCACCTAACAATAACAACAGCTATAACTGGACTGCTTGCTTCCATTCTTGGGTCCCTTTACTTTATCCTTAATCTGGCAGCCACAATGGTCCTTCTAAAATGTAAATTTCATTAAGCAACTCCTCCGCTCAAAGCCCTGCCATATTTCACAGAGTAAAACCCTTATAATGTGCACAGAATCTGTCCCCTCTGACCCTTCTGACCCAATCTCTTATTGCTCTCCCCCTCTCAACTCTTTTTCAGCCATTCTGGCTGCCTGCTCTACTTTGTGCTGGTTTTTAATTACATACTCCCATCAGCTGGAAGATACTACATAGCCAAGTCTCCTGAGCTTACATGATGTCAAAAGCAAATGGTGGCATACAGGTAATAGAAGCCACCATGTTTGACTATTAGTTTTCCATTGCTGAAAGTCGTGTTGGAGATTTTTGCCCAATCAGTCATGTTACCAGGATGAAAGGCTCACTTTTATGAGCCTGATAGGATGTCAGTGGCCTTAATAACAAGATGAGTAAAAAGCTGAGTCTCAGGCTTGCCCCTCTTGGCAAATACTTTTTCTCTCTATCAGTTAGTGAAGACCATCAGAAGAAGTTTGCTTTCAGCTGGTAGGGCCCCCAATACACCTCCACTGTCCTACCTCAGGACTGTATCAACCCTCTAGCCTTGTGTTATAGGCTAGTCTTTCCATTCCACAGAACATCAAGTCAGTCCATTTCATTGATGATACGCTGAGAGGATCTCGTGAGCAGGAAATAGCAATGGTACAGTGGTTAAAAGCTCAGCTGCTAAAAGGTTGGCAGTTCAAATCCACCAGCTGCTCCTTGGAAACCCTGTGGGGCAGTTCTGCTTTGTCCTATAGGGTCACTATAAGTCAGAATCAACTTGATGGCAATGGGTTTGGTTGTTCTGTTTTGTTTTCCTAGACACGGTAAAATGCGCATGTGCCAGAGGGTAGAAAATGAATCCCATGAAAATTCAAGGGCTGCCTCAGTAAAATTTCTAGGGGCCCAGTGATCTGAGGCATGTCAACATATCCCTTCCAAGGTGAAGGACAAGTTGTTGCTTGATCCTTTCAGCTCCTTACATCCTCCCCGATACTTCCTGGCCACCTTAACCTTTTTTTTTTTTTTTTTTTCATAGCACTTATCACTTTCAAACCTGCTATAGATTTTACTTGATTATTATATTTATTGTTACTGTTTGCTTCCCCTTGCCAGAATGTCTCCTCCACCAGAAGTAGGGTATTTGTGTGTCTTTTTCACTGCTGAGTTCCAGCTGCCTAGAAAAATGCGTGGCACCTTGTAGACGCTTGTGTCAGATGTCTTACATTGGCCTCTCCAAACCCACTCTCCATCCTTCTCCCTGCTCTTCTCCCCAGAGGCTGACCTATGTGGACTGCATCAACCTGTATGGATTTGGCAGGTGCTATGGATTGAGCTGTGTCCCCCTGCCAAAATATGTGCTGAAATCCTAGCCCCTCTACCTGGGGTCTAATCCTGTTTAGGAGTAGGGTTTTCTTTGTTATATGAATGAAGCCATATCAGTGTAGGGTGTATCCTAAACCTAATCACTTCTGAGTTATAAACAGAGCAGATTAGATGCAGGATGGAGCACAAATGAGGGACAACAGATGCCACGTGAAGATCACCAAAGGAATGGAGGAACATAGGGGCTACGGATGCTGAAAGAGACAAGGACCTTCCCTTAGAGCTGACAAAGAGCCTTCCCCTAGAGGTGGTGCCCTGAATTACGACTTCTAGCCTCTGGAACTGTGAGAAAATAAATTTCTGTTTGTTAAAGCCACCCACTTGTGGTTTTTCTGTTACAGCAGCACTAGATAAGGAAGACAGCAACAGGAGATTTAAGAGAAGCAAGAGAATGAGGTCAGAGCCTTGATTCCCCGGCTGCCCCTATAAATTGCCTCAGGCAGCTGCTCCTCTTAGAAGCTCACTGCTCTGCTCAAGGGGTCTCCACTGCACAACTCCTTCCCTCCAGGTACTGAGAACCACCTCCTTGTCCCTTATGAGCTTAACTGCTACTTGCCGGAGGTGGTGCAGTGGTTAAGAGCTTGCTGCTAACCAAAAGGCTGGCAGTTTGAATCCACCATCTGCTCCTTGGAAACCCTATGGGGCAGTTCTACTCTGTCCTACAGGGTCACTATGAGTCGGACTCGATGGCAATGGCCGCCTTTTTTTTTGCCGGAGGTTACACTATCCCTTTAGGTTAGCCTGTATTCTCATCTTGGTAAGTAGTCCTTTTATAAATAATCCCTCCTTGAATGATCCTATTTTGAGTGTGCCGTCTGTTTCCTGTTGGGATCCTGATTGATGCAGTGACTAATAAACTTCTATTGAATGAATGAAGGAAGGAATCAATGTTTCTGGCATGAGTGAACAGACGGCAACCCCTGGAAGGTCGCTGGACTTCTGAATCTCAACCGTTCTCTCTCGAATATTCTCTGGTACGCTGCTGCAGAAGAGGAATTTTACCGTTCCATTTCCTGTTATAAAATGCTGAGGAAGGCTATCAGACAGCCTTTTAGGAGGGTGCTGAATTCAATAGGGAGTTCTCTTTCAGTGATTAGGAAAGAAAATGTGGCTTTCTTTTCCTGAAATTTCTTCAATATTTTCAACTGGTGTACAGTTGATGTTCAGGTTCAAAGTACTATATATAGAAGGAAGATAATTTCAATGATCTACATGTATTTTTCTTTCTGAACTCTACTCCTTTTGGTTCATGATTTTCCTGTGACCCACTGTAGGTAATTAAGTCCAAAGCCCAGGGAAGCCATTTCCCACATTCCCACATCAGCCTCTCTGCACAGGAATTGCCCACGGTCACACAGCAAGCTGTGAAGTTCATCATGACTATCCTACATTACGATTCCTCGCATGACCTGGTTTCTTTGCCCTGCCGAGAAAAGCACACTTGCTTAATTTTCAGGAAAAAAACTTAAATGATAAACACAAAAATAATGTGAGATAGTTGTGTTTTACTCTCTACTGCCTTTGAGGATTTTTTTCTTCTTTCTTTGTGCCTTACCAGAGGTTAAGACCTCAACTGCTGACCATAGAAACTACTGAATGTGAAAATGCTCAACAGTGCCAGCCCACCTGGTATCTAGGCCCCAAGGAGAGGCTTCGCCTTGGAAACAAGTATCCAGGGGTGAGACGTGAGGTGTGAGGCATGACCCGTTCTAGTCCCACCTTCTTAAAACTCAGCATGGAGTTTGTCACCCAGACTGCTTTATGGGAGCCAACGTACAGGAGGAGGAAAGTGTTCTGTATGTTTCTATAATGCTCTACAATGCTTTCAAAATACATATATATGATCATTTATAATATGAATGAATATAGAAATAGAAATAGGTATACCTTTGTGGACTAAGGTGCGCCTGACCCAAGCCATGGTATTTTCAATTGCCTCATATGCATGTGAAAGCTGGACAATGAATAAGGAAGACTGAAGAAGAATTGATGCCTTGAAATGATGGTGTTGGTGAAGAATATTGAATATACCATGGACTTCCAAAAGAACAAAAAAATCTGTCTTGGAAAAAGTACAGCCAGAATACATCTTAGAAGCGAGGATAATGAGTCTTCATCTTGCTTACTTGGATTGACACAGTGGCTGCAACAATGAGCTCAGACATAGCGATGGCTGTGGGGACAGTGCAGGACCGGCAGTGTTTCGGCCTATTGTGCACAGGATTGTTGTAAGTCGGAACTGACTCAACAGCACCTAACAACAGCAACATACATTTGTGAGGCTGTCTAAATTTAGCTATAAGCCCTGAGAAAATTTATTTAGAAAATTTTTTAATTTAGACAAAGAAACATAGAAGCATGTGAAGTATGTGAAGAATGTGGTAAACAGCCATTAAGTTACGTTGACTTTGACCTGAAATACTACGATAAAAGAAAACATAGCATAATTAATCTTCGCAAACTATCCTTGAGACATAAATCTAAACAACCTCCCTAATGTGTAATCTTGAAGATCAATGTGACATTCGGCTAATCTCTAACCCTGGGAAAATGACATAACATACTAGTCTTTGATGTCACGCTGGCCCTTACTGTGTGAAGGCAAGGTGAGAATTTGACATATAAACACTGACTTTCTGCTCTCTCACTGAGAGAAGGCAGAGGCAAACATCCAGAGCCTGCTGAGGCTGCCTGCCGCCACCCTCGGACCCTAGCTTAGAGAGAACTCCACCGAGTTCAAGCCGTGGTTAAGCCCTTCTCTGAACTGACCATATAGACTCTAACCATTAAACTAACATTGTAATTGTTAATTCTGATTCTTCGGTTCTAAATGAATGTTGTGAGGTCTTGCATGCCTCGCCATGACTATCTTGCAACGAACTAACCAAGTTTATGCATGACAAACCTGAATATCTCTCTATTAATTTTCTAAGATATAAGTCTACACGACAGAAAGAGAAGAGCAGAGAGTGTGGTAAACATTTTACCCCTTGAAATAAATGTTGTTGAGTCAATTCCTACTCATAGTGACCGTATATGACAGAGTAGAACTGCCCCATAGGCGTTTCCAAGGAGCGGCTGGTGGATTTGAACTGCCACCCTTTTGGTTAGCAGCTTGAGCTCTTAACCACTCCACCCACTAGGGCTCCTTGAAATAAATACAGATCTTAGATTTTTCCCACACAAGTGCACAGACCTGCTCCCTTACAGCTCTGAGGCACCTGTGCCCTGGCTAAGGCAGGGGGCCTGTGAGATCCCAGCCTGGCCTCCTCTCCTGACTCCATGCATCAAAACCCAGGGCCAAAGAACGGTCCCTTTACGGGTGAGCAAGCTGTGTGCCCAGCTCCCCATCCCTGCAGAGTGTCCAGGGGTGACCCTATTCCCAAGGTGAGTGCTGTGAGTGGGCTCAACTCTGTAGGGACGGTGGCCTAGATGGAAATCCTGCTTCCTAGAGCCCTCACCAGATCTTCTGGGTGCCCAAGGCCACCAGCTCTCTCTGTTGCAGAGGTCTGCTGTGATGGTTAACCTCATGTGTCAAGGTGGCTCGGCTATAGTGCCCCGCTTTGTGGTCAAATGCTAGTCTAGATGTTGCTGTGAAGATATTTTGTAGACTGATTAACATCTACAATCAGCTGACTCTAAGTAAAAGAGATCATCCTTGATAACCTGGGTGGGCCTCATCCATTCAGTTGAAGGCCTTAAGAGCAAAAACTGAAGTTTCCTGGAGAGAAGGACTCTGCCTCGAGACTCTAACATAGACATCCTGCCTGAGTTTCCAGCCTACCTGATCTACAGATTTTGGATTTGCCAATCCCTCCACAATCACTTAAGCTAATTCCTTAAAATTAATCAATCTCTCTCATATATATATATATATATATATATATATATATAAACCCAAACCTGTTGCCATCCAGTCAATTCCGACTCATAGCGACCCCATAGGGTTTCCAAGATTGTAAAATTGTAAATCTTTATGGAAGCAGACTGCCACATCTTTCTCCCGCAGAGCTGCTGGTGGTTTGAAACCGCTGACCTTCTTGGTTAGCAGTTGATCACTTTAACCGCTGCACCACCAGGGCCCCTTTATATGTGTGTGTGTGTGTGTGTGTGTGTATGTGCGTGCATATATATGTGTGTGTGTGTATGTGTATATATGTGTATATGTGTGTGTGTGTATATATGTGTGTATATATATGTGTGTGTGTGTGTGTATATGTGCTTATATGTGTGTGTGTGTGTGTATGTGCGTATGTGTGTATATATGCGTATATATGTGTGTATATATGTGCGTATATATATGTGTGTGTGTGTATATATGTGCATTATATATGTGTGTGTGTATATATGTGCATATATCTATCTGTGTGTGTATATATATTGCATTATATATGTGTGTGTGTATATATGTGCGTATATATATGTGTGTGTGTGTGTATATATATATACATACATATATTCTGTTGGTTCTGTTTTGAATCTTGACTATATAACTGTTGGATTTTCTTCTGGCCTAACCTTCCCAGGTCCCTCTGGGTGAGACTGGGGCAGTGGACCCCTTGTCCCCTCACTGCGGTGGTGCAGGGACTGGCCTGGCAGCCGGCACAGAAGGCCCAGTTTCCAGGTGCCCACCCGGAGACACTTCATCTCTGTTTGCACGGCTGGCCATGCTAAGAATGTGCAAACACTGTGCAGGCTGTGCAGGCTGGGGGCTGTGGCTCCAGAAAGTGAGGGTGCCCCCAGGGGACAGTAGGCCCTCCCCAGACAGCCCCTGGGGGAGAAACCGAGGGAGAAGAGAAACCTGCCCTTAGACTGCTCACAAGTCTGTGAGGTGGGAGGGGCAGGGCTGTGGGGCTGTGAGGTGGGAAGGGCAGGGCAAGGCATGTCAGGGGCCATTACCTTCATTTTACAAAGAAGCAAATGAGGCTCAGAGACGGTTAGTGACGTCCTCAAGCAGTTAGCAGAGTTGGGGAAGAGGGGAGTCAGACATATAAGCAGCAATACAGTGGTGATCTGGTGGTCAAGAAAGCCTTCTGGAGGAGGTGATTGCCTGTTGTGGGGCTCAGAGGACTAATAGGAGTTAGCTAGGTAAAGTGGCACGGCAAGATGAGAACTGGAACCAAGGCCCCGACACAGCTGTGGTGAGCCAGGAGCCCAGTGCCACTGGAGTGGGGGGCCGCCGTGAGTGGGAGCAGCACGGCAGAAGGGGAAGCTCAGGGCTCAGACCACTTCCTGTGTGGCTGAGTGCAGCATCTTCACAGGCTGCGTTTTATCCTGGAGCCCTGGGCCTACACAGATGGCAGGAACTGCGTTGTGGAGCCTGTTTTCTAGTGCCCTTGTGTGGGCTACCTAGGGTGGTGAGGTCAATGGCCAAAAAGGTCTGGGGCAGAGGTGGGGGGCGGGGAGAAGGTGGGCAGAACAAAGGCCCTGATTGACAGGTGCCGCTCTCTAGGCCCAGGTCCTTCCCCTACACTTTTTATGCCAGGAGGACAGCAGAGATTTAAGGATGGTAGGGTGAGCTGGCAGGAGGTCAGTGTGGCAGCTGAAACCGAGAACACACCCCTCAGTCCCCATCCTTCATTTCTGAAGCTCTGTCCCAGAGTCTGGAGTCCCTGGGTGATGCAAACGGTTAAGCTTTCAACTACTAACCATAAGGTTGGCAGTTCAAACCCACCCAGAGGCACCTCAGAGGACAGGGCTGGCCATCTGCTTCCGAAATGTCACAGCCTTGAAAACGCTATGGAGCAGTTCTACTCTGCACACGAGTCAGAATTGACTTGATGGCAACTGGTTTGGTTTCGGGCCCCAGCGTCTCTCTCTTTTTTCTTCTTCCGGCCTGTGCCAGCCTCTCTCTGTCTCTAACTCTATCCCTGCCCCTTCACCCAGCTCTGTCTCTCTGTCTCTCCATTCTACAGGGGTAGAGGGCCGAAGAGTTAGCAGGAGCCCCATCGGGAGGCCTCACACCCCAGCAGACCCCACTCCTGCCTACCAACTAACTCTTCCTCTCTAGCTCTCCTCCCTCCAGTGGCCCCAGAAAGCACTGCAGTTAGAAGGCAAACAGCTGGTGCCCAGAGAAGCCCCCAGCAGAGCCCGGAGGGAGAACACTGCAGCTGGACCTCCTTCCACGGACTCTCCCCACACCCTGCCCACCTGCCCAGGAGACCAGCTGGCTCGCCAGGCATGTCACACGTATGTGCAGCCTTCCCCAGTGGCTGGCAGAGGCTGGCCTATAGGTGTCTGGCCCAGCTGGATAGCGGCTGACTTTCTCTGTGTTGGCCCTGGCCCACAGCCTTACAGCTGTCACGAAGCTGCAACCTTTCCCTCGCTTCCAGCTCTCGATTCCAGATGATTCGAGGCCCATGAAGTTTACAGGAGTCACATGTCGCTGGCACAGGGGCGTGCCACCCCATTCCTTGCATTCCCCTCTCCCGGGCGCTGTCTCCTTGCTCTGGAGGGCAATGCTGAAGAGCAGGGCAGGACCCGGAGCAATGTCAGGCAGGCACTCAGGCCCAGCTGCAGGGCCTGCAGGGCTGCGGCCAGGCCCAACACCTGTCCTTCATGGCGGGGAGGCAAACAGAACCTCAAAAGCCACAGCCCCCAACACCTGCCTTTGGCTTATCCATGTCTGACATGTCCACTATTAGCACCCTTCTGGGGAGAAAAGACCCTCTGTTCCAAATGTTGCTGCCACAGTAGATGCTAGTTGTGAAGACAAGCGGTTCCATGATGACTTACTCATGGCTGCTACCACAGTGGCCTGATGCTGGGCCATGGTGTCAGTGGTCCCGTCCTTGTCACAGGACTAGAGCTGCTTCTGTCTCCCAGGACCCTTGGGCCAAAGCCAGGCAGTCCTCCACCCTTTGTCTCTGGTGTCTGTCATCCTGCTTTTAGTTCCTACAACCACTACCCTGGCCCAGTCTCTCTGCTCCCTGCAGCCTAGGGCCCCAGCTCCCCAGGGACTCCCCTCTCCCTGCTCCCCAGCACACCAACCCAGACACGAGCTCTCAAGACAAATGGGGACAAACATGCCCCCCGCTTTTCTCTCCGCAGCCCTTCCGTGTTCTTTACCCCGTTTAATCCCTTTGCAAAAGAATTTTGTGTGTGTGTGTGCTTTAGGTGAAAGTTTACTAAGCAAATTATTTCCTCATTAAACAATTAGTACACATACTGTTTTGTGACACTGCTTGCCAACCCCGTGACATGTCAACACTCTCACCTTCTTAACCTCAGGTTCTCCATTTCCATTTGTCCAGCTTTCTTGTCCCCTCCTGCCTTCTCGTCCTTGCCCCTGGGCTGCTGTTGCAAAGAAATATTTTTGTCACATCCATTTTACAAACATGGAGACTGAGGCCGAGCGAGCGTGGGGAAATGACTTGCCCAAGGTCACAGAGCTGGGAAGTGGTGGATCTGGGACTCAAGCCCAGGTCTTGTGACCTGGAGGTCTGGGCTCAATGTCTCCCCGTACCCATCACTACCCTGATCATATCCCTCACTGGTGTCCCCAAACCTACAGGGTCAAGGCCAGGCCCCTCATCCGTCCAGCTCCCAGACCCAGCCTAGTGTTCCAGCTTCATCTCTAAACTGCCCACCAACAGATGGGGGCTGTTTTCTCTCAGGTGTGCCTCCAGGCTGGAGTCCCCACCCAGCCCCCAGGGGAACCACGTGACTGCTTCCAAAGCCCAGACAGGCCTTCCTCTGGTTGGGGGCGTGTGCCCCTCACCACCTCAAGGCCAGGACTGTGTGGGTCTGTCCCATCTAAGGCAGGCACACGGGGGCTCCAGCTGGTGAACCCAGGGATAGTAGGGCCCAGCCAGGCTGAGGGTATGGGTCAGGGGCAGAGCCTGCTGGCCTGAGAGGCCCTGGGGCACTCACGGTTCCCAGGAAGAGCTGCCTCAAGCCCCCCCTCCCCTGGGAGGTGCTGCTTCACCTGTGTGCACCCTGAGCAAAGGCCCTGGCCTCTGTGAGCACCATCCATCTTGCAGCTCTGGGCCAGTCCTGTTCCTTCTGCTCGTCTCGTCCTCCCAGCCGTCCCTGAGGTAGTGCCACTTCATGCACGACGAAAGAGGCTAAGGGGACGAGGGGCTGTCCCAGGGATCCATGGAGGGGGTGGCAGAGCCCAGTGCACCAAAAGGGTGTGAATAGAGAAACCGAGGCACACAGAGAGACTCGCTGAAACAGTCGCCAGACTCACTGGGCCCTTGAGAACCCCCCACCTGCCTAGACCTGGGCTCAGGGATTCAGGAGCACAGGACTGGGGGTGGGAGAGGCAGGATGGCTAATGGCTCCCAATCCTCTCACACCTGCCTGCGGGGCCGGAGAAGCCACTCCCCAAGAGGCCCACAGGGCTAGCCCCTCCGGCGTCCACCACACCCCCAACTCTGCCTTCATCAGCCTGCGGCTCCCTGGTGGGGCGAGGAATGTGGAAAGGACATCCCGGCTATCCCCCTGCTCTGGAGAAGGAAGCTGGGTCGTGGAAAACCACTCCATCCAGATGGGAGCCTGCTGACGTCGGCGCCTTCTGCTTGTCTTTTCTACTTCCTCAGAGGTCCTCCTGCCTCCAGCCAGCTGTTTGGTCAGTCGTGCGGCGTGGACGCTCCCAGATTGCGCGACGACTGCAGTGTAGACGCGTGTCCACGCTCAGCTGTCCGTCATGTGCCCCACACGCCCCCAGGCCGACATCATCGTTCTTCACGTCTGGGGCAGAAGCCCCCTGGGCGAGTCCTGGGGACTCAGCGAGCAAACCAGGGAAGTTGAGTCCCACCAGACCACCCCACAGAACCCCACGTTTGCCTCCAAGGCTCCTGGTTCTATGCCCGCCCACAGCGAGGCACCTCCACTCCTGCGTAAGCGCTGGTGCAGCTCCTGGAAGACATTCTTGTTCCTGCATAGGAAGCGCTGCAGGCTTCACGGGGTTGTGAGGAGGTAAGTGAAGTCCTAGAAGGAGGCTTCTTTACAGAGAGCTTGAAAGAAGGGCCGTACGTGTGTAAGGAGACCCCAGAGCTTGGGTGCCTGAGACAGATGAAAAAGGAGTCTAACTGTGTTTCTAGAAGTATCCCAAACCATTTTGGCTGTTAGCTGTACAGAAACACCCAGAGAGCCAGGCTCTCTGGTGCTGCCTTCACTGCTGCATGGCTATAGGCAGGTCAGTTAGCCTCTCTGAGGCTTTAGTTTTTGCAGTTTGAAAATGGGATCAGTGATAAATCCTACCTCACAGAGTTGTGTGAGGACTGAGATGGTACATATAAAGTGCTTGTTGCGTGCTGAAGAGTCAATTACCGACTCACAGCAACCCTATAGGACAGAGTAGAACCGTCCCAGAGGGTTTCCTAGGCTGAAATCTTCATGGGAGCAGACCACCAGGTCTTTCCTCCCATAGAGCGGCTAGTGAGTTTAAACCACCGACCTTTCAGTTAGCAGCCGAGCGCTTAACCGTTGTGCCGCCAGGGCTCCTATAAAGTGCTTAGCCCACAGTAAGTGCTCAATAGACGTTAGCTGGGCTTGTTTTATTAGAACTTCCTAGCACAAAGCACCTGCCCCAGGGATTCTGCTAAGAAATACAGTTTTTCTCTTTCCCCTTCCTTCCTTTCCCTTCTCTTCTCTTCCCAAGCAATTTGGTCCTAAAGCCATTAGTGAGGCGTTATAAGGTAGGCATCTGTGCCTGGTGGGGGGACAAGGTGGTCTAGAGTGGGGTGTTAGAGTGCAATGGGGCGAGGAGGGCATCACCCAGGCATGGAGAGTCAGAGCTGAGAGGGCTGAGGGGGGAGTCTGTACTGGGATGGAGGAGGCCCCCATAGAGGGTATCAGCCCGAGAGAAGTGAGGAAGGGGCCCCTGTTGGCAGGACAGCCTGGAATGGTGTCAGAGTCCAAGCTCTTCCCAAGAGCTGCCCAATGTGGCTGTCAGAACCGGAGCAGGTTGAGGAAGGCATCAGTGCAGAGGGGTGCTAAGGGTGGCCTGATGTCATCAATGTGAAAAGAGGCCCCTGTGGGGGAGGGTGCCTGGGATGAGCTGTCAGAGCACAAACAAGGTGAGGAGAAGCATTCTGGTGTGGAGCCCAAGCTGGGAGAAAGGCATGGCGGCAGACATGAAAGACTGGTTACGTGATAAGGGGCACTGATACAAGAAGTAATATGTTGAGGATAATGAGAGCCAGTTTTCCCACTGTCAGAGAGTTACAAATACAGAAAAAGAAATTACAATGAGCCCTGGGTTGTTGATTGGAACTGGAACTATTCATATAGACTTCACAGTTTTCAATATCTATAGATAGATATAGAAATAAATAGGAGTCCCTGGGTGGTGCAAATGGTTAATGCACCCATTTGCTGACTGAAAGGTTGGTGGCTTGAGACCACCCTAAAGTGCCTCAGAAGAAAGGTCTGGTGATCTACTTCTGAAAAATCAGCCATTGAAAATCCTGTGGAGCACAGTTCTGTTCTGACACACATGGGGTCGCCATGAGTCAGAATTGACTCAACAGCAACTTTTTTTAAAATAGAAATAAATATACATGAAGTGTGTGTGTGTGTGTGTGTGTGTGTGTGTGTGTGTGTGTGTGTTTCTGCACTCAGATCCACTGAGAGAGCCTGGGCCTGGGATCAGTAACACTCTAATAACAGTGAGGACACCTGGTGCCCGAATCTTGCCTTCTAAATGTCATCTCCACTAGAAGGAACCAGAGCTCCTTGTAGAAATGATTGATTTGAAGGATGGGGCAGGGCAAGTACACAGTGAGCCTGGGACGTCTTGCTGCGCCAGAAGATAAGGGTGTACTAAAAGAATGATGCGGGCGTATGAAAAATACACAGGGGCCAGCTTGAAGGGGCCTCCACTAGCCAACTCTAGGACAATTTAAGCATCAAAAGAAATAAATGATTGTACCAGATTATAACTCATTAAATAAAATAAAAAGCAGAGATATCACTTTACGGACTAAGGTGTGCCTGACCAAAGCCATGGTGTTTTCAATCACCTTATAGGCATGTGAAAGCTGGACAATGAACAAGGAAGAACGAAGAAGAATTGATGTCTTTGAATTATGGCGTTGGTGAAGAATATTGAATATACCATAGACTACCAGAAGAATGAAAAAAATCTGTCTTGGAAGAAGTACAGCCAGAATGCTCATTAGAAGCAGGGATGGTGAGACTTCATCTCACATACTTTGGACATGTTATCTGGAGGGAGCAATCCCTGGAGAAGGACATCAGGCTTGGTAAAGTAGAGGGTCAGTGAAAGAGAGGAAGACCGTCAACAAGATGGATTGACACAGTGGCTGCAACAATGGGCTCAAGCATAACAGCGATAGTGAGGCTGGTGCAGGACCAGCCAGTGTTTCGTTCTGTTGTACATGGGGTTGCTATGAACCGACTTGATGGCACCTAACAACAACAAATAAAATAGGAAGTCCCAAGTCAATACTGATATAAATTGATACATGAATTAATCGAAATTTTGATGAGGAATGAAATACTTACATAATTTCTAATACCTCCTGTCAAAATACTTATTAATTACAAAATAAAGAGCGACTTTGCAGTGGAGAAGCCTGGCAGACACCACCTTATTGAAGTGATCAGAATAAGCATCATTAGTGATGGGAAAAATTGATATTAGACACCGACAGGAGCACTGAGAAGAACACAACATCACGTCTGAGGTTTGCCACCAAAGATGAATAACCAGAATCTAATCATCAGGAAACATCAGACAAACGCAAAAGGCAGGAAACTCTACGAAATAACTGCTCTAGAATCTTCAAAAGTGTCAAGGTCATGAAAGTCAAAGAAAGACTGAGGAGCCAGACTAAGGAGACATGAGAACTAACTGCAACCCGTGATTCTGAACTGGATCCTGTTACTATAAAGGACATTGCTGAGACAATTGACGAAACTTGAATGGGGTTTGAGGGATGGATAGTGTGATGGTTAAGACTGTCAACTTGGCTAGGCCATGATTCTCAGGGTTTATGTGTGATCACCCCCATGATGGGATCTGCTGTGAGTAGCCAGTCAGTTGAAAGGGAGTTTCCTTGGGCATGTAGCCTGCATCCAAATATAAGTGGACGCTCTGGCTTTTGCCTGCTCTGGATCCTGCAGCTGCCTCCTGTTCGTCTGACCTCCAGTTCTTGGGACTTGAGCTAGTAGCTTAGCTGCTGATCTTGGGATTTGTCGATCTTCACAGACTCTGAGCAGGAGCCCTGCTCTCTGACCTGCTGATCTTGAGTTCACCAGCCCCTTCAGCTATGTGAATCAGGAGAAACCTTGTGGTCTTGCCTGCCGATCTTGGGATTCGTCAGTATTCACAGCCTGTGAACAAGAGCCCTGCTCTCCAACCTGCCGATCTTGGGTTCGCCAGCCCCTGCGGCTGCGTGAATCAGGAAAGCCTCTGTCCTGTTCCAATGACTTGGGACATTTCAGCCTCTACAATCACATTAGCCATTTCCTTGATATAAATCTCTCTATATATACATTTATACGCTTTACTGGTTTTGCTTCTCTAGAGAACCCAGCCTAAGAGAGATAGTAATGTATGAATGTTAATCCTCTGATTTTTTTTTTGTTTTTCTTTTTAATGTGCAAGGAGCTTATTAGGAAAAATGCTTGTGAAGTTAATCCCCTGGTTTTTATAGTTGTATTGTGGTTTTGTGGAGTCCTTGGGTGGTACAAAGGGTTAACCAAGCTCAGCTACTAATCAAAAGATTGGAGGCTCAATTCTACCTACAGGCACCTTGAAAGAAAGTCCTGGCAATCTACTTCCAAAAAATCAGCCATTGAAAACACTACGGAGCACAGTTCTATTCTGATACCCATGGGGTCACGAGTGGGAATTGACTTAATGGCAACAGCTTGGTTACTGTGGTTTTCTAGGAGAATGTCCTTGTTATATATATAACACACACTCTAAAGTGTTTGAGAGTGATAGGAAATCAGGTTAAAAACTTACTTACAAATAGTTTGGGGGAAAAAAAATCTCTGAACCGTAACTATAATTTTTCTGTAAGTTTGAGGTTGCTTCAAAAATGATAAAAATAAAAAAATTATTTTTTAAAATCAGGCAGAAGAAGAACATTAAACAAAAGTCTGGCTTTTTAAAGTCTTAGATTCTATATCCACTCTAGAAGCCTCTAGCAGGGCCAGGCAGAATCTACCAGGGACAGCCTGGGAGCAGGGGACATGTTTGGGAGCTGAGCTCTGAGCTCTGACCTTCCCTTTGCTAGAAGAGTCCTTGGTTTCTGACCAGTAAAGCTCTGTCTAGAGCCACAGGGCCTGGCTTGTAACCTTCATTTTCTTCACTTTGTCCTTGGCTTTGGGCCTTTCTGGGATCTGACTCTGAGGGCCTCCAAGAATCTGCTGCTCAGGCTGGTATGGGCCAGCCCAGCCCAGCCCTAGCCACTGCCCCCTCACCTTTGTGCATGGCAGTCCTGGAACCAGCTCAGCCCAGCCCTTCTTCCTGGGGGATCTAGAAGAGGATGGTTGAGAGGCCTTCCTCAATCCGTGGTGGCATCACTGAGGTGAATGGTGGCCCAGGCCACCAGAGGAAGTGCCTGTGCACTGGGCCTTGGTGGGAAGGCCTAACAGTGGTGAGGACCAGTGTCAGAAACATCCTCTTGTGTCATGATTGCTCCATGAGACCTCATTGTATCCTCCCAACAGCTCGTGAAGAGGCCCTAGGCCAGGTAGGTGTCTCCAGCTGCAACAGAGCATAGTTCAAAGTGGCTTGAACAAGAACACTTACCATCCCCCTGATGAGACATCTTGCCATAGGACCTGCCCCAGGTACTCCAGCTGTGCCCTCTGTGATCTCTCTGCCCCTACTCTTCTGGTATTGGCTGAGAACAAGATGGCTGCTGCGGCTCCAGTCTCCAGACATGACAATCCCCAAAGGAAGCCCAGGACTGTCTCACCTGTGTCTGCCCATCACACCTCATGGGGCACTAGCACTAGGGGAAGGCTTTCTCTCTCAACTCTGGGGGAAGATCCTTGTCTCTTTCAACGTCTGTAGCTCTGGCTTTCCTCGGTTCCTTGGTGACCTTCACATGGCATCTGTTTTCCTCATTTGTGCTTGCTTGTCTCTGTGCTGTTCCTTATAACTAAAAAATGATAAGATTTAAGACATAGGGCCTCATTAACATAATAAAGAAAGCCCTATTCCCAAATAAGATTACATCCACAGGAACAGGGGTTAGGATTCCAACACATATTTTGGGGGGACACAATTCATTCCATAACTGGGGACTAAGCAGGAGCACCTGACCTGGGTCTTCTCAGGAATCCCTGTGAGAAGTTATATACAGGAAGCCTGTTTCATGGGGCTCATTTAGGCTATCCCATTTCATCTTCAGGGAAATTTGCCATCAGGTAGGGTGTATCAGCCTGGAGGCAGAGGGATGCCTTCCAACGGAAAAGGGGAAGAGGAAGAAGCTACACTTTCCTGGACTTTTACCTTGTTCTGGGCATTGCACTGGGTCCTGGGGATTCAGCTGATTTACATGTGGTCCCCAGTTATGTCAATCAGGGTTCTTGGATGCAAGCAACAGAAAACACTCTGGCTAACTTAAGCAGAAAAGCAGCTCTAAAAATCTATAGGAAGGCTGAAAAGCCAAGCTGGTAAAACGGGCAGGGACCACAGCCAAGTTCACACTCTGGGAACAGCCTGCCAGGACATCTTCCACAGCTGCCAGCCACTCCCCTGCCACTAGTGGATACAGAGCTCTCACCCATGCTGCCGTGCCAGATGATCTCTACACTCAGGTAGGCTCAAATTCCCGGCACCTGATTGGCTAAGCCTAGGTCACATGCCCAAGCCATGCTGCCAATGGGGGAGCTGGCAGCACCTGGCCCCCTTAGACTTCCATAGTAGAAGACGAGCCTGCCTCCCTCCAAGACTTTATAACAGAGGATATCCTGGAGACAGGAAAGGGTGGGGTGCAGGGGTGGGGTACAGGGCAGCCTAAATGACACATGTCCTAACACTGCCCTGAGGACTCTTTGAAAGGTGATGAAGTTGAGCAATGAGTGGTGCAAATGATTAAGGTGCTGGGCTGCATATCAAAAGGTTGGAAGTTCGAGTCTATCTAGAAGTGCCTCAGAAGAAAGATCTGATGATCTACTTCCAAAAAAATCAATGAAAACACTACGGAACACAATTCTACTCTGACACTTGTGGGGTCACCATGAGTTGGGGTCAACTAGACGGCAACTTTTTTTGTTTTTGTTTTTAAGAGTGATAGGAACTGCACTGACAGAGGCCCAGACTTCCTGGGTATGGGGAAGCCTCCACAGAGGGGGAGCCTCCACAGAGGAGGGGGGCCTCCACGGAGGAGGGGGGCCTCCACGGAGGAAGGAGGCCTCCACGGAGGAGGGGGAGCCTCCACGGAGGAGAGGGAGCCTCCACGGAGGAGGGGGGCCTTCATGGCATTATGCTAAGTGAAATAAGCCAGACACAAAAAGACAAATATTGTATGATCCCCCTTATATGTGGTATATAGAATAGACAAATTTATAGAGACAGAAAGTAGAATAAAGGTTACTAGGGGCTGGGAGAAGGGGGTAATGGGGAGTTATTGTTTAATGGATATGGAGTTTCTGGATGCAATGATAAAAAATATATGTGATGCTTACACAACATTGTGAACATACTTAATGCCACTGAATTGTACACTCAAAAATGGCTAAAATGGTAAATTTTATGTTATGTATATTTTTACCACCATGATAATAATAATAATAAAATCAAAAGAGAGAGAGACCCACAGACATAAGAATCAACCAGAACCCAAGTGCACGTCAAGCGGCCAATACATGCACTGTGTGGACCGGCCAGGAGCCAGACACTGAGACCCAGAGATGAGGGTTGCACAGTCACACCCCTGAGGGGTCCAGCTTGGATAAAGATAGACCTGAGCACAGCACAGATGGTCGATGCCATGAGAGAGACGCAACACATGCTCTAGGGTCAGGGGGCGAGAGACTGCTTCTGACTTGGGGAATTACAAACGGCTTCATAGAGGAGGTTGCTTCTGAGCTGGCTTTAAAAGATGATCCAGCAATTCCAGTCCTAAGCATAGAGCCAAAAGATTTGAAAGCAGCAATGCAAACAGACACATGTACACCGATGTTCATTGTAGCACTATTCACAATAGCCAAAAGGTGGAAACAACCAAAATGTCCATCAATACGTGAAAGGATAAACAAAATGTGGGGTATCCATACCTACCGAAAAACCAAACCCACTGCCGTCGATGCTGACTGATAGTTACCCTATAGGACAGAGTAAAACTGCCCCATAGAGTTTCCAAGGCTGTAATTTTTATGGAAGTAGACTGCCACATCTTCCTCTCGAAGAGTAGCTGGTGGGTTTGAACCACCAACCTTTCGGTTAGCACCGAGTCCCTAACCACTACACCACCAGGGCTCCTTTATAGCCATACAATGGAATATTATTAATCCATAAAGAGAAATGAAGTTCTGATACGTGCTAAGACATAGATGAACCTTGAAAATACTATGCTGAGTGAAGTAAGTCAGTCACAAAAGGACAAATATTGTATGATCTCACTTGTATGAAATACCTAGAATAGGCAATGTATAGAGCTCAAAGTTTAGTAATGATTACCAGGAGTAGGAGGGAGGGGAAAAGGGGGAAATCATCTTTTGGGAAGCAGTGACTTTCTGTTTACGGTGATGGAAAACTTGGCAATGGATATTGGTAATGGTTGCACAACATGATTGATGTAACTGGTATCACTGAACTATACATGTGAAAAATGTTGAATTGGCCAATGTGTTATACATGTGTTTACAACAGTAAAAAAAAAAAAAAAAAGGCTTCATAGAGGAGGTTCCTTTTGAGCTGGGCTTTAAAAGATGAGACTGAAAAAAATGTTATGACTGGGAAATAAAGAAAATAATTTTTTAATCACTCATAAAATCACCCAGTACCCAAGTGTGATCTTTGTTGGTGTTTTGGGAAATTGCTTCTTTTTGAATTTTTTATTTTTTCCTAGGTGGAGCTGAAACCCTGTCTCCTCAATTCCATTTTGCAAATTTCAGTTATTATCATCCACAAGCGTTTTCCAAAATTCTTTGTAACATCAATTTTTAATAACTGGGAAATATTTTTATTAAGTGACTGTGACATGGTTCATTTAACCAGTTCTCTGTTGTTGGACATTTAGATTATTTCCAAGTTATAATTAATCTTACAAGAAACACCTTATTTCCTCCCTGATTCTGATTAGTCCCTTCAGTTAGATTCCCAGGAGTGGAATGATTGGGTCAAGAGATACAAACATTGTGAAGTTCCTCATACATATTGCTAAGTGACTTTTCTAGAAAGTTGTACAATTTCACACTCGCTCCACACTTACTCTCTATGTTGCAATACGTGTTTACCTGCCTTCTCCCCTCTGCATCATAACCCAACCATCTTCCTATCCCCAGTGGCCAGCACAGGGCAGGAGCCCAATAACACGCCTTGCAACATTTGTGACCATACTTTCGCAAATGAGAAATATTGTCCAGGGTCAGGGATAAAAGCCCTGAGAGGCACTCCAGGAACCAAGAATGCAAACAGTTAAGTACTCAGCTGTTAGCCAAAAGGTTGGAGGTTCAAGTCTAACCAGAGGTGCCTCAGAAGAAAGTCCTGACAGTGTACTTCAAAAAAAAAAAAAAATCACCCATTGAAAACTTTATGGAGCATAGTTCTATTCTGACACCTCTGGGGTTGCCATGAGTTGAGTCAACCCGGCGGCAACTGGTACTGGTTTTTCCTCATTAAAGCTAAGATTACACTGATGGCCCCCCAGTGACCTACACTTCCTAGAATTTGTGCTCGTCTGTAGTCGCCTTCCACAATGACTCTGAACGGGCCTGTGACGTGCTTGGCTAATAGAATGTGGCGAAACAGATGCTGTACCAGTTCCAGGCCTAGACCTTAAAAGGCCTGGCAGCTTCTGTTTTCACACACTTGAAATGCTCTTTTGGAACCCGGCCACCATGCTGTAAGGAAGTCCAAGCTATCCTTCCGGAGGGATAGGCCACGAGTGCAGCTACAAGGGTGACCTTAGCCAGTATCATGTGAACATGCAGAAGAACCACCTAGTCAACCCATAGAAGCAGGAGAAATAATAAATCACTCATTTCAAGCCACTAAGATTTGGAATGGTTTGTTACTCAGGAATAAATAACTGAAACACACCCCCACACCCTGGAATGACCACCACCACCTCCATCCCAGCCTTATCCTCAGGGTGTCCTCCAGGGGTGTGCTGAAGAATGTTTAACAGGCAGCTCTCTAGTGGTGATGGGGGTAGGGGTTGTTGATTTGCAGTGTTTGCCGATTTCTGTGGTGTAAATACTCTCATCACAGCTGATTTCAAGGTACCAACATCTTTGAATGTAGAATTGAGAAGAAATGCACACAATCCACACTGGGAGCTGGTGGGCGCTGCCTTCAGCCCACCATCGGGCTGTCCTCCCTCTAGCACATGACAGCCCTGCAGAGATCAGCGGCTCAGATAAGGTGAGTAACCTCAGGGCAAATAACATGTGTAGCCAGAACACATTCTTTTGCACAGGAACAAAGAGTTCTCAGTTCAGTCTTATCTTTAAGGCATCTGGTGGGGTGGAAAGAACTTTGGAGTCCTGCACAAATTCTGTCTCCTATTCTCTTAGCCTGTTATCTTCCTTTTAAGTGGCAGAAGCAGAGCTCTTGGCTAGAGACCTGAGGTTGGTTCTAAGCGTGTGAAGGCCTGGGAATGTTGCAGTCAGGCTCTGTGTGTGCAAGACAGACCAAGGCATTGCCCTTAGGGACAAGGCACAGGGCGGGGTCAGAGGAAATGGGGTTCTGAGTACCCCTCCACTGGTTCATCCCCTGAGCCTGACCTGAAGACCTTCACCAGAGTCCTGAGCCTTAAGGGAACAATGTCTACATCATTGATGGGGGGTTCTGGGGACCAACCAGAAGGCTCTGCTTGGCAGCTCCAGGCCCCACCACTGCAGCCACCGGAAGCCAACAGGGTGAGGCTCTGACAGAGCGGTGAGGGCAGGACCAGGGAAATGACATGGGTGAGGCTGGTGCAGATTGAAAATGACGGTTACTAGGGCTGCAACTCTGGTCCTAACCTCTACTCACAGGATTTCAGCAGCTCTCAGCCCCTTGGTGTGATAGTTTATGTGTCAACTTGGCTAGGCCGTTGAGTCAATTCCGACTCATAGCAACCCTATAGGACAGGGTAGAATTGCCCCATAGTGTTTCCAAGGAGTGGTTGGTGGATTTGAACTGCCAATCTTTTGGTTAGCAGCCTGAGCTCTTAACCACTGCGCCACCAGGGCTCCTAGTACCAGTTATTCAATCAAGCGCTAACCTAGGTGTTGCTCTGAAGGTATTCTGTAGGCATGATTAACATCTGTAATCAGTTGACTTCAAGTGAAAGAGATTATCCTCAATAATATGGGTGGGCCTCATCCAATCAGTTGAAAGGCTTTACAAGAAAAACTGAGGTTTCCCTGAGGAAGAAGAAATTCTGCCTGTGGACTGTAGTTTCAGCTCCTGTATGAGACTTTTTAGCCCATCAGCCTTCCCTACAGATTTTACAGTTGCCAGCCTCCACAACTGCATAAGCCAATTTCTTGCCATCATCTATATCTATCCCTGGGTGGTACAAATAACTAAATGCTTGGCTGCTAACCCAAAGGTTGTCGTTAGAACACACCCTGTGGTGCATCAGAAGAAAGGCCTGGCAATCTATTTCTGAAAAATCAACGATTAAAAACACTATGAAGCACAGTTCTACCCTGAACATATGGAATCACCATGAGTCAGAATTAATGATAACTGGTTATATATATATATGGATCTATCCACCACCACCTGCCTGTCAGCTTGTCCTACGAATGGTGGTTTATGTGTTGCTGTGATGCTAGAAGCTATGCTACCGGTATTTCAGATACCAGCAGGGTCACCCATGGTGGACAGATTTCAGGGGAGCTTCCAGACTAAGACTGTGAAGAAGGATCTGGTGGTCTACTTCTGAAAAAATTGGCCAGTGAAAACCTTATTAACAGCAGCAGAACATTGTCTGGTATAGCGCCAGAAGATGAGCTGCTCAGGTTGGAAGGCACTCAAAATATGACTGGGGAAGTGCTGCTCCTCAAAGTAGAGTTGCCCTTAATGACGTGGATGGAGTAAAGCTTTTGGGATCTTCACTTGCTGAGGTGGCACAACTCAAAATGAGTAGAAACAGCTGCAAACATCCATTAGTAATCGGAACATGGAATGTACAAAGAATGAATTAAGGAAAATTAGAAGTAAACAATGAAGAGGAATGAATAAAGATTGATATCCTAGGCATTAGTGAGCCGAAAGGGACTGGTATTGGACATTTTGAATTGGACAAACATGATCTACTATGCTGGCAATGACAAATTAAAGAGGAATGGCTTTGCATTCACCGTCAAAAAGAACATTTCAAGATCTACCCTGAAGTACTAGGCTATCAGTGATAGGATAACATCCATATGCCTACAAGAAGACTAGTTAATACGACTATTATTCAAATTAAAACACCAACCACTAACGCCACAGATGAGGAAATTGAAGATTTTTTTACCAACTTCTGAAGTCTGAAATTGATCAAACATGCAATCAAGATGCATTAATAATTACTGATGATTGAAATGCAAAAGTTGGAAACAAAGAAGAAGGATTGATAGTTGGAAAATATGGCCTTGGTAATAGAAACGATGCTGTAGGTCGCATGATAGAATTTTGCAAAATCTTGACTTATTCATTGCAAATGTCTTTTTTCAACAGCATAAACTGTGACTATATACGTGGGCCTTGCCAGATGGAGTACACAGGAATCAAATTGACTACATCTGTGGAAAGAGACGATGGAGAAGCTCAATATCATCAGTTAGATAGAATAAGGCCAGGAGCTGACTGTGGAACAAACCATCAATTACTCATATGCAAGTTCAAGTTGAAGCTAAAGAAAATTAAAATAAGTCCATGAAAGACAAAGTATGACCTAGAGTATATCCTACCTGAATTTAGAGACCATCTCAAGAATGGAGTTGACACATTAAACATTAATGATCAAAGGCCAGACGAGTAGTGGGATGACATCAAGGACATCATATACGAAGAAAGCAAAAGGTATTTAAAAAGACAGGAAAGAAAGAAAAGACCAAAATGGATATCAGAAGAGACTCTGAAACTTGCTCTTGAATGTAGAGTAGCTAAAGCAAATGACAGAAATGATGAAGTAAAAAAGCTGAACCAAAGATTTCAAAGGGCAGCTCAAGAAGACAAAGAAGAGTATTACAATGAAATGTGCAAAGACCAAGAGTTAGAAAATCAAAAGGGAAGAACAAACGCAGCATTTCTCAAGCTGAGAGAACTGAAGAAAAAATTCAAGCCTGCAGTTGCAATATTGAAGAATTCTATGGGCAAAAAATTGAGTGACTCAGGCAGGAATCATCAAAAGAAGATGGAAGGACTACACAGTCACTGTACTAAAAAGAGTTGGTCAACATTCAACCATTTCAGGAAGTAGCATATGATCAGGAACCGATGGTACTGAAGGAAGAAGTCCAAGCTGCACTGAAGGCATTGTAGAAAAACAAGGCTCCGGGAATTGATGAAACACCAATTTAGATGTTTCAACAAACAGATGCAACGCTGAAAGTGTTCAATGGTCTATGCCAAGAAATTTGGATGACAGCTACCTGGCCAATGAACTGGAAGAGATCCAAACTTGTGTCCATTCCAAAGAAAGGTGATCCAACCGAATGTGAAAATCATTGAACAATATCATTAATATTACATGCAAGTAAAATTATTCTGAAGATAATTCAAAAATGGTTACAGCAGTACCTTGACAGGAAACTGCCAGAAATTTAAGTCAGATTCAGAAGAGGATGTGGAATGAAGGATATCATTGCTGATGTCAGATGGATCTTGGCTGAAAGCAGAGAATACCAGAAAGATGTTTACTTGTGTTTTATTGTCTATGCAAAAGCATTCAACTGTGTGGATCATAACACATATGGATAACATTGTGAAGAACGGGAATTCCAGAACACTTAATTGTGCTCATGTGGAACCTGTACATAGAAAGAGAGGCAGTCATTCAAAAGAACAAGGGGATATTGCATGGTTTAAAATCAGGAAATGTGTGCATCAGGGTTGTATCCTTTCACCATACTTATACATTCTGTATGCTGAGCAGATAATCCGAGAAGCTGGACTATATGAATAAGAACGAGGCATCAGGATTGGCATCATTAACAACCTGTGATTTGCAGATGACACAACCTTGCTTGCTGAAAGCAAAGAGAACTTGAAGCGTTTACTGATGAACATAAAAGACTACAGCCTTTAGGATGGATTACACCTCAACAAAAAGAAAACAAAAATCCTCACAAATGGACCAATAGACAACATCATGGTAAACAGAGAAAAGATTGAAGTAGTCAAGGATTTCATTTTACTTGAATCTGCAATCAATGCCCATGGAAGCAGCAGGCAAGAAATCAAATGACATATTATTGCATTGGGCAAATCTGCTACAAAAGACTTTTCAAGTGTTAAAATGCAAAGATGTCACCTTGACGACTATGGTGAACCTGACCCAAGCTATGGTATATTCTCATATGCATGCGAAAGCTAGACAAAGAATAATGGAGACTAAAGGAGAATTGATGACTTTGAATTATGGTGTTGGTGAAGAATGTTGAATATACCATGGACTGCCAGAAGAATGAACAAATCTGTTTGGAAGAAGTACAGCTAGAATGCTCCTTGGAAGTGGGGATTGTGAAACTTCATCTTGTTTACTTTGGACATGTTGTCAGGAGGGACCAGTCCCTGGAAAAGGACATCTTGTTTGGTAAGGTAGAGGGTCAACAAAAGAGAGGAAGACCCCTGACAAGATGGATGGACACAGTTGCCACAACGGTGGGTCAAATGTAACAAAGACTGTGAGGATGGTGCAGGAGCGGGCAGTGTTTCATTCTGTTGTACATGAGGTCACTCTGAGTAGGAACCAACTCAACGGCACATAACAACAACAAAACAAAAATGCATCTATCCAATCTCCTACTGGTTCTGTTTCTCTGGTAGAGCCAGACCCATTGGAGGAGCTCAGAATCCTTGTATTTTGAGTTTAAACCTCAGCAGTAAATGATCCCTCTCTCTGCCCTGCCCCAACATCTCTCCCCTAGTCACAGCCCTTCAACTCCCACCTCCCCTCAGCCATGCAAGGATTGGGAGGCATCTTCTGCTCTAGGTGGTGAAGCAGGACCTCTGAGGAGCATATGCCAGGGGGCAGCATTCCCATGGGGCCTGTGTGACTGGAGCCCCAGAATTGTGCCACAACCAGTGCTATGGTAAGGCCTTAACTTTGCAAACATTTTGACTGTGCCCCCAATCCTTTATATCCCCTTGAGGGCGGTTTTTACAACCCAAAACCTAGAAAAGACTCCAGAGCTATTTAGTGTCCTGCCTTATCCAGGTTCTCCCTCAAGGTGTTCGGCTCAGAGCTGACCATCTGGAATGGGGAGCAGCGAAGTGTAAGAATCGGAGGGAAGAAAGGAAGGAAACACCGGGAGAGAAACATAGCATTTGGCTGACCCTGTACTAGGTCATTGGGTGTGTGGATGGCAGCCCAGCAGGGAAGGGTTTCACTGAGAAGCCCCAGTCCTTTGGAGCTGCAAGGCAGAGGAGGCAGAGCACTTTGTAGAAGCACACTCAGAGAAGGCTCCTTGGAGGACTTGAGCCTGGAGGAGGACAGGGAGAGGGTTTGTAGTAAGTGCTGATGGGAAGTGAGGGAGCTCCAGCTAGGGCATAAAGCCTCTACAGAGGGGTTGAGGTAAGATATTATAAAAGTAGTGAAGACCCTCATTTGGCTGGGTTGGGGGCAGATAGAGAATCATTACGGTTGAGGAGGTGGCATGTGGAGCCCTTTCCACCTGAAATTCTGGTTAATATTGAGAGTAAGGTGTGTGCTTGAGTTTTGAGACTTTGACAGTGGCAGGCTTCTCTGAGGGAAGGCTACAAAAGGTGTTTCAGGAGGTTTGGTGCCCTGAAGACGAGAAACTCAGGCTCTGGTCCCTGACTTCATGATCTTGGTCTGGTCACTCAATCTGTCTGCTTTCAGGTTCCTCAACCATAAAAGGGGGAAATCTGACCCATCTATTTTCCATTCGAGGGTATTGAAACATAGGGTTTGTGAAAGGTCTTTAGCAGCAAGATGCTCTCTGTATTCACGGTGTGGTGACTCTTGTAGTTGTTATTCCAGTGGTAAATTTACTTTATTGTGGTTCTGATTGGAGGCTGCTGTTGGACAGTGTAAACAGTATTGGATTCTGAGTCAGACAAACCAGGGTTTGGGTCTGAGATATGCCCCTCACCGGCTGTGTGACCTTGGGCAAATTCTTACCCTCTTTGCATCTCAGTTTTCTCGTTCACCAGCCTCACTCACACTTCACAGGTTGTAGTTTGGATGAGTGGGATGATGCAGGTGAAAACACTATAAATGTTCACGGAACAGCTGTTTGCTGAAATGAGGCTGAAATGGAAGTCAGCATCCTTATTCTCCTTGGGGACCTCACGTTATTGAAAAGAATGGGTGTGTGTTGGAGTGCACGCACATGTGCGTGCACACGAAATGCTTGCGCGCATACATAAATAGAATGGTATGTCAGCCTCCCCAGCGTGGATGCACACATGAGGTAGCGTTGACATTAAAAATATGGTCCTGAACAAATATTATAATCCCATTTATATGAAATATCTAGAATAGGCAAATGTATAGAGACTAAGATTATCTGTGGTTACCAGGAGCGAGCAGGAGGGAGAAGGAAAGAAGGTTTCAATCCTTACGGAACACTGAGCCTCTGTTAAGGGCGATGATATAATTTGGGGATGGATAGTGGGGATGATTGAACAACATGATGAACATAAATCGTGTCACTGGACTGTACATGTGAAGATAGTTGAGATGTCAAATGTTTTGTTACATATATATTTACTACAATTTAAAAAAATGGTCTTGAAAAACAATCCAACCAAAAAAAACTGGCAAAAAATTCTATCAGACCCTTGACAAAAGAAGATATGCAAAAAGCCAGTGTTGGTGGGTGCCATTTTGCTGGTTCTGACTCATAGTGAGTCCATGTGACAGACTAGAACTGCCACATAGAGTTTTCATGGCTGTAATCTTTATGGAAGCAGACTGCTATGGAGCCACTGGGTGGGTTAGAACCAGCAACCTTTGGGTTAGCAACCTAGTGCTTAACCATTGTGCCACCAGGGCTCTTAAAGGGCCAGTAAGCACATGAAAAGATGCTCAGTATCATCAGTCAGCAAGAAAATGCAAATTAAAACCACAATAACATACTGCTTCAATCCCACTAGGAGAGCTAAAATTAAAAAGACTGGCAATGCTACAGGAGCCCTGGTGGGCACAGTTGTTAAGAGCTAGGTTGCTAACCAAAAGGTTGGTGGTTAGAATCCACCAACCACTCTGTGGGAGAAGTATGTGGCAGTCTGCTCCCAAGAAGATTTACAGCCTTGGAAACCCTATGGAGCAGTTCTTCACTGTCCTATAGGGTCACTATGAATCAGAATTGTCTTGACGGCAATGGGTTTGCTTGTTTGTTTGTTTTTTCCCCTTGGTTTGGCAGTATTACGTGTTGGTGAGGCTGTGGAGAAATTGGAACACTCATATATTGCTTTTGGGAGTGCAAAATGGTGCAACCACTTAGAAAAACAGTTTGGTGATTTCTTATAAAGCTAAACATACATTTTCCATATAGCAAGCAATTCCATTGCTAGGTTTTACCCAAAAGAAATGAAAACACATGTATAATCCCTTCCTCTTGAGCATGTGGGAGGGACCTGTGACTTCCTTCTAGCAGTAAGATACGGCAAAGGTGATGGGATGTCACTCTTATGATTACATTGCATTATGAAGACTCTGTCTTAGCAGACTGGAGAGCGAATCTCTCCTGCTGGCCTTGGAGAGGTAAGCTGCCATGTTGTGTCTGTGTATGGAGAGTGTCATGTGGCAGGGAACTGCAGGCAGCCTCTAGAACCTGAGCGCAGCCTCCAGCCTATGGACAATAAGAAGCTGGGCCCTCAGTCATATAGCCACAAGGAAATAAATCATGCCAACAACCTAAGTGGAAAAATTGGAAGCAGATTCCTTATAAGCAGGGCCTCCAGATGAGAAGGTATCCCAGCAGATACCTTGATTGCAGACTTATGAGACCCTGAGCAGAAGCACTAGCTAAGCTGTGCCCAGACTCCTAACCCACAAAAGCTGTGTGATTTTAAGCAGCTAAGTGTGTGATAATTTGTTATGCAGCATAGAAAACTAATACACTTTCACTTTTCCTCATGGGCATTACTGCAGCAGCCCACAGACTGGTCTCCCAGCCTCCAGGCTTACACCTGCTCAATCCACTCTCCATACCAGCTCAAGTATTTCCTACTCTTGTTGCTGTCGAGTTGATTCTGACTCATAGCAACCCTGTAGAACAGAGTAGAACTACTCCATAGGGTTTCCAGGGAGCCCCTCGTGGATTAGAACTGTCCACCTTTTGGTTAGCAGCCGTATCACTTAACCACTGCGCCACCAGGGCTCCATTTTCCTATTATACAAATGTTATTGTCTCATCCCTCTATTTAAATCCCATCAATACCTCCTTTTGAGTCTCTGAATAAAATGCAAATTCCTTAGCATGGCCTACAAAGCCCTTGATAATCCAGCCTTAAAAATGGGCCCTTACCCCAATTCCCGCCTGTGTGTGTTGGAGGTGGAGGCCAACTCCGCGCAAGCCCCTCATGCTCCAAGCCTTCATAATCTACTCAGTCTCCCCAGACCCTTTCTGTCCTTGGTCTCTGCCCCAGCCCACAGTTCCTCTGCCCCGGCCCCCATTGCCTGGTCTCCTGTCTTCCTCCCTGCGTGGATTGTGAGTTCCTAGAGGACAGCAAAACTTGGCTACCTGTGAATCACCCAGGACCAGCTCAGGCCCTGGCCCTCAGTGAGATCTACTAAAGTGAATTGATGAATAGCATGTCCACTTTCTGGATGGGGTAAGGGTCATTTAACCCTTTCATGCTCTCTAAATGAGGAGTGGGAGCCACATTGGAATAAGACAGTCTCAGGAACAAATGGTCCCCAAACCTACTCCCCATCCTGGACCATCAGGATATCTGGAGTCCAAATGACATTTGCTGGAATGAGAGGCTGGTTGAAGCCCAAATAGGCTGTTTTATCTGCATTTCTGCTACTCCTTTACTGTCATCTAACAACATCCTTCTCTCATCCCAGAAAGGGAAACTGAGGCTGGGACAGAGTAGAGCCTGCCTCATGACACCCCCCCTAACCCCCACTGGCTGGTGAGACAATCAGTCTGGGTGTATCCCCCTCTAGAGGAAAGTGGTGGCAAGGGCCACCCCGCAGGCCAGGGAGGAGTTTTCCCCAGGCTAGGAGCTTCCTGCTCCCCAGGCACCAGACAAAGCCCTCCGTGAGTCCCTGTGGGATAAGGGGCTAACAGCACCCGCTTCCCACAGGCTTCCATGCAGAAGAATGTGCTGGGCCTGAGACACCATTGTCCCCTCCCTTCCTTCCCCATCCAGGGCTTTATGTACTGGAGCCAGGAAGCCAGAGGGGCTGGGCACTTGAATGGTCTCTAATTCCTTCTCTGAAATGGTCTGAGCAGTGAGGCGGGGACATGTGTCAGAAAAGACTAGTTCCAAAGCCTTGTTGTGGGAACGTTTGCTCTTGGAGTATGTCACAGATTGAATTATGTCCCTCCAAAAATGTGTGTATCAATTTGGCTAGGCCATGATTCCCAGGATTGTGTGGTTGTCCTCCATTTTGTGATTGTAATTTTGTTAAAGAGGATTAGGGTGGGATTGTAACACCACCCTTACCCAGGTCACATCCCTGATCCAATGTAAGGGGAGTTTCCCTGGGGTGTGGCCTGCACCACCTTTTATCTTATAAGAGATAAAAGGAAAGGGAAGCAAGCAGAGAGTGAGGACCTCATACCACCAAGAAAGCAGTGCCAGGAGCACAGCGTGTCCTTTGGACCTGAGGTTCCTGCTCTGAGATGCTTCCAGAACAAGGGAAGACTGATGACAAAGACCTTACTCCAGAGAAAGCCTTCCCCTGGAGCTGATGCCCTGAATTTGGACTTCTAGCCTACTAGACTGTGAGAAAATAAATTTCTTTTTGTTAAAGCCATCCACTCGTGATATTTCTGTCAGAGCAGCACTAGATGACTAAGACAGGGTACAAACTCAGTGACATAGTTTACTACACCAGAGTTCCTGAGGTGCCTCCACCTGCCCACGTGGGACTTCCAGACCCTGCCAAGTTTTCTGGTGGGAGGTCCCACATGCTGAGTTGATCAATGCAGCTCCATAGTATGAAGCACCTCAACTGGTCTCCTCCTCCAGATATAAAACAAAAAATGCCTCCTCCCTCAACAAACACGTAAACCAATTCTAGCATGAGGGGAAGGTCCAGCCCAGCTCAGTCCAGAAAATAACCTGCTTTAGGTGAGGATGGGGGTCCCTGGATGACACAAAAGTTTAACTGCTTGATTACTAACCAAAAGGTTGGCGGTTCTAACCTACCCAGAGGTGCCTTGAAAGAAAGTCTTGGCAATCTGCTTCTGAAAAGTCACAGCCTGGAAAACCCTACGGAGTGCAGTTCTGCTCTGATACACACATGGGGTCACCATGAGTTGGAAGTGACTCAGTGGCAACTGCTTTGATTTGTTTTAAAAGCCTGCAGGTACCAGGTTTTATAGAACATCATCTCTAGTTATTAAAGCAACTCAGCTAAGCAGGTATTATTACTCCCATTTTAGAGTTGAAGAAACTAAGGATTCTGGATGTTAAGTGGGCTCTCTGAGACTCTATAAAACTAATGAGCATGGGCTGTAAGCATGGGCCTGGGAAGACTCCACAATGAGAAGATCAAATTGCAATTACATAATATGTACAGTACTGAATACATTTTTAAGTTTAAAAAAATCCAAAAAAAAATCAAATAAAGTGTATGTGTGTGTTTGCAAAGTGTACAGAAAGTATGTAAAATGAGGGTAATAATAGCTACAAAAAGGAGCCTTGGTGGCACACTGGTTAAAGCACTCAGCTGCTAACCAAAAGGTTGGCAGTTCAAACCCATCTAGCCGATTAGTGGGAAAAAGATGTGGCAGTCTGCTTCTGTAAAGATTTACAGCCTTGGAAACCCAATAAGGCAGCTCTATTCTGTCCTGAAGAGTTGCTGTGAGTCAGAATCGACTGAACAGCAATAGATAATACCTACAATGGAAGGTCTATGTGAATATTAAAAGAGATTATGAAAAAAATGTGTTTGTAAACAGTGTGTGGCACATATATGTGATAAATCGCATTAAAAGATGGAAGGAATACAAAAAAATCACCAGAAAGAATAGGTCAACATTCAGCCATTTCAGGAGGTAGCATATGAACAAAAACCGATGGTATTGAAGAAAGAAATCCAAGCTGCACTGAAAGCACTGGAGAAAAATAAGGCTCCAGGAATTGATGGAATACCAGTTGAGATGTTTCAACAAACAGATGCAATCTTGGAGGTGCTCACTCGTGTATGCCAAGAAATTTAGAAGACAGCTACCTGGCCAAGCAGCTGGAAGAAATCCACATTTGTGCTCATTCCAAAGAAAGGTGATCCAACAAAATGAGGAAATTATCAAACAGTATCATTAATATCACGTGCAAGTAAAATTATGCTGAAGATAATTCAAAAGCGATTGCAGGAGTTCATCGACAGTGAACTGCCAGAATTTCAAGCCAGGTTCAGAAGAGAACGTGCAAGGAGGGATATCATTGCTGATGTTAGATGATCTTGGCTGAAATCATAGAATACCAGAAAGATGTTTACCTGTATTTTATTAACTATGCAAAGACATTCAACTGTGTGGATCATAACACATTATGGATAACATTGAGAAGAATGGGAATTCGGGAACACTTAACTGTGCTCATGTGGAACCTGTACATGGAACAAGAGGCAGTCATTCAAACAGGACAAGGGGATACTGCATGGTTTAAAATCAGGAAAGGTGTGCATCAGGGTTGTATCCTTTCACCATACTTATTCAATCTGTATGCTGAGCAGATAGTCCGAGAAGCTGGACTACATGAAGAAGAACGAGGCATCAGCATTGGAAGAAGACTCATTTACAACCTGTGATACGCACATGACAGAACCTTGTTTACTGAAAGCAAAGAGGACTTAAAGCTTTTACTGATGAAGATCAAAGACCACAGCCTTTAGTATGGGTTACACCTCAACATAAAGAAAACAAAAATCCTCACAACTGAACCAATAAGAACATCATGATAAATGGAGAAAAGATTGAAGTTGTCAAGGATTTAATTTTACTTGGATCCACAATCAATGCCCATGGAAGCAGCAGTCAGGAAATCAAACGATGTATTGCACACCCATATTCACTGCAGCATGATTCACAATAGCAAAAAGATGGAAACAACCAAAGTGTCCGTCAACAGATGAATGGATAAGCAAACTGTGGTACATACACACAATGAAATACTACGCAACGATAAAGAACAATGATGAATCTGCAAAACATCACAAAACGTGGATGAATCTGGGGGCGTTATGCAGAATAAAATAAGTCAATCACAAAAGGACTGTATGAGACCACTATTATAAAAACACATGAAAATATTTACAGACAGAAAGAAACAATCTTTGATGGTTAAGAGGGAGGGGAGGTGTGGGGAGCGAAAAACACTATCTAGACAACAGATGACGGGTAACTTTGGTGAAGATAAGACAGTACACAATATTGGGGGAAGTCAGCACAACTTGATCAAGGCAAAGTCATAGAAGCTTCACAGACACATCCAAACTCCCCGAGGAACCGAGTTACTGGGCTGAGGGCTGGGGACCATGGTCTCGGGGGACATCTAGCTCAACTGGCATAAGACAATTTATAAAGAAAATGTTCTACATCCTACTTTGGTTGAGTAGCCTCTGGGGTCTTAAAAGCTTGTGAGAGGTCATCTAAGATACTCCACTTGTCCCACTCTGTCTGGAGCAAGGGAGAATGAAGATAACTAAGGACACAAGGGAAAGATTAGTCCAAAGGACTAATGGACCACAACTACCACAGCCTCCACCAAACTGAATCCAGCACAGCTAGATGGTGCCTGCCCACCACCACTGACTGCTCTGACAGGGATCACAACAGAAGGCCCCAGACAGCGCAGGAGAAAAATGTAGAAAAAAATTCAAACTCACAAAAAAAAGACCAGACTTAACTGGTCTGACAGAGACTGGAGAAATCCTGAGTATGGCCCCTAGACACCCTTTGAACTCAGTACTGAAGTCACTCCTGAGGTTGACCCTTCAACCAAAGACTACACAGGCCTATAAAACAAACAATAACACACACAGTTCAACCATATATATGAGACTAAATGGGCACACCAGCCCAGGGGCAAGGACGAGAAGGAAGGAGGGGACAGGAAAGCTGGACAAATGGAAATGGGGAAGCCGAGGTCGAGAAGGGGAGAATGTTGACATATTGTGGGGTTGGCAACCAATGTCATGAAACAATACGTGTATTAATTGTTTAATGAGAAACTAATTTGCTCTGCCAAACTTCACCTAAATACAATTTTAAAAAAAGGAAAAGAAATCAAACGACATATTGCATTGTGCAAATGTGCTGCAAAAGATCTCCTTAAAGCGTTAAAAAGCAAAGATGTCACTTTGAGAACTAGGGTGCGCCTGACCCAAGCCATGGTATTTTCAATAGCCTTATATGTACGTGAAAGCTGGACAATGAATAAGGAAGACCAAAGAAGGATTGATGCCTTTGAATTAAGGTGTTTGTAAAGAATATTGAATATACCATGGACTGCCAGACGAACAAACAAATCTGTCTTGGAAGAAGTAATGCCAGAATGCTCCTTAGAAATGAGGATAGCGAGACTTCATCTCACATACTTTGGACATGGTATCAGGAAGGACCAGTCCCTGGAGAAGAATATCATGCTTGGTAAAGTAAAAGGTCATCAGAACAAAGGAAGACCCTCAACAAGATGGACTGACGCAGTGGCTGCAACTATGCACAGGACCGGGCAGTGTTTCCTTTTATAGTTCATAGGATCCTTATGAGTTAGAACCAACGGTACCTAACAACAACGACTGCTTTGCTTATATCATGTTAATAGTATTAGTATTGCTCTTATTCCTCATAATAATAATGATAATTGGTAGTGTTTGGCATGGATATAAAGCATTTTCTTAACCAAGTCTCAAAGCTTTGTCAGTCTTCACATGCAAATTGATCCTTCAAGTATTTTTAAGCCAAAATTTTCCAAGCGATGCTTATCTGCATTACCCACGTTTTGCTCCGATTGAGAGTGCCTCCTGCTCCTTATCTGGAAAATCTGCTTTTGTATTTTAAGGAGCTTTTAGCTGGATGCAGGGGGCGCTTTCTCACCCACCTGCCAGAGGAAACGAGTGGTCTTGATTTCCGTGTGGGAAGCAGATGCAGCGGATAGCTGGTCCCCTCTCTCATGTCTGGGCAGGCACACCGGTCCAGTCTAGTGCAAGCAAGGGCTGTTTCCACCAGGCCGGCTAGGTAAAATGCGAGCAGCCTGACACATGCCCTGAGCCTCCTGCTCGCTGGCTCCACGTCTCACTCCCAGCTCTCTACTCTCTCTCCACACCCCGTCCCCAGCCCTGCTGCTCTCCTGGTAGCCCAGCCCACCTTCCCATTCCTCTAGGCCTTATTCTTTGACTGGCCAGATACATTTGTGGTCCACCCTTGGGCGCACACACTTCCAGCCTCCACCCATGTGCTGAGCCCAAAGTCCTAGGGTGCTTAGCGGATCAGAGGCAAAGAAGAATGTTGGCAGCCCAGGTCTGGGCAACTCCAAAACTCTTCCCATCATCCCACGTGTCCATGGACAACATCCATGTTATAGAAGCATTTTGGATGGAATGCCTGTTTCCAGCCAGGTACTGGGAAGGCTAGCTCAGAAAATCTGAGTTCTGGCTAAGGCTGGCCACCCAGTAGCTGTGAGACTGCCTGAACCACTCCACCTCTCTAAGCCTTGGCCTCCTCCTTTCACCTATGGAGATAATGATCCCTGCTGGGGTGATCTTGAGGAAGATCATGAAGGAGAAAGAGCTTTGTAAATATACGTATAAGGCATAATAATCACAGCTCAGGGTGTGTCAGGCTCTTAATTGGAATTCTGTCGAACTCCAGGAAGGGGAGGAAAACCAGGGTCAGGCAAGCAGCCTGAGAGCTTGGCCTTGAGATGAGACAAAATCAAGTTCAGAGGTTCCCACCCGGGGTCAGAGTCAGGCTTCCCTATGAGGCCACATGATGCCTGCCCAGGTCAGGGCCCCTGCCTGTAGAAAGTCCTTCCTCCCGCTGCAGAAGAGATTTCTACTCAGCAGGCTCCCCTGGCTCCCCAGGCTACCCTGGAGCCCCCAAGGGGCCAGGCTTTCCAGGTTCCAGTAGGGCCCTGGGGCCTCAGGATGCCCCTAGCGCTTAAGCCTCACCAGGAAGTAAGTGGAATAACTGCTGTGCACAGGCCGGAAGTGGGAGTGTAAGGAAGCTCCTCTGGTGGGAGGCTAGGGAGATAAGTTAGTATTTCCTGCTGAAGCCTTACTTCCCCAGTGGTTAACCCCTGTGTGAGCCAGTTGAGGCTGATGCCCAATGCCTAGAGGGTTTGGGGCCTATGCTGCTGCTGAATGTGAGCAAAGAAATACTAAGTGCATTTACTTTAGAAGAGGACCTTGGAGGCTCTCCCCTGGACCCTTGGGCAGCCTTTGGGGCTGCCATCTTAGTAGACCCTTGATATAGGGCTCGAGCTTCAGAATGACTCCTTGGCAGCTTCTACGCATTACTGAATTGATTTACGTGCTGGAATGGAGATGACAAACTAGGCCTGAGTCACAGCTTGAGGACTTCTGGTGCATGGGTTATAGCAGATAGCACAGGTCAGAGGAGACCATTAAACACCACGTTTATTTCGTATTTCACTCATTTTTCTCCAGTGCCCTTTTTCTGTTCCACGATCCCATACAGAATACCACATTACATTAGTCATCACATCTCCCCATTGTGGTTGTGTGCCCTCAAGTCAATTCTGACTCATAGTGACCCTATATGACACAGTAGAACTGCTCCATAGGGTTTCCTAGGCAGTAATCTTTACAAGAGAAGATTGCCAGATGTTTTTCCCATGGAGCCGCTGGGTAGGTTCGAACTGCCAACCTTGTGGTTAGCAGCCGAGTGATTAACCATTGGCTCCTTAGTCCTCTTCAATCCTTGCTTTTTATGACCTTGACCCTTTTGAAGAGTACTGGTCAGTTATTTTGTAAACAGTCCCTCCATTTGGGCTTGTCTGCTGTTTTCTCATCATTAGACCAGGGTTATGGATTTTTGAAAAGACTATTACAGAGGTGAAGTATGCTTCTCATTGTACCACATCAAAGAAACCCAACCAAACCCGTTGCCATCAAGTCAATTCCAATTCATAACGACCCTATAGGACAGAGTAGAACTACCCCATAGGGTTTCCAAGGAACAGCTGGTGGATTCAAACTGCCAACCTTTTGGTTTGCAGCCATAGCTCTTAACCACTGCACCACCAGGGCTCCTGTACCACATCAGGGGGTGTATAATACTAACAAACTTATCCAGGGTGATGCTAACCTTCATCACTTGGTTAAAGTGACATCTGCAAGGTTTCTTCTCTGTGAAGTTACCATTTTTCCTTTCCATACTCTGTTGGTTGGAAGTAAGTCACTAAGTCCAGCCCACACTCCAGGGGAGGAGAATTAAACTCTGCCTCCTGAAGGGGGGTATCTATATATATTGTTTGGAATTCTTCTGTAGAGAAGGAGTGTCCCTTCTCCTCCATTTATTTATTTACGGTGCATTTCAGTTATCTCCTCTTTGAAAGCTTCATCAACTCCCCTCCCTCTAAGTTTTCTAAGTGGCTAAGTCAGTTCCTCTCTCCTGGATGCTTCCGTAGCCCGCTGTACTTCTCTCTCTTGTACTTCTCGACTATGGTTGTCGTGTGCCCTCAAGTCCACTTTGACTCACAGTGACCCCCATGTGACATAGGAGAACTGCCCCGTAGGGTTTCCTAGGCTGTAATCTTTACAGAAAGAGATCACCAAGTCTTTTTCCCACGGAGCCGCTGGGTGGGTTCAAACTGCTAACCTTGAGGTTAGCAGCCTAGTGCTTAACCATTGTACCACCAGGGCTCCCTATCACAGGATGGTTTTTTAGTCATCATTTACTGAGTAGTTGTTATGTGGCAGGCACCTGTGCCAAGTGTTTATATGAGCAGTATCTCACTTATTCCCTGCAGCATTTGTGAAAGTAGATACTTTTACCACCCGCATTCTGCAGATCAGGAACTGGGGCTCAGAGAGGTTAAGCCACCTGTCTACAGTCACACAGGTAGTAAGGGAACACCCTGAGGAGAAAAACTGTGTCTCATCCATCCCTCCTCAGTGCCTGGCTCAGTGGCTAGCAGAGCCTCAGGGTTTCAATAGGAGCTTGCTGGCTGACAAGCAGCCCACACATAATGAAAAAGCAAAACAACAAAACCTCAGAGTGCTGTTGTCGCTGGTGGCCTCTGGAAGTTAGGCATACAGTCAATGCCTTTAGCCAAGTGTCCGTTTTCCTGCCCCAAGTCTCCCACTGCCAGTTAGCACCAGCAAGCAGAGAGGTTTCATTCCACAGTGGAGCAAGGAACCCTGCCTCCTCAAGTTCCTGCACTGCTTTGGTAAGTCAGGACGGAGGAGGGAAGTGATGTTGAAAGGTAGCGTAGACTGTTCCTAAATTGCGAGCTCTGAGCAGCTGCAGAGAGAAAGACTGCGTCTCTCTTAGCTCTGCCACATAGAAAAGACCACACCAGTCTGGATCAGCCCGGAGTGACCAGAGGGGACCCAGTGCAGATCTGCGAGTGACACTGAGCCAGGAAGGGGTCCAAAAAGGCGTTCCAGACAAATCCAGGCATGAGGTGTTTTTCTAAACTCATCCTGGCTAAAGTTTGCTGATTTCTTGGTGAAGAGCAACCACAGTCAACTCCAGACCTACTCTAGTTAGATCTCCATGTTCTTTGGAGCTGATGTTCCCAATTTAGGGTAGAGATACCAAAAGAAAAAAATAACAAAACCCACTGCTGTCCAGTCAATTCCAACTCATAGCAACCCTGCAGGACAGAGTAAAACTGCCCCATAGGGTTTCCAAGGCTGTAATCTTTATGGAAGCAGACTGCCACATCTTTCTCCTGCAGAGCAGGTGGTTGGTTTGAACCACAGACCTTTCAGTTAACAGTCAAGTGCTTTTACCCACTGTACCACCAGGGATCCTCCAGGGAGGAGATGGAAGTGGGAAAATGGTGATTGTAATGAATGTGATTGAGCAGGAGAGGAGACATCCACACAGGGGTCCCTAGCAGAGCACCTACAGCGGCTTGATAGGGAGGGAGGCAGGCACTCGCTTCAGGGCAGAGGGAGAGCTGAATGCACATAGCCGCTGTCACCTGTGCACACTAAGGAGCAGCCCAGAAGAAGGAGCTGGCTGTGATGAGTATCTGGGTACCACCGGACAGAGGGGTGGTACACTTCAGGGAAGCCAGGTGAATCCTGCTAGTTCCATTGTGCTCAGTTCTGAGATAGGGACTGACCTGCCATGGGCTTGGCATTTCCTTCCAGTGGTTAAAATCTGTTTTGGGGGGCTGAGTCAGGAGGCTGGCGCTTTGCAGTCTTCCTCACCAGTGTTCTGTGGCACACAGAAGTGGTCCAGTAAACACTCGTCAGCCTGAGCAGAGACCTGGGTAAGCGCCAGCGCTCAGCCTGGCACTCCTTAAAAAGTAGGAGCAAGGAGCAGCCATCCCGACAGATTCCTACTGCAGAGACCCACACAAGGTCACCCTTGTGAGATGCTCCTCCACTGGCCACTCTGCCAACTCCTTGTGCTCCTGGCTGACCCTTCTGCCCAGTCTGGGCTGCTGCCAGTACCGGACTGGGTCACTGGGGAAGCCTGCCTGGCAGCACACCCAGTTACAAGCAGTTGGCCAGGCAGACGAGCTGGTTGGCCACAGGGACACTTGGAAGGTGGCCCTCCCAGGCCAGTAGGTTGTCTGTGCTGCTGTCCAGTGCCACACTGGCCTCCAAAGGCTTTCTTCGGGGGATGTTCTCAGGACAGTGGCCCTGGGGATTTCTTCCAAGAGATGATAAGGTGTCACTGTAATGGGGTAGAAGAGGCATTGGTTTAGGAGTCTGGAGGCATGGGTTCTAGACATTGCTCAAACTCTGACTGATTTGGACAAGTTGCTTCTGTTCTCTGGGTCTCAGTTTCTCTTTCTACAAACTAAGAGGGTTGGACTAGATCAATAGTTCTCACCATGGGTCTCTGGATCAGTTGCATCAACACCATCTGGGAACTTGTTAGAAATGCAAATTCTAAATCAGAATCTCTGGGGTGGGCCCCAGCAATCTGTGCTTTAACCTGCCTTCCAGGGGATTCGGATGCACGCTGAAGATCGTGAGCCATCAGGCTAGATAATCCCATAGGTCTCTTCCCAGGCTTATTTCCATCCTCTGAGCATGCACTGCATGTGAGGGGCTTGTGCTAAGGTCTGGAGAACGTAAAGATGGAGGCGATGTGTTAATAATAGCAAAAGGTCACCTCCATTCCCTGTCTCGGAAGAAGTACAGCCAGGAATCTCCTTAGAAGCAAGGATGGCAAGACTTTGTCTCACGTACTTTGGACATGTTACCAGGAGGGACCAGTCCCTGGAGAAGGATATCATGCTTGGTAAAGGTAGAGAGTCAGTGAAAGAGAGGAAGACCCTCAACAAGCTGGACTGACACAGTGGCTGCAATAATGGGCTGAAACATATCAGATTGTGAGGACAGCACAAGACCAGGCAGTGTCTTGTTCTGTTATACATAGGGTCACTATGAGTAGGAATCCACTAGAAGCCACCTAATAACAACAAATTCCCTGGATGGCTGACTCCTGCTTACCCCTTACTACCCAGTTCAAATGACATCTCTATTCCTCAGTTTCTTCATCTGTAAAATGGGGCTGAAAATCAGAGGATCAAGGTGGATGAAAGGCTAGCACCTAGCACAATACTTGGCCCATGTTTGGTAGTTAATGGATATTTATTACTTGATTACAGTTTAGGACTGATTAGAACACAGAGTTAATCCAACCCCTTCATTTTACAGATCAGAAAACTGAGGCTCAAAGAGGAGAAAGGACTTCTGCAGGGTTCCCCAAAACCAAACCAAACCCACAGATTTTGAGTCAATTCCAACTCATAGCGACCCTATAGGACACGGTAGAACTGCCCCATAGGGTTTTCAAAGCTGTAAATCTTTTTTTTTTAAATTTTACTTCAGATGAAGGTTTACAGAACAAACTAGCTTCTCATTAAACAATTAGTACACGTATTGTTTCGTGACATTGGTTACCAACCCCACGACATATCAACACTCTTCCCTTCTCAACCTTGGTTCCTCATTACCAGCTTTCCTGTCTCCTCCTGCCTTCTAGTCCTTGCCCCTGGGCTGGTGTGCCCCTTTAATCTCGTTTTGTTTTATAGGCTTGTCTAATCTTTGGCTGAAGGGTGACCCTCAGGAGCCAAGGCTGTAAATCTTTACAGAAGCAGACTGCCACATCTTTCTCCTGCAGAACGGCTGGTGGGTTCGAACCGCTGACGTTTCGGTTAGAAGCCGAGCCCTTAACCACTGCGCTACCAGGGTTCCTTGCCCAAGGCTACCTAGCACTTTAATACTAGAATCAGGACAAGAACCCATCTTCACCCAAGGCCATACTAACGTCAGCTGGGCTCTCAGCATGGCAGGCTATCAGTTCTACTATTCCTCCCTGGCTGGGTTCTTAGCATGTTTCTGAGTCTGTCCCAAACCTTTCTCATATCACCCAGTCCTGACCTCACCAAGTCCCCCTCCCCCAGCAGACAGCTTGTCCTCTCATGTCACCAAGAAGGTGACATGAGCACCCTGATGCTCTCTCTTCTCTCAGAATCTTCCTGGGTCTCTTCCTTCCCGCCCTCCCTCTCATGAAGAAGCTCCTTCCTACTACTGGGGCTGGCTCCTCCAACCCTCCCCTCACACACACCTCCCCAACCTCTTCCCACCCATAAGCCCCTCTCTTTCTCTCAAATCATGCATTTCTCCACCAACTCCTTCCCTTTAGCACAGAAACATGCTCAACTCTCTGTACTATCCTTTAGCGTTCCTTCCAAAGTTCACAGGAAGAGAAATCCAAATGGCTTTTAAATATATGAAAAATTCTCAGCTAAAAAACTCCATCAAAGAAATACAAAATAATATAATGAGTTCTCATTTTTTCCACTTTAGCTTTATAAAGGTCAGAACATTTGAGAGAGACCAACATTGGAGACGGAGTGAGGGACTGTCCATGGGGAGTGGGGTAAATAGGCACAACAGCATCTTTGGAGACCAATTTGTCAATATCTTTCTAAATTAAAAATGCACATAGCCATATAACAGAATTTTCATAGCAGCTTTATTTATAACAGCCTCTGATTGGAAACCATTAGGGAAGAATACATCGTGGTATGCTCTCCAGCAATGGAATAAATGAACCGCAACTACACACAATAATACATTGAATGAAAGAAGCCAGACTTAAAAGAGAACATACTGTATGATTTTCTTTATTAAATTTCAATATATGCAAAATTAACCTATGGTGTCAGAAGTCAATAAGGGGTTATCCTGGGTGGGGGTCAGGGATGAGCTGAGCAGTAATTGGAAGGAAGCATGAGGGGGTTTCTGGGATTCTGCTAATATTCTGTTTCTTGATCTGGGTGCTGGTGGCACAGCGGGTTTACCTGTGAAAATTCACTGAGCTTTTGTACCTTCCTACATCTATGCTATATGCCAATAAAATTTACCAAAAATCTAAAAAAAAAAACCCAAAAAATATACAGACTACTTGACCCAGCAATTACAATTCTAAGAACTGATCCTATAGTTACCCTTGTATCTGAACATATGATACATGGACATGGATGTTTCCGGAAGACTGGAAACAACATAAATGTCCAACAATAGGTGTGGTTAAATAATGACATGTCTGTATAATGAAATGTTTTTTAACCGTTACAAAGAATGAGGTTGATCTTTACGTACTGACATGTAATAATGTCCCAGACAGGCTGTGGGGTCAATAAACAAGGTTCACAAGAACATGTATAGAACACTGTCACTCATGTAAAAATATGTATATACATAGACTACCTGTGGAAGGATACATGAGAAAGTGATAGTAATCTGGGCTGGAGGATCAAGCTTTACTTTATAGAGGAGTTATCTGTGTCCACACCCAGTCACCTGCCAGACCTTCTCTGCCTGAGCAAGGGTCTGTGGAGCCTGGTGCAGGAGAGGCTCATATTGATGTCTCTGAGTGAATTATTTGGGAGTATCTTTAGTTTACAAATTGCTCCTGTCTTGATTATCTAGTACTGCTATAACAAAAATACCGGAAATGGATGGCTTTAATAAACAGAAGTTTATTCTCTCACAATCTAGGAGGCTAGAAGTCCAAATTCAGGGTGCCAGCTCCTGGGGAAGGCTTTCTCTGTTGGTTCCAGAGGAAGGTCCTTGTCATCAATCTTCCCCTGGTCTAGGAGCTTCTCAGTGCAGGGACCCCAGGTCCAAAGGCCGTGTTCCCCTCCTGACTCTTCTTGCTTGGTGGTAATGAGGTCCCTCTCTTTCCGCTTGCTTCTCTCTCCTTTTATCTCTTGTAAGATAAAAGGTGAGGCAGGCCACACCCCCCGGAAACTCTCCTTACATCAGATCAGGGCTGTGACCTGAGTAAGTGTATTGCATCCCATCCTAATCCTCTTTAATATAACCACAGGCAGAGATTAGGATTTACAACACATAGAAAAATTACATCAGATCACAAAATGGAGAAAAATCACACAATACTAGGACTCATGGCCTAGCCAAGTTGACACACATTTTTGGGGGACACAATTCAATCCGTAACAGCTCCGTAAGTGCCACAAACAGTTAAGTGCTCGACTACTAACAGAAAGGTTAGTGGTTCAAATTCACCCAGAGGCACCTCAGAAGAAAGGCCTGGCAATCTACTTCTGAAAAATCCTAGCCATTGAAAACCCTATGGAGTGCAGTTCTATTCTGCAACACACGAGGTCACCATGAGTTGGAACTGACTTATGCCAACTGGTTCATTTTTTGTTGTTGTTTTTAGTTTACAAATACTTCGATATCCCTCTGACTACAGGCAGGACCAAAAAGAATCCAGGGTTTGACAGCAACCACAGCCTTTTCTGTGGCAAGGTGTGCAGGATCAAGGAAGGCCTTGCGGAGAAGCTGGTATCTGTGATGGGCCTTGGCCATGGACAGGACTGTGATAGGTAGAGAAGGGGGAGAAGGAAGGAGGGGTGAGCAGGAGAGAAGACCTGTCTGTCTGTCTGGAACATGAGCTAGACATGAGGAAGAAAAGGGACTTCTGCCTGAAGAGCCCTGGGCCAGCTTGCTGCCCACATTTCCAGGTATTCCTGCTTACCGGGGAGCAGAAACAGGGCCTGCGGTAAGAGGGTTCAAGCCCCAGGCTCCCTCAGAGAGCTGCTCCCACCCTCTATTACACAGGAAGGAGACTCAGGCACGCCACATGACTTGGCCTTGTTCACACGGGCAGAGCTGGGGTCTGGATCCAGGTCTGACTCCAAAGCCCATGCACTTTGCATTCTGCTGAGTCGTCCTTCTGTTTGGGGCTGTCAGGAAGGGCTTCGTTGAGGAGTTGTACTGCTGTCTTACAAAGAGGAGATTGGTGAGGTGTTCTGTGCAGAAGGAGTATCATCTGCAAAGAAGGAAAGAATGACATGACACAATGTTCAGGGCTGGAAAGCACTTCAGCACAGGATTCTGTATTGGGGCAGTGGGGCCAGGAAGGCAGAATGGAAAGAGTTTCAGGGAAATGGTCAGAAATCATTCAGGAAGGACTGCCTGCGGCCTGTATTCCTGACTAAGCAGTGCTGATTCAGTTCTACAGCTGCTTGGATTCCAGCTGAGGATTTGAGTAATGGTTTGGAACCACCTCTACCTCCAGAAGATCATCCTGGCAGTGAGGTGAGGAGCAGATCTGTAGGTGGTGGAGCTGCCTCAGTAGGAGGCAGTTGCAACAATTCAGATGAGAGAGGATGGTGGCCTGGACCAGGGCAAGGAGCAGGTGATGGAGAAAAGTTAATGGTTTGAGAGTTATTTTGGAGGAAAAAGAGCAGGACGTAATTGGCAGAAACAAGTGCAGGAAAGGGAAGTGTCAAAGCCGACAGATTTCTGGATCAAGGGACAGGTTATACAGTGGTACCCTTCACCAAGACAGAAGCTCAGATTTGGGGAGAAGAGTCCAGCCTTGAGTATACTGAATTAGAGGTGCCTGAGAGATGCCCAGGTGGGAATGGTCCGTAGGTACCTGTATTCACTCACTCATTCAACAAGTAGTTACTGTGTGCCTACAGTGAGTCAGGCACTGGGGATTCACAGTAAATTAGACAGTCAAGGTCCCTAAGTTTGGGAGCTAGCCTTCTAGTGGGAAGACAGACAATAAACAATCAACTAAAAAAACAGCATAATTACAGATCATGAAAAGTGATCAAGGAAAGAAGAACATGAAATGAAGAGAGAGTAGAGGAGGTACACTTTAGACAAGGAACCCTGGTGCCGCAATGGTTAAGCACTCAGCTGTTAAGTAAAAGGTCGGTGGTTTGAATGCACCAGTGGCTCTGCTGGAGAAAAGACCTGGCGATCTGCTCCCGTAAAGATTACAGCCTACTTCCATAAAGATCATAGTTCTCGTCTGTCCTAGAGGGTTGCTATGAGTTGGAATCGACTTGATGGCACACAACAACGTTTAGACAGGTAGGTTGGAGGAGGCCTTTCTGGGAAGATGACAGGTAAGACCAGAGGGTGCGTCTGGAGCCAACACATTCCAGAGAACAGCAAGTGCAAGTGCCTGGAGGCAGTAGGTTTAACATTAACAGGTGACCAAAAGAAGGCCTTGACAGGCAGGAAAGTAGGAAGTATTTATCAGGGTGTGATGAGAGTACAGCAGGTAAGGCTGGAGCAGGGAGGAGCCACATCCATGGAAGCCTTCCCAAGTCACCGCAGGGCATGTGGATATTATCCCAAGGGCAGCAGGAGCCACTGAAAGGTTTAAAGATCACTCTAGAAGCTGGGCAGGGAATGGATTATGGGTGGCAAAAATGGAAGCAGGAAGCAGGGAGGCCAGGGAGACCTCTGGAGCTTTCTTTCTGGTGAGGAGACAGACTAGCTAGTGCAGGAGACAGGATATTCAAGTCTGTATCTAAGACTGAACCTTTTTCATGACCAGAGCATCATCTGCCCTTTTCAGAGAGTCTGAGGTCTCCATGACAGCAGTTAATAGTGGTTATTTCCTCTTCAAGCATTCTTAATGTTGCTTTCAGCAAATACCTTCTCCTTGGTCTACTTAATCCTTCTGTTCCAACCAGAGTAGGCTTGTCTGCAGCAAGTGGGAGAAAGAGCCGTGGACCTCACCTCAGTCCAGGGAACTGAGGGACGGCTCTACCTGCTTGTGCGAGTTTGGCTAGCCCACGGCTTCTCTCAGAGCACTGTCCCCACTGTAGCAGATCCTCTGTCTACTAGGGACAAGGATTCCTCATTGCATCTTCTTCACCTGGCCCTTTAACAACCCATATTATTGCTACTAGTTGCCGGTTGAGTCCATCCCTACTCACAGCGACCCCGTATGTCCAGAGTAAAACTGAGCTCCATACGGTTTTCAAGGCTGTGACTCTTCAGAAGCTATGCCTCTGGGTGAGTTCCAACTGCCACCTTTGCTAGTAGAGCAGCAACTAACAGTTCAGCGTTTAACAGTTTTGCACCACGCAGGGACTATCATCCCTTATCAGAGCTCAGTAAATGTGGATTGTGGATGAATGAAGGAATGCCACATTCTGTGCTGGAGGCCGTGGGGGAACAAATAAACACAGCCTGGCCCCTGCTCTCCAAGAGCTTAGAGCAACAAAAGTGGACAAACCACGCACATAGACACGGTCAGCTGAAGTACAGGGGAAAAAGGTGCTGTGGAAACAGGGAGATGTCTCTCACCCAGACCTCAGTGAGGACTTCCCCGTGGGGGTGGCATTTCCACGGGGCCTGGGAAGAACGGGTGGGTTTCACCAGACACATCTCAGGTGATCAGCGATCTCCGCTTCCCCTGCCCCCATTTGTCCCCTGCTCAGAGACGCCAGCGGAGGGGCGTCAGTGGCAGCAGCAGGCCTAGAAGCTCGGGCTCTGGGCGCCAGGTTTCTTTTTCCGTCACTCTTCCAGACCCTAATCCAGGAATGAGTCAATGCAGGAATGTCACCTAGAGCCAACCAGCTTTCAAATCTCTTTCCTGGTCAGGTGGATTAACGGAAATTAAAAACAAAAAGCTTAGTTGAGGCATCCAGGCGGATCACCTCTACCGCATGAATTCACTCTCCGGTGGTCTGGAGACAGGCTCTCCGACACCCTACGGGCGGACCCTTTAAGCGCGGCCTCTCCTCTCCCCACAAGCCCTGCCCAGCCGGGCTCGGCGCCGCGCCGGGGACTTCCCCCGGCTGCAGCTGCACCGCCCCCTCCGCCGCCGCGCTCCCGCCACAGCCGCCGCCGGGACCTTTCCCCTACTTTCCAGGGCCTAAAGCCCCACCCCCTCGCCCCGATCAAAACACTTGCCGCATCCCGCCCAGCCTGATCACGCCGCGGCCAGGCTCTGATCACGCGGCTCCTCCCGGCACTCATTGGCCGGCTGCTCACGGGCCGAACGTGGATTGGCTGGCCGCCGCCCTGCTTCCTCCCAGGCGGAGCGCGGTGTATTTTGGTTTGCCTGAACGCCCCGCCCCTTTCCCGGCCGCTCCCTCCCGCGGCCGGCCTCCCGCGCCCCCTCCTCTCCCTGCCCCGCCCCTCCCCGTGCATTGAGGGCTGCGCCGGGAAAGACCCGTGCGGGCGGAGGCGCGCGCGCTGACAGCTGAAGCTCGCCGCAGCGCCGGTGCAGAGTCCGGGTAGCCGCCGCCCGACCACACATGTGCAGCCGCCGCCGTGCGCCAAGCACACGCTGCGCGGCCGCTTTGTTGCATCTTGACCGCCGGCACCATGCACACGCCGGGTTCCGCGGGTCCTGGCGACGCGAGCTCGGTGAGTGACCGGGGCTGGCGTCGGAGAGGGAGCATCATCGGAGTTAGGCGCGAGGCGAGGGGTGCGGCCGCCTTTGTCGGTGCGGGTTAGCCGGGTCAGGTGGGAGGAGTGCCGCGCGCGGGCAGCGGCCGGGCAGCGCCCGCAGAGGATGCCCGGGCCTCTCGCCGCGCCCACACCGTTAGGGCCCCTGGCGGGCTCGGGAGCGGTGTGTCCGCGTTAGGGGCCGCTCGGGCGGGCGGCTGGGGGAGCGGCGAAGTGGTTGGGGGGCGACCCGCGCTGGTCGCCCTGGTCACGCAGGGGCCGGGGCTAGGCGGGGCGGGGGAACAGGGGGCGTGTGCTCCCAGGCTGCCCGGCTGCGCAGCTTTGTCTTGCCCTGCCTGGAATCGGCTCCCCCCGCCCGGTCGTAGGGCGCGCGGGGCTATTTCCAGCCATCACGTCATCCGGGCCCTTATAAGGAGGGGGCGGCCGTTGGGGCGGAGGCGCGGCTGGCGGGGAACGCCCCAAGCTGGCGGGGCCGGGGTGGGGTACTCGCTGCCGGGCAGGGGCGTCGGGCCGCTTGCACCTTTCCTGCTGCCCGGGGCTCGGCTGTCCTATTGGGCACGTGGGGCCGCCGCTTCTGTACGGGGTCTGGAGGCCGCGGGAAGGTCGGTTGCAGACACAGTCGGCTCGGCACGTGGGCTGATGGGCGACAGGCCGAGAGGCTGGGTTCCCGTCCTTGACTCTGGGAGACTTCAACTCACTTCCCGCCGTGTGGTGGGCCGAGCAGGCCTCAGGCGGCTTCTACTTCCACGTTCCGTGACTTCACTGTATCGTGGACTAGGCAGGGTCGCATATGTAGAGGCAGCTTCTTTATGTGATTGCTCGGGGGGAGGGGAGGATCCTGGGTAGGACAAAGTTTTGATGAGAAGCATTTAGTGGAAATTCGGATCTTGATGAGAAGCATTTAGTGGAAATTCGGATCTTGATAAATTTAAAGTTACTTTTGGAAGAGATCAGTTAATCCCCGCCGCTTCCCTCCCACCCTCTCCGGCTTATAAAGAGGTGGTGTGATACACTGGGAAAAGATCTTTTCCTAGGTTGCGGTGGATCTTTTTTCAGAGTTCATCCTCTTCCACCTGCTAGCCTTGTGGCGTTAGCAAGTGACTTATGAAACAAGGCTAAGTAGTCATGGGTTCTGCCCTCATGGGGCACATGGGGTTCAGTGACTTGAAAAGTCAGTGTAACTGCAGGGACACCATTTTGGTGGTTTTGCCAACTCAGAAGAGCCATGCTCTGATGTCACCTGTCCAGAAGAGAAGTGCCAGAGGTCAAGGTACCTTTCTTCGGTAGAGGCTCCTCCCTGTGGGGCAGTTTTCACACTGGCAGCTTTGGCTTACACACATGGAATTAGTTTTACTAATCATCTACCAAAGGAAAACAGGAACTTCATAACCTTTTTTTGAGAATTGGTTTTCGAGGAAACGCCTTGCCAGCCAAGTCCCATCATCTTCCTTCCCTCTTCAAAACATTGGTTTGAAAGCAGAATTATCATGCGTGTTCTGTTAGCCCTTTTTACGAGAAAACAGAGCTTGTTGTGTACGGAGTATTGTGTGTGCGTTGCATGGATAGTACAATCTCCTGGTGTGCCTATCGACATGCCCGTTGAGGATTATGCTTCGCTAGTTTTTCACCTAGACTGAAATACTCATTTTCACCTGGACTGAGAGCCCCATTGTGTTGTGTTACCTTTAGGTTGACATCATGGACATATGTGAGTCCATCCTGGAGAGGAAGCGGCATGACAGCGAGCGGTCTACGTGCAGCATCTTGGAGCAGACGGACATCGAAGCTGTTGAGGCTCTTGTATGCATGAGCTCCTGGGGACAAAGATCCCAGAAAGGTGACCTATTGAAGATAAGACCCCTCACACCTGTCTCTGACTCTGGGGATGTCACCACCACTATGCATGTGGATACAGCCGCATCTGAGCTACCAAAGGACTTCCATTCTTTATCAACTCTGGTAAGGAGGTGTGGGCAGAAAAATATTGTTTTTAAATGAATGTGTTTTAAGTTAATATATTGAAGAACACTTGGGTACATTTCACTGGGATGCTGGCAAGAAAAGTGCGTACCCTCCCCTGGTGTGGGTCCTAAGGGACAGAAGCTCTTTTATCTCTTGAAAATGTAGTCTCTTTCCATTGAGGGATCGTAGCTTGCTGGCCACAGGTTTAAGCATGCAAAGAGTGCATCCCGTAGATTGATTCCAGAAAGTAAAATGTACCCATTTCCCCGGGGAATCTTGGGATGGGTGCTTAGGTTCCCTGGGATGATGAGGATCCGTGGGTGGCAGCTGGAGAAAGCATGTGTTTTGGCATCAGACGACAGTCTTAGCTGCATTGAAATACTGGCCTCTCTGCCTTCACGGGGCAGCCAGCTTCTTAGTTGTGAGTTGGGTACAGAAGAGCACTGTTTTTTGTGATTGTGTTTTTAACTTGCTATAGCTACGAAATTGCTTGGAGAAATTGCGTCTCATCTTGGAGAAATTCAGCTGTAGATTGCTAAGAGAGGGGAAAATTAGGATCTCATCGAGCTGCAGGAGTGCACTGGACAGCAGTGTGAGGAACAGAGAGAGAGATGAGAAGGGAATTGTGGTTGGTGGGAAGATTGTAAAAGCAGCAGCCTGACGGCTGGAATCCCGCTCTTGGCGTTATGCAGCCTTGGGCTCTCCTATAGGGTGGCTGAAAACAACTAGAAGTTGTTGGGAGAATAATAGAAAGAGAGGTTTGGTCCAGGGGGATTAGAAGAATCACTGATTTGTTCATGAATGTTTTATGGCTGGTTCTTAATATCTAGTAGACATTAGATAAACCAAAAAAAAACAAAAACAAAAACCCAAACCCGTTGGCATCGAGTTGATTCCAAGTCATAGCGACCCTATAAGTGTTAGTGAAATGATTACCACTGGGGTTTTTTTTTGGAGAATCTAAAATTATTCTGAAAAGCTGTCACTTTGAAGTAGACATTTGTTTTCTCAGTTGACATCCTAATGCTTAAATGGCTTATTTCAGTAACCGTACAAGTCTAGGGGAGGGAGCACTGAGCTTCTTACACAAAAGCAAGTGAGTGGATGTGTTCTCTTAAATGCGGGGTGAGGGGGGAGATGGGTCAGCAAAATGGAGAGAAGCTTAGAAAGTAAAGTGCTTTGTGCAAACTTGAAATCCACTGGTGCTGTTGTGAGCAGCCTTAAACCAGTCTCTTCTGGCTTATTCTTTCAATGGCATGGGGGGCAACATGCATGATTAAAATAAGTTGCTTTTAAAATTTAACCAAAACTTTTTTACACAGTACTTTTTTTTTTTTTTTTTTTAAGTGCATGACTCCTCCACAGAGCCCTGATCTCATGGAACCATCAACAGGGACACCTGTTCCTTCCCAAGTGACTGATTCCAAAGCATGCACGGTCACGGCCATCGCCCCCACCTCTGCTGTGGCTGCCAAAGTGCTAAGCAGGAAGGCCGGGAGTGGGTTGCCTGGCTCGAAGCCCGAAATGCTGGAGCCAGCCCCTGGCCCACCCTGCAGAGCCGTGGTGACGAGTGTGGTGATGAGTGTGATCCGCCACACGGGGGAGAGTCCTGCTTCTGCCCACATTCCTGCAGCCCAGTCTCAAGAACAGGGACTTTTAGACAACAGAGGAGAAGCACAATTTCTGGGCCCTTGTGCAGCTTTGCAGGACACACACCTCACTGACAGTTTTCTCAGCACAAAGTCGGTATCCTGTCAGCCTTGCTCACACAACTCTGGTGGCCTGATCCCCACCGATAAAGGCCAACAGGCGGGACGGCCTGTTGCTGTTCAAAACTGCTCACCAAAGAATTATGAAAATTACTTGCCAAGGAAAGCCGCCCATCTGATTTCTGTCCCCATCCCCAGCCCCCCTGTCCTTTGCCAAATGATCCCCATGTCTGGACAGAGTGGCGTGATGCCAGCTTTTTTGAAGTCTCCTCCCCCAGTGTCTGCAGGGACTGTCAAGCCCATCTTACCCCAGACTACTCCAGTCGCCCAGCCTGTGTTCATGGGACCACCTGTGCCTCAGGGAACTGTGATGCTCGTCCTCCCCCCGGCTGCCCTCCCCCAGCCTGCCACCTGCCCATCTAGTGTGATGGCTGTTGGGAATACTAGGTTGCTGCCCCTTGCTCCTGCTCCAGTTTTCATCGCATCCAGCCAAAACTGTGCCCCTCAGGTAGACTTTTCTCGAAGGAGGAACTACGTTTGCAACTTCCCAGGCTGCCGGAAAACCTACTTCAAAAGTTCCCACCTCAAGGCTCACCTTCGCAGTCACACAGGTAAGTACTGCGGATAGCTAGGAGATAAGCCTCGACTGAGCTTCTTTGAGAGGGGAGGGAATCTTGAGAACCACTGGAGAAGTGTGGAAAACGTGGCAGTTCCACAAATGTTTTTCTTCCTAGACAAGAGCATATGGTGTTGTGGGGTGAATGAGGTGGGGAATCTGCTGTTTGTGGGATTCCAGTTGTTCATGATTTTTTGACCTCATAGGTCCCAATTTTGGATTTAGAAAATAGAATAAAAATGTTTCTTTTTTTTTTTCTTTGATCCTGGAAAGTTTTCACAGTCTTGTAGGGACTACGAGTTAATCACAGCACAACCATCAATGAATTTTATGGGCAGTGACCGCTGGTTACCCTAGTAGATAAAGTGTGGTCTAATTCTGTGATTGTGGTTCCTTAATGAACATCTAGGACGGTGCCCGTCTCTCTTCACATTGCAGTAGACATCCTGTTCTCAGCATTGTAGGAACTGTATGTTCACGTTTGTGTAACATCTTACCAGTGTGACAGATTTAGGTTTCCTATGAGGAAAGGTCTCTCCAAACTGTTGAAAAGTTACATTCTACAATACTTTAAAAGGATGTATTTTTCATTATAATTAATTTGCATTTACACTGAAACAGCTGCTTGTGGCTGGTGGCTGCCATTGTTTCGCAGAGGTCTGAGTTGCCTGGGAGAGATTCTGTTTTCATAGATGAGGGCAGAATTTCTCAGGTTTGTTCTGTGAAACTCTCATCGTGTGCGTTAGTATTCTTGTTTTGCTTTGTTTTTTCGGGATCCTATGGTTAAATGGGGAGCCCTGGTGGCACAGTGGTTAAGAGATAGGGCCGCTAACCCAAAGCTCGGCAGTTCGAATCCACTAGGCGCTCCTTGGAAACCCTATGGGGCAGTTCTGCTCTGTCCTGTAGGACAGTTCTGCTCTGTCCTATAGAGTTGCTATGAGTTGGAATCGACTCGAAGGGAATGGGAAATGGTTAAATGGAATTCTGGTGGTGCAGTGGTTAAGCATTGGGCTGCAAACCAAAAGGTCAGCAATTTGAATCCATCAGCTGCTCCTTGGAAACCCTGTGGGCGGTTCTACTCTGTCCTTAGGGTTGCTGGAGTCCATTAAACTTGCCGTTTAGAGGTTAGTATACATGTGTGCGCATTAACAGGTTAAAGGTTCTGCAGTGAAGAAGTGTATTTTAAATTCTCTTGATGGTGGAACCCCTTTTCCACCAGACTGTGTGTAAATAGCCTGTGGGACAACAGTGAAATTAGGAAAGACTGAATCAGAGGGAGTTACCATTGTGCTTTACTCCAAAATGTATTTGAGATGAAGTGATTTTTTTTGGAAGGTAATATAAAATTTTTTTAAAATTTTTTTTTCATGTGTCTAGCTTTGTGTATGTGTGCTTTAGGTGAAAGTTTACAGAACAAATTAGTTTCTTATTAAATAGTTAATACACATACAGTTTTGTGATATTGGTTGCCAATCCCATGATGTGTTAGCACTCCCTCTCTCAACCTCAAGTTCTCCATTGCCATTGGTCCAGTTTGCCTGTCCCCTCCTGCCTTCTTGTCCTTGCCCCTGGGCTGGTGTGCCCATTTAGTCTCATATATATGGTTGAACTGTGTGTGTTATTGTTTGTTTTATAGGCCTGTGTAGTCTTTGGTTGAAGGGTCAACCTCAGGAGTGACTTCAGTACTGAGTTCAAAGGGTGTCTAGGGGCCATACTCAGGATTTCTCCAGTCTCTGTCAGACCAGTTAAGTCTGGTCTTTTTTTTGTGAGTTTGAATTTTTTTCTACATTTTTCTCCTGCGCTGTCTGGGGCCTTCTGTTGTGATCCCTGTCAGAGCAGTCAGTGGTGGTGGGCAGGCACCATCTAGCTGTGCTGGATTCAGTTTGGTGGAGGCTGTGGTAGTTGTGGTCCATTAGTCCTTTGGACTAATCTTTCCCTTGTGTCCTTAGTTATCTTCATTCTCCCTTGCTCCAGACAGAGTGGGACAAGTGGAGTATCTTAGATGACCTCTCACAAGCTTTTAAGACCCCAGAGGCTACTCAACCAAAGTAGGATGTAGAACATTTTCTTTATAAATTGTCTTATGCCAGTTGAGCTAGATGTCCCCCGAGACCATGGTCCCCAGCCCTCAGCCCAGTAACTCGGTTCCTCGGGGAGTTTGGATGTGTCTGTGAAGCTTCTATGACTTTGCCTTGATCAAGTTGTGCTGACTTCCCCAGTATTGTGTACTGTCTTACTCTTCACCAAAGTTACCACTTACCCGTTGTCTAGTTCGTGTTTTTCCCTTCATTCCCCACCCCCTCCCCCACCTGTAACCATCAAAGATTGTTTGTTTCTGTGTGTAAACCTTTTCATGAGTTTTAAGAATAGTGGTCTCATACAGTGTTTGTTCTTTTGTAATTGACTTATTTCACTCAGCATAATGTCCTCCAGATTCATCCATTTTGTGAGATGTTTCACAGATTCATCATTGTTCTTCATAGTTGTGTGCTATTCCATTGTATGTATGTATCATAGTTCCTTTATCCATTCGTCTGTTGATGGGCGCTCAGGATGTTTCTGTCTTTTTTCTATTGTGAATAATGTTGCAGTGAACATGGGTGTGCATATGTCTGTATGATGGCTCTTATTTCTCTAGGATATATTCCTAGGAGTGGGATTGCTGGATCGTATGGTATTTTTAGTTTTAGTTTTTTGAGGAAGCGCCATATCGTTTTCCAAAATGGTTGTACTATTTTGCCTTCCCACCAGCAGTGCATAAGAGTTCCGGCCTCCCTGCAGCCTTTCCAACATTTGTTTTTTCTGTTGTTTTGATTAGTGATGTTGGCGTAAGGTGGTCTCTCCTTGTAGTTTGGTTTGCGTTTCTCTAATGGCTGGTGACGGTGGTCATTTCCTCATGTGTCGGTTGGCCACCTGAGTGTCTTTGGTGAAGTAGCTGTTCATTTCCTTTGCCCATTTTTTAATTGGATTGTCTTTTTGTTGTAGAGGTGTTGGATTTTCCTGTAGATTTTAGAGATGAGACGCTTGTTGGATTTGTCATAGCCAAAAATTTTTTGTCAGCCTGTAGGTTCTCTTTTTACTCTTTTGGTGAAGTCTTCTGATGAGCTCAAGTGTTTAATTTTTAGAAGATCCCAGTTGTCTAGCTTACCTTTTGGTGTTTGTGTGTTGTTAGTTATGGTTTGTACCCTATTTATGCCGTATATTAGGGCCTCTAGCATTTTCCCTGTTTTTTCGAACATGATCTTTATCGTTTCAGGTTTTATATTTAGGTATTTAGGTCTTTGATCCATTTTGAATTAGTTTTTATGTAGGTTGTGTGGTATGGGTCCTGTTTCATTTTTTTTTTTTTTTTTTTCCTTACAGCTGGACATCCAGTTTTGCCAGCATGGTTTGTTTAAAAGGCTGGGCCTTTGTCAAAGATCGGGTGACTGTAGGTCGATGGGTTTACATCGGGGTTCTTGATTCTGTTCCATGGGTCAGTATATCTGTCTTTGTACCAGAGCCAGGCTGTTTTGACTACCGTAGCTGGATAGTAGGTTCTGAGGTCAGATGGTGCGAGCCTCCTACTTTGTTCTTCTTTAATAATGCTTTATTTATCTGAGGCCTCTTTCATTTCTATATGAAGTTAATGATTAGTTTTTCCATCTCGTTAAAGAATGCTCTTGGAGTCCCAGATGGAGCAGGAGAAAGGTGGGGTGCAGAACTCAAATTCTAGTAAGAAGACCAGGCTTTATGGTCTGACTGAGACTGGAGGTACCCTGGAAAGCACGGCCCCTGGATTCTCTATCAGCCCAGAACTAAAACAGTTTCCGAGGCCAACTCTTCAGACAGGGATTGGATTGGACTGTGGGACATAAAGTGGTACTCATGAGGAGTGTGCCTCTTAGCTCAAGTAGATACAAGAGACTAAATGGGCAGCTTCTGTCCGGAGGTGAGATGGGAAAGCAGAGAGGGTTAGGAGCTGGATGAATGGACATGGGGAATAGGGTGGAAAGGACCTGTGTGCTGTCACAGTATGGGGAGAGCAATTAGAATCATGTAACAATGTATATATAAATTTTTGTTTGGGAAAAAATTTTTTAAAAAATGCTGTTGGTATTTTCTGTTGGGACTGCATTATATTTTAGATTGCTTTGGGTAGAATTGACATTTTCACAATGTTGAGCCCACCTGTCTATGAGCATGGTATGTTTTTCCATTTATGTAGGTCTCTTTTGGTTTCTTGCAGTAAGTAGTGTTTTGTAGTTTTCTTTGTATAGGTCTTTTACATCCCTGGTTAGATTTATTCCTAAGTATTTTACTTTTTTAGGGGCTATTATAAATGGTATTGATTTTCTGATTTCCCTTTCATAGTTCTCTTTATTGGTGTGGGATAAAATTATTGCTGATAACACATTCATGCTCTAACCATGGCAGCACTTGCTTTCAGAGTGAAATACAATCTGGTTTTCAGGCATTACAAATAAGGACTCTATTATTCCTCCTCACTGCAGAGTGGACTGTATGCTTTGGGGATAAGGCCCCAAACTTGGCCCATGAGTACTTGCCTCTCTGCCTTTGCCAAAAAAAAGTCTTCGTTTATCTTTTCTGTTCCATTCCATTCCCTCACCCCTTTGCCCAGGGCCAGATTAAGGCATGTGAGGACCCTAAGCACTGATAACCTGTCATGCCCCCTCCTCTGTTTACTCACACGTTTGAATGGGATATGTGAGTTATATATACATGTATATGTATATGTGTGTGTGTGTGTGTCTTAGTTAGCCATAATATAACTTCTTTTTAAATGAGACTATAATATTCACAATTGAATGCAAAAGTGGCATATGCCATTTTAACAGAACGAGAAGAACTAGATTATAAAATTTTTAGTGGATATTGGGGTACTGAGATTTTTACTATATATGACATCTACAAAAAGAATATTCCACGTATTCTACAACAAAGGAAATGAATCAGTGAACTTAGCTATTTCAATAATCAATGCAAAATTCTGTTGATTTCCGACAATGAAAAATTGACTTTCACCAATTTTGCTTTAAACAGCTCATATTTCAATTTTGATGCCTGTTTTGTAATAAATCCTGTAATTGTAGAGGAACAAATGAAAAGATGTCATAAAAGAAAATGATCAGAAAACAGATATTACAACAGATTACAGTATTTTATTTTTAGGTAGATCTGTCACCTCTAACATGTTGTAATTAAAAACACTTTTTTCTCTTCTTTGCTTTTAGTAATTCTTAAAAGATTTCATTATAATTAAGTTGCAGAACGTCTGCTTCCATATATAATAAGGATAACGAATCGAGTCTTTCTTGAATTGTACGCTGAGGGATTTTGAGTCTCTTTAGGGATGAAAATGAGTGTTCTGTTGTGCAATTTGTGATCATTAAAGTTAGGAAAACGCATAAAGCGGTTTCAGCATTGGGAAATATGCACTGTATTTTATCTTCTGTTATGGAATCATACGTGCCTAAACCCACTGCCTTTGAATCAATTCCGACTCATAGTGACCCTATAGGACAGAGTAGATCTGCCCCATAGGGTTTCCAAGGCTGTAAATCTTTACAGAAACAGACTGCTACATATTTCTCCCTTTCTCCCATGGAGTGGCTGGCGGGTGTGAACTGCAGACCTTTCAGTTAGCAGCCAAGTGTTTTAACCACAGTGCCAGCAGGGCTTCTGATGACTTAGATACAGCCCTTTACAGAGAAGTGCAACAATTTTATTCTTACATGAGAACTAAGTTTACAGATTCAGGAAAGACAAATATGTTTTAAGAACTGTCCATCAGTGAGTAGAGGTGGCAAAAAAAATTAGCGAGTAGTAATTGAGCAGAAGAAAAAAAATCAGCTGCTTCTGGACAGCAAGCTATTGCACTCTGTCCTACAAGATTAAGTGAATGTGCAGTTCATGGTACGAAAATGGCATATTCATCATGTTCTAAAATTACCTGTTGCACGCCTTTAAAACACCCTGACATATTGGCAGCATTGTGCCAGGACTGACCTCTGCACTTAGAAAGATCAGTTTTGCAAACTTGACATAAATAGTGAAGTATTTGATTTGCGATTTCTTCACCAGTCTGACTTTTTAAGCTAGTAGATGTGATAAATCGCTTGACAGGTTTTCCATCTGTTGGAGATGTCTTTGGTTTAAATATTACAATGTACAATCTCTGTGAATTGAACTGTTTTCATGTTATCAGTCATATTTGAGTTGAACCAATCGCTAAATCCATCCGTAGCAATATTGAGAAGTGATTTAGGACTGAATGGCTCGCAAACAAAACAATACGCAGAGCCAACTGATGGAGAATACAGTAGCCACTCCCTCTTATAATTTTCACCATTAGGTTTGCACCCTAGAAATGTATTCAGGCTACAGAATCTTATCTGTTAACCATCCAGAAATTCTCGACGCAAAATTTTTGGATGGTCCACTGTGATGTTGACAATCACTTGGCCCTCTCTCGATCCAGTAGTTTACGTTATTAGAAGAAAATTATTCCACAAAGCAGAATCTATATTTGTTATTTATGGGGGCTGCAGATAACAACGGTTTCAGATCCTAAAATAGTTCCACTTTCTACACCTTTATTAATTTTTTTTTTTTTACTACAGGAAGGAATGGATGCTGTATTTGGAACCAGTCCTGTTACGTTCATACTGCTCTTAGTAATTTAAGCATTAGTGGGACTACTGAAACAATTTGCACTTTTAAGCTCATGCGTTCAGTTGAAGAAGTCTTTTCTGATTCATTACATTTTAAAAAGGAGGTTAATTTTGGAATTGTCTTTAGGAATCCCCAAATCCTTTTCTTTTTATCTTCTGTGGGCTTTCGTTTTTGCACTCCACGTATTTGTTGCTATTTCTTTTTACTTGGATATGAAATTATGTCACTTTTTAAATTGGGTTCTACCATAGCAAATAAGGTCACTGTGAGTCAGAATCGACTCGATGACAACAGGTTTGGTTTGATTTGGCGGTGAATAAACTGGAATAATTGAAAATAAATAAAATTTTAAAAATAAAATTTACATTTGAATTTGGATGTTAACACAAAAATTTATATTTGAAAATCAGTAAGTAAAAAAATTGATTTGGAACATGTAATTTTCTTCAGGGCTGAGATAGTCAAAAGAAATAGTACTTGCAAGGCAGTTGGAAATAATTTCATTTGTGTGTCGTATGATGTTTGTTGGGGGGCCCTTCGCAGATCTCCGTGAGTGTTTTTCGTCTTGCAGTAATACTTAAAAACTTGTGCACTTTCTGTCCTTTGATGCTGCGTCTTCGCAGTTCATTGGTCTACTGCTAATACCCAACGGGGGCAAGGGTGATCCCAAAGCATGATACAAATATAAGAGTACGCTCAATCTGAAGACACGTTTTGGTTTCCTTTGCGCAGGATCAGATACATCACGCGTTACACAGTTACAGTGCCACTGGCACATTCTCAATGTTACCAACAAGAGAGAACTGAATGAGAGGTTACCCCGATGGGTCCGAAATGAGAAGCAAGATATCACTGTTATACTGTCTACAGTATTTATGAAATGGTATCAGTTTCGTTAGTGCTCTGCCAGTTCACTTCCATGGCAGCACTCCTTGTTCCTTGTGTCCTGTGTGCTTGGCATCTGTGAGTCTTTGCTCTGGGCGACGGGTACTCCTGTTCTGTTGATGCCCTAAGCACACGCTTCCCTGGCTTATTGGGGAATCCGTCCCTGCTTCTGTCTGTCTCTACTTAGTGAAAACCCTTTAAGGTCCTTCCCAAAATCAGTTCTTAGAAGTGTTCCCTGATGTCTCTTTCCTTCCTTGACCCTCTTGGTTTATTGTATTTCTCACCACATTCTCTTTTGTATTATAGTTACTTACATACTGGTCATATCTCACCTGGGTCATAAATTCTTGGTGTCAGACAGCAGAACCTGACACTAGTAAATGATGATTTGTCGTTCTACCTGGCAGTGTGGACACTTTCATTGTATAAAAGTCATTGGGTGTTTCAAGGGACTTAACATGCTTGCTTCTCTTACAGCTCATTTACTTTAACTTTAGTAAGCTCTGCTTTTCACTTTTACTGCCGAGGTTAACTGCACATAAAAGCATGGCCTCCAGATTTGAGGAGGCAGTTGAATGAGGTCTTACTGCGTATTCAGTAATCCTTGTCTGGTAGAAGTACTGACAGAATGGCATAGTATAAGATGATCAGAACAAGTTATTTTCATGTTTTCCAAAGTACTTCAATTTAAATAACTAAACATTTTGAAGAATCAACTTGGATCATCTTGTAAACACTAAATAGTTATTAGAAAAAAAAATGGCAGTTTTTGTAAGAAATAGAAATGTTAGATAAGTTTACCTTGGAAAGGATTGTTTTTTGGACAGCCCCGTAAAACAAAACAGGACTAATGAGGCACAGCAGTCCAGGGCTAAGGACTAGAAGGCAGAAGAGGACAGGAAAGCTAGTAATGCTGGTGATCGGGAACCCACAGTTGGGTAGGGACAGTGTTGACACGTAGTGGGGTTGTTAACCATTGTCACAGGGCAACATGTCTACTGTTTAATGAGAAACTAGTTTGTTCTGTAAACCTTCATCTAAAGTGAGAATAGCAGCACAGCTGGAAGAACGTAATCGCTGTTACTGAATTGTACATGAATAAATTTTTGAAATGGTGTGTCTTTGGCTATGTACATTTTCACCAAAAAAAAACGGTCAGGAAAGGAGAGGGTTGACATGTCGTGGGGTTGTTAACCAGTGTCATAAGACAATATGTGTACTGACTGTTTAATGAGAAACTATTTGTTCTGTAAACCTTCACCTAAAGTACAATTTTTAAAAAAAAAGATTGTTTTACATTTGTTTCTACCAACCTGAAAAGTTTAGAAATTAGGATAAGGTGGTGTGAGTGAAGGCTACATTTTGGATGTGTTGAAAACAAGGACTGCCATTGTACAGGACGTTTTATAAATGCCCTGCCAAAAGGACCATCGGTCTCTGTCTAGTACCTGGGCATCTGGTATGCTGCCAGCAGTAGGTGGCAGTTTCCAGGGAACTAAAAAAACCCCATTGCCTTTGAGTCCATTCTCACTCATAGCAACCCTATAGGACAGGGTAGAACTGCCCCATAGAGTTTCCAAGGAGCGCCTGGTGGGTTTGAACTGCTGACCTTCTGGTTTGTAGCTGTAGCTTCTAACCACTAGGCCGTCAGGGTTTCCAGTGAGTTCGAATTGACTTGACAGCAGTGGGCTCTTGGGAACAGGTGGGGCATATTTGTGCTTACACTGTGGAGTCTTTGTGATCCAGAATGTTTAGGCTCTGGTTCTTGAAATCATTAGAAAACACCATTGTGATGCTGAATTTTCCTGTTAATTCAGCTCTGAAAAATACCAGGTATTTAGTTGGGGTCTCTTGAACACCTGTTCATTCAAAACCATTTATGAGCCACTTGCTAAGCAGAGTGCTGTGCTGGAGACTTGCCTGTGCAAAGGTGGATAAACTAGACAAAACCCATAGAAAGGTAAGTTACATAATAGTGTGCACCAGTGTTGAAACAAATCCATTTACAACGTGTGGTGGTTAAAAGCCTGGTGAAGATAAGGGCTTTGGAATGCAGAAAAGGGGGAGCCCCTGCTTCTGGAAAGGCCCTGGAGGGCTCTGTTAGGAGGGCTTCCCTGCCCTCCTGCTCCCGGAGAACACAGATCTTTCTCATGTCTTAACTCCAGGAAGCACAGGACCTGGCACCTGCTGGGTGCTCTGGAACTTTAAATGAAAGAATGACAAAGATGAGACTCCTAGTCTGTTCTTTCAGCCTTGAAGCTTGTGACAAGGTGAACATTAGAATTCTAGCCCTTTTGTTTTGTTGCTAACCTCCTTGTCAGTATACAAGAAATACGAAGATGGAATTAATGATTCTGAGGAGTCTTATAGGTCCTAGGAGGGATTTTTTTTTTTTTTTTTAAATCTGCAGCTTATCTTGAGAAGGGAGGAATTATTTCTTTTCAAGAATCTTACCCCTACCCCAAGCTATAACATTTATTTTTATTTTAAAAAGTCTCCTTTTGAAAGATTAGATTATTATTTTGTCATCTTTGGGCCTTGACAAACTACATCTTAGGTGTGGTAGGAAAAAATGCATTTTGGAGAATTTCTTGACTTTCAAATAACCCAATACAAGAATAATAGGCTATTACTTTCTTCCTCTGAGTTTTTAGGGGAACAGAATTTAAAAACTACATAAATTAACCCATCCAATAAAGCATTGAACATTTGATTTTTCTTTAACATATGTTTTCTCACCTCTTAGGGGAGAAGCCTTTCAATTGCAGCTGGGATGGCTGTGATAAAAAATTTGCTCGTTCAGATGAACTTTCTCGCCACCGTAGAACGCACACAGGGGAGAAGAAGTTTGTGTGTCCAGTGTGTGATCGGCGTTTCATGCGCAGTGACCACTTGACGAAGCATGCCCGGCGTCACATGACTACTAAGAAGATTCCTGGCTGGCAGGCAGAGGTTGGCAAACTGAACAGAACTGCCTTGGCGGAAAAACCTGGGAGCCCCCTCGGGACCATGCCCATCTCTGCCTGAAAGGTCAGCCAGGGAATTACCAATGGGATTTTTTTTAAGCCTTTTTTATTCAGGAATGGAAGTAACACAATAGAGAATTGGTCATTTCCTCTCCCAAAAGAAAAAATAATTGTTTTGGGGGGCTAGGAGGTAGTGGGGAGCTGGTTCTGCTGAAAGTGTGTCAACTTTTCTTTTTTGGTTGGGACCCTGTTCAATATCTTTTGTAGTTTTCAGAATTTTTTGTTAAGGAAATAGAAGAAAATTTGATGAGCTAAAAATCACCAGCGTTCAAATATTTCGGCAATAAAGTTTACAAAATCTGGATTTTTACAACCTTTCTATTCATGTTTTGTAGAAATGAGACAGGGTACTAATTTTTATACTGTTTTCTATAAAAAATATTTATATTGTTGTGCTCAAAACCCACCAATTTCTAGATAGATGGTTTTGCAACCTGCTTTCCAATGTTTAATAACAAAGTTTTATAGTGACCCTTTTTAATAAACTTGGCGCATTATTCAGCCGAAAGGAAATCACAAGTATGTAAACAGGCCTTTTAGATTTAAGAGTTTTTTAGAATCAGAACTGGTTGAAAAGGGCCTCTGAAAGAAAAGGGAAAAACGAACTTTGCTATCAGCTTCTTTGTGACATTTTCAGGCAAAATTCCAAGCATCCATTCCTTCTGGGCTTACAGCCCAAGGAACTAAAATTTTGGTTAACCTGTGACCATGATGTGACTTACGAAGGGTGTACCCCAGAGGATAACTTAAAATACCTGATATACCCAGTGATCAGGGAGTTGCTATAGGATTTGAGTGTCTGTTTAACGTGTCTTTTTGGGCCATTGCTTTGCTGAAGACAGACCATTCACAGTCCTGTGTGTATCTAAAACACCAAAAAGATGATATAAGCACTCACACCCTGCCACTTTATAAATTGTAAATTGACTTCTTTTGATGTGGCCTTTTGAGGTACCCTTACTGTGGGTAGAATAACTTAGAGTAAAAGGAGGTGTCCTCATGGGTTGAATGAACTTTCCACCAAAGTACAGCTTGTCTGTGCGTGTGCCCTTGCCCAGCTCCAGAGTTGGAATTCCTTTATTAAGAAATAAAAACCATTGGAAATGCAAGTTATGCTAAATGGCAGTAATACTCCCCAGCTGTCCTTTCATCCCTTTTGTTGCGAGGAAAATTTTTTGATCAAACTAAATAGGAACAGAGGAGAAGCGAGAAGTTTTTTGCAGTCTACCTAGAAACTAGACCACAGGCACCACTCTGAACATAGTAAATGTTCTAGATATAGAAGAGATGCTGTCCTCCCGTGCCAAGTAAGCCACTGAAACTTTTTTGTTAAACATTGTTAGAAATTCAGGCAACAGAATAAATGCAAGGAACATATGGAATGTTGCACTACTTGGTTATCCTGGGAATATTTTTTACTGTGCGGTGTGTATTTAGATTTTGTCTTTGCCCTTTAGTTATTGGCATTTACCTTTATTAAAATGACGGTAAGGTGAAATATTGGATAATTAAATGTAATTAAGTTTTGTATGTGATACAGACCTCACCTGATCATCCATTGTGTGTTATACTTGACACCCATAATGTTGCCCTTTATTATCAACTGCTATTTGACATACATGTTTGTAAGTGCTGCCTGTATTTTTTGGAGGTTTTCACATTTTTGGACACTTTCATAGTTGAGTATTCCTACTTGTCATGAGACATAATCCAGTTGCAAGAGAACTATAATTAAATGTATATATCTCATGTTTTTTCCCCACCAACCCAGTCCTTTCTCTCCCCCACTCATGTCTTAAATCAGCATAAACATTTTTGACTATGTGTATGCCGTAAATGGCATCAAATTTGCATATTTTAAAAATTATAACATGCAAAATAATACTAGCTGTTCTGGTGGATAAGACAAGATCTTTGAGTATTTGGTTGAGTCTCACATAGAACTTCATTCTTTGAGGTGTGTTGTTTCTAAAGAAGAAATGTATTGAAAATAGATGTTTTAATTTACGCTTCCATTTCCTGATTAGATTTAGAAATACCGTCTATAAATGACCTCTGTTTTTCAGTTTGTCCATGGAAAGACTGTAAGTTGGGAACCAGTTCCCTAGTTATCATGAGAACCAGAACCCTCGTTGTGTGTTGTTTCGGTGTGGATTCCTCATCAGTTGGCCCTTGGTGGTTGGATGGCTCTGGGTGGTAAGGGTAGAGCGTGATGAGGCAGGTTCCCCAGTGCACTTTATTGCCTGAGCAGTTTCGCTTGATCTTTTTTGACTTTGAGCCTTTTTTAGTAGTTTCAATAATAAAATTTTAAATGTTTCCTAATTATGTTTTATGTAACAGACTTTGACTTATTATTTAAAAGAGTATATGTAATGTAACTTTTTTCTTTGAATCATATAAAACTTTTTTGATTTGCTAACTCTACTTGTGTCGTGTGTCATTTAGCTGCACTGTAATATACCCAGTCACTTTTTGGAAGAGAATCTACAGAAATCATTGTGTATCGGCCCAACCTTAACCCTACTCTTTGCTTTCTTGGGTTTCATTCTGCTTCAGGGCCACCCTTTAGATTCCTTGAGGGGTCTTCCTGAAAGAAGTGTGAAGAGGCTGCTTCTGTGTTAGCCACTCTGACAGTGAGCTTGGTCCTTAGGCAGAACAGAACCGTGAGTGTGCTGGGTGACCCTGTGCTCCTCAGTTCTTTGCTTTCCCTGTGCCCAGGGGTGATTGCTGAAGAGCTAGAACTGGAAGAGGTTCTCTGGCTGCTCTGGTAGTGGTGCTTGGAAAGCTTTTTCCTACCTCCCTCCCTCTACCCTCAGCCCAGTGTTAACAAAGTACATAATGGAGCCACGGTCTTAACTCCTGCTTTTGGGGTACATTCTCTCTTGAACCCACGCTGGCTGGGGTTTGCTTCCACACACCACTGAAAGAGTGCCTGTGGATGTTGCCAGAGACTCTTGCGGCTCAGTCCTCAGTCCTCATCATATTTGCCTATCAGCAGCATTTAGCAGAGTTGCTAACTCACCCAGAGGCCACACTTCTGGGTTCCTCTATCCCAGTGCTGTCTTGCTGGTTGCCAGTCATCTCCCTAGCCTCTTGATGTGGGTGTGCCCCCAAGGCTCAGTTCTTGGACTGCGTTTCTATCTACTTCCACTCGGTGATCTTTTCCAGTCTGTGACTTAAATAAAAATAACATCTCTATTATAAGGACCACTGGATTTATATGTCCCCCTTGGACCGCTCCTCTGAACTCCAAATTCCCACATCCAACCCTACTTGACATTTGTCCAGTCAGCATCTCAAACTTAAAATGACCAAACTCCTCATATTCTCCAAACTCTTTCTCGCAGTGGATCCCATGGTCTTTTAAAAAAACTGCAATTCCATCCTTCAGTTGCAAAATCTTGGAGTCGTTCTTGGCTCCTGTCTTTCTCCCCCCATGTCCAAAATATCCAAAATCTGACTATTTCTCACTCCCTCCACTGTTGTCACCCATGCCACTATTAATCTCTCTCCTGGTTTATTGATAACACCTTTCTGCATCTGCCCTTGCCCCCTCCCAGTCTATTCTCAACACAACAGCCAGAGGAAGCTGTTAAAAGATGTCAGATCATATCACTCCTATGCCTAAAACCCTCCACTGGCTTTCCATCATGGTCCAAATAAAAGCCAAAGTCATTACAGAGTCTCCTGACTTCATTTCCTGCTGCAGTTGCACTGGTGCCTCACGTCACTGGAAGGAGCAAGGTTCTCCCACTGTGGAGACTGACTACACGTTAGCTCATTCCACTGTACTCAGTAGCTTGTCTCTCGTGTGGTGACCTGATGGCAGTGGATCATAGGTCGGTGTGTTAGGCTGGGTGGGCTAGAGATGCAAAACCAATAAAGCATATAAATATATATATATATATAAAGAGATTTATATCAAGGAAATGACTCCCATGGTTGTAGAAGCTGGAATGTCCCAAGTCCATGGGTCAGGCTGGAGGCTTCTGATTGATGTAGGTCCAGTGGCTGGTGAACCCAAGATCAGCAGGTCAAACAGCAGGGCTCTGGCTTATGGGCTGTGAAGATCAATGAATCCCAAGATCAGCAGGGAAGATGGCAGGTAAGCTGCTAGTTCAAGTCTGGAGAACTGGAGGTCAGGCAAACAAGAGCTAGCTGCAGGATCCAGAGTGAGCAAAAGCCCATGAGCCTTTTCAGAAAGTAACACGTGTATTGGATGCAGGCCACACCCCCAAGAAACTCCTCTTCAACTGATTGGCTACTCACAGCAGATCCCATCATGGAGGTAATCACATCATGATATGAGTGCCAAAGTACATCATAACTTCCAAACCACTGAGAATCATGACCCAGCCAAGTTGACACACAACCGTAATAATTTACAGTCAGTTTCCCTGGAAAGAGACTTGAGACAGAGATTTGTGTGTAGGACATTTGTTGGAGGGTAGTTCCAGGAGGATTTGGGCCCGGGGAGAAGATGAACTGCAAAGCAAATGCAACAGAGATCTTTGTGGGCCCCATGGGGGCTCTGGCACTGGGAGGGCCCTGCAAAGTGATCCCCGACTGAGACAAGAAATGGAGCCTTTGTCACTGGATGAGGGCTGCCCTAGAGAGGAGGTGTTACTTCTGGGTGGGTAGCTCCCCTCAGGCGGAAGGCAGTTCCAGGAGAGGGCCTGCTGTGAGCCATCAACAGCCAAAATTCCCAGCAACTGAAGGAATGAGTGCCTTGGTCCTGAATGGGGTCCTGAATGGGTGTTCTGGGCTTGCACCAAAGCATCCACTACACAGTGGTACACCTGAACGGTGACTCTTGGTCCAGTGCTTCATTCACTAAACAACACTGCCCAAACCTACACTCCCCAAATCTAGGCACTTAAACTGCCCCTCATTCTGTTGTCTCCTTTTTTCCTTTAGCACCTTCTCAAATTTGTATCTCTAAGAGTTAGCTGTGATGTCCTGGAAAGACTGTTGGACTTGGAACAAAAAGGACCAAATTGAATCCAGGCTCTGCTAACTTGCTTTGCAAACTTGGGGCTAATAATAATGCTTACAATCTGAACCCAAACCAAAGCCATTGCCATCGAGTTGATTCTGACTCATAGCGACCCTACAGGACAGAGTAGAGCTGCCCCATAGGATTTCCAAGGAGCAGCTGGTGGATTCGAACTGCTGACCTTTTGGTTAGAAGCTGAGCTGTTAACCACTGCACCACCAGGGCTCTAATGCTTATCACACAGGTTAAAAAAAAAAAAGTTACGTGTGAAAGTGTTTAGTGTGATCCATCAAGTATAAGCTCCATAAGGGCAAGAATTTTTGTCCTACTCTCCCCATTGCTGTATCCCTTGGCCTGAAATGGCCTGGACTATAGTAGGTGCTGAGCACATATTTGAAAGGTTGCAGGTTCTTTGCATTGGAATCTGTATGTCTGGCTCAAAGGACTGTCCTTGGCAGAGATGATCTGAGTTGTTGGCTTCTTGTTCCCAAGCTCCTCTGCAAACTCAGGCATGTGGGGAGTGGCAGTCCTCTGGCCAGTGTATTCCATGGGTCCAGGGAAGGAGCAATCTTGTGTGCATATGGTGGGGGAGGTTGTAGTTATGTAACACCTTGGGGCCCAAACCCAGACTGCATGATTCCCTTGTGGTCTCTAACAAGTTTTCGTGCTTGTATACCTCTAACAGGGATGACTGCCTTCCAAAGTCGTCCATTCTGTGATGCGATGGTGGAGAAGGTAAGTAGATATGGCTCGTCAGGCCACACTGGTCCTCGCTGTGTGTGCATGTATGTACACGCAGCGTGTTGGGGATGGGGGGGACTAAATACCATAATGGCTTTTGCAATCAGCATTCCACCTAGAAAAGTCTTTCAGATTCCACATACCCTTTGTTTCTGGTTGATGGCCTGTTACCCTCAGCTTTATGGCTTTGTATCTGCAGTTCTCCCTCTGTTGTCACCAAGATTCTTAATTAACTACTTTCTGGCTGTGACTTCCACTGTCCTTTCCTTTCAACCTTGCCTCTTCGTTTAGGGCGTTCTTAATGTGGAACTTGAGGCATCTTCCTAACAGCTGGATCCCGTACTGGGAGGAAAGCCAGGCATCCTTCCCTGCTCACTCAGGTACTCCCCACCACAGAGGTGTGAGACACACTCTATCCCCTGTAAGTTATGGAGGTGTGTTCTCAAAGTCCTCTTCATCATTCCTCTTAAGAAGCCTAACAGGTTCCAGGATTGCTCTGAGCTGGCTCTGCAAATCGGGATTCCCTTCCCCATCACAGTCCTTGCTTAGCTCAGAGGACAAACCGACCAACATTCAAAGGTGATAAAGAAGAAACAAGATGCTACAAGCCAGGTGCTATGGGAGGCTGAGGAGGAAGGAAGATGCACATACACAATGAGACAACAGTACAAAGGAGCGGAAGCGAAGGCTGAGGCTTCTTCAGCTTTCACTACTGCACTGTAATGGCAGCCTCTAGGAAGCAATCCCAGGGCCTTCCCTCCTCGGGCCTCCTGAAAGACTTGGTTCTGACCTCCAGTAAGAACATGCTATATTTTATTGAGCTTAGTTTATTGCAAGCTAATTGACCTGCTAAAAAGTAAGCTTCTCGATGATAGGGATCATATCCCATGAACCTATCCATCCGTTCACCCACCTACCCACCCACCCACCCATCCATCCATCCACCCAGCCACCCAGCCACCCATCCATCCATCCATCCATCCCCCCATCCATCCATCTATCCATCCATTTAATGAAATCCTTCTGTGTTGGGGGCAGAAACTCAGATATGAGCCATCCCAGTCTCTGCCCCCCAAAGAGCTCACAGTCTTGTGGATAAGACCAACATGAAAACATATGTGGAAAATTCAGAACAATAAGCAGGATAAAAGAGAAGGGATAGAGGTTCAGAGGGCATCATGAAGTGAGTGGCTGATTCTGCCTGTGCCATTGGAAGTTTCCTGGGGGAACATCTGAACTGCACGTTGAAGGTTGAGAAGAGTTTTCCAGGCCTAGAATCAGAACAGGAGCACAGGCAGAAGGACAGAGATGTCACGGTACGAGACCAAGCAGCCGTGGGTTCAGTGAGGGTTCAGTGAGGGAGTGCAAGGGCCTGGTGAGAAGTGGAGGAGGTAATCCTGAAAATGCATTTTTGAGCCTCCTTCTGAAGGGCCAAGTGAAACAAACTGAGGGTTTCCCCAAGGGAGGAGGTGAGGAAGCAGCCCCCACCAGACTCACCTGAATTGTGATGGGGATATGGGGGTGAGATGTGGACATGTGCTCTTTCAAGCCTCAGACCTTTGCTCTTCTTCCTTCTTTCCTGAATTCCCCTTTCATGCCAACATCTCCCAGGCTTCTCTCATAGCCCCTGTCCCGTGTAATCGCACCGCTCTGTGTACCTGTCCATTTCCCTCCACAGATGGTGTGGTCCCCGAGGACAGGGATAGTAGCCTATTCCTTTGGCTTATCTATGTCCCTAAGTTCTAGCACCTGTGAGGCTCAGGAGGTGAATCCATCAGTATCTGTTAAATGAATGGAAATTCATGCTTTTGTCAGACTGCTCTGGCTGGAGGAACAGGGGAGGGGGTGACTAGGGGCAGGAGAGCAGTTGGAGACTATAGTACAAGAGAGAGAGGAGGAAAAGTAGTAAGAAATAGATGGCTTTTGAGAGGCAAAGGCAGTAATGACTTGATGTGAGAGGTGAGGGAAGGAGATGAGGTTGACGGCCCTGTCTCTCCCAGCATCCAGCCCAAGGGTATGTAGGTTGAAGGGATGAATGGCTGAGTGCAGAGGAAGCACAGAGAAGGGAGCGGTCCTCTTTTATACCAAGAGGTCTAATACATTCACAAGTAAATTGGCTCCTGGCAGGCTGCTTTGATAGATGGAGTGTTGAAATAACTTGGGTTCATATTCCAGCTCCATTTAGCATGTGTTGTTGAGAAAGGTGCTCTCACTTTCTAAGCTTTAGTTTTCTTATTTATAAAACGAAGACTAAATAGAGACAACAGGTAACATCTCAGTGTCTAGCACTTTTATTTTGTATGTGGAAGAAAGCTTTAGTTGTTTTCCACCAAAAGGAACCAGAGCTCCTTGAAAAGAATTTTTAAAAAAATCTTAAGAAGCATCAGTGAGCTGTGAGACAACTTTTTTTTTTTCATTGTACTTTAGGTGAAGGTTTACAGAACAAATAGTTTCTCAGCAAACACATATTGTTTTATGACATTGGTTAACAACTCCACGACATGTTAACACTCTCCCTTCTTGACTTTTGAGGACCTTTATTTTTTTTGGCGAAAATATGCATAGCCAAAGATACACCATTTCAGAAATTCCTACATGTACTGTTCAGTGACATCGATTACATTCTTCCAGTTGTGCTGTTACTCTCACTATCCTTTTCCAAATTACTCCATCACCATTATCTTCAACTCACTGTCCCCAGGCTTCCCATCAAAACTTTTGAGTTGCTATGGTCAATTTGATCTCACATAGATAGTTCTTTTTTTTTTTTTTTTTTTTTTTTTTTGTACCTTAGATAAAGGTTTACAGAACAAATAGTTTCTCATTAAACAGTTAGTACACATATTGCCTCATGACAATGGTTATCAACTCCACAACATGTCAACATTGTCGCTTCTCAACCTTGGGTTCCCTATCACCAGCTTTCCTGTCCCCGCCTGCCTTCTAGTCGTTGTCCCTGGACTGCTGTGCCTCATTAGTCCCGTTTTGTTTTATGAGGATGTCCAATCCCCGGTTGAACGGTGAACCTCGGGAGTGACTTCACCTCTGAGCTAAAAGGGTGTCCAGGGGCCATACTCTCGGGGTTTCTCCAGTCTGTCAGGCCAGTAAATCTGGTCTTTTTTTGTGAGTTGGAATTTTGTTCTACATCCTTCTCCAGCTCTGTCCAGGACCCTCTGTTGTGATCCCTGTCAGAGCAGTCAGTGGTGGTAGCCAGGCACCATCTAGCTGTACTGGACTGTCTGGTGGAGGCCGTGGTAGCTGTGGTCCATTAGTCCTTTGGAGTAATCTTTTCCTTGTATCCTATTCTCTTCATTCTCCCTTGCTCCCAAAGGGGTGAGACCAATGGAGTATCTTAGATGGCTGCTCACAGGCTTTTAAGACTCCAGATGCTACTCACTCAGGTAGAATGTAGAACGTTGTCTTTATAAACGGTGTTATGCCACTTGAGCTAGATGTTCCCCGAGACTATGGTCCCCACAGCCCTATGCCCAGCAATTCAGTCCCTCAGGGAGTTTGGGTGTGTCTATGGAGCTTCCATGACCTTTCTTTGTACTAGTTGTGCTGGCTTCCCCAGTATTGTGCACTGTCTTACCCTTCACTGAAGTTACCACTTATCTATTGTGTGAGACAACTTTAAGTGGCCTAAATAGATATGTAATTGGAACTCCCAAAGGAGAGGAGAGAGGGGTGGAGGGAACATAAAAACATTTGCAGAGATAGTGGCCATTTTTTTTTAAATTTAATAAAAGCTAATAAATCCACAAATCCAAGAAGCTCAACAATCCCCAAGCATGAGAAACATGAAGAAAAACAAATCAAGGCATATCATAATCAAATTGCTCAAAAGTGATAAAGAGAAAATCTTAAAAGCAGCCAGAGAATAAAAGACATTATTTAGAGAAACAAAGATAAGAGTGAGAGCAGATTTCTGATATGAAATAATTCAAGTGAAAAGACAGTGAGCAACATCTTCAAAGTATTGAGTAAAAGGAAAAAAAAAATCCTGTCAACCTAGAATTATATAACCAGAGAAAACATCTTTCAAAAACAAAGGCAAGATGGATCCTGATAGAATGGGAGAAAAATGTAGAACAGAACTCAAATTCTTAAAAAGTCCAGACTTACTGGACCAGTTGAGACTAAAGGACTCCCCGATTATTGCCCTGAGAAACCCTTTAAACTTTGAACCAAAACTACTCCAGAGGTCACCTTTCAGCTAAATAACAGATTGGCTCATAAAATACAGATTATCACTCATAAGTACTGTGTTCCTTTGAAAAATCATCTATATGAGACCAAAGAGTCAACCTTTACTCTAAAGCAAAGACGAGAAGGTAAGGAGGACAGGGAAACTAGATTACTGGAAAAGGAACAACTAGAACGGGAATAATGAGAATATTGACACATTGTGAAAAATGTAACCAATGTCACTAAACAATACGTATAGTAATTGTTAAACGGAAACCTAATTTGCGTGTAAACTTTCACCGAAAACACAATAGTATTTTTAAAAAAACAAAAGTGAAATAAAGATGTTTTTTCAGACATTCAAAAGCTGCAGTAATTCATCACCAGCAGAAATACACTTCAAATGTTAGAGGAAGTCCTTCAGCACAAATAATAATAATACCAGGAGGAACTATGGATCTACACGAAAGAATGAAGAGCACCAGAAATGATAGATTTGTGGGTGTGCATATGTGTATATTTTTCCTAATTTAAAAATTTCTTTAAAAGACAATTGACTGCTTAAACAAACAAAATAATACATTGTAGATTTTATAACATATGCAAAAGAGAAATGGATAACAACAATAGCATAAAGGTCAGGAGGGGATAAACAGAAATACATTATCGTAAGATTCTTACTAAATGTGAAGTGGTAAAATGCCACTTGAATGTAGACTGTGATAAGTTAAAGTTGTATACTATAAACGTCAAAGCAACCACTAAAATAACAAAACAGAGAGTTATAGTTAAAAAGCCAGTAGAAGAGATAAAATGGAATCATAAAAAAAAAAACAACCTCCACTAATCTAAAAAAATAAATGGTAGAAAAAGAGAAAAGGGGGAAACAAAAAACAGATGAGACAAATAGAAAACACATAGTAAGATGACAGACGTAAGCCTAACCATATCAATAAACACATTAAATTAAACTGTCTAAACACCCCAGTTAAAAGGCAGGGATTGTCAGATTGGATAAAAAAACAAACCCCAACTATACACTGCCTACTAGAAACACACTTTAAAATAAAGATGCAAATAGGTTAAAGATAAAAGAACGGGAAAAGACATATCATGATAACTTTAATCAAGGGAAAGCTGTTGTAGCCATATTAATATCAGACCAAATAGATTTCAGAGCAAAGAATAGTTAAAAAGAAGGTCATTTCTAATAATAGTTAATCAAGATGACATAAAAACCCTAAATGCTTATGTCACTAATAACAGAGCTTCAAAATACTTGAAGCAAAAACTGATACAAGTAGGAGAAATAGAAGAATCCACAATTACAGTCAGAGATTTTCAATATCCCCTCTCTCAATAATTGATAGAACAAATGAACAGATAATTAGAAGGGATACAGTAGACTTGACCAACACTAGAATGCTGTACTGAACTAGCACAGGATACACATGTTCATCAAGTGAACACAAAACAGACCGTATTCTGGGCCATAAAACGAGACTCAATAAATGCAAAAGGACTCAAGTCCTACAATGCGTGCTCTCTGACCACAAAGGGATTTAACTGGAGCCCTGGCGGTACTGTGGTTAAGACATCAATAACAGAAAAATCTACGGAAAATCTCCAAATATTTGCAAACTAAATAACACCCTTCTAAATAACCCATAGATCAAAGAAGAAACCAAAAAGAAAAAAGTATTCTGAACTGAATAAAAATTAAAATACAACATATCAGAATTTGTGGAATGCCGCTAAAGCAGTATTGGGGAAAATTTATATCACTAAATGTCTATTAAAAAAAGGTGTCTCAAAATCAATAACCTCAGCTTCCACGTTTACGAGCTACGGCTGCTAACCAAAAGGTCGGCAGTTCAAATCTACCGGCTGCTCCTTGGAAACCCTACGAGGCAGTTCTCCTTTGTCTTATCGGGGCACTATGAGTTGGAATCGACTTGACAGCAACAGGTTTGGATTTTTTTTTCCACCTCAATAAATTTTTAAAAAGGAACACATTGAATCCAAAGGAAGCAGGGAAAAGGAAATTAGAATCAGAGCAGAAATCAATAAAATATAAAAAAAAAACAAAAAACAGAGAAAAGTCAACAAATAAAAAGCTGGTTCTTTGAGAAAAGTAACAACATTAATAAACCTCTAGCCAAATGGACCAGGAAAGAGAGAGAGAGAAAAGATACAAATTACTAATATTAGGAATGAGAAAGGTGGTATCATTACAGAGTCTACAGATTAAAAAGGAATATTAAGAAAAACCATGACTATAAATTTGACGAGTTAAAGAAAAAAATTTCTTGAAAGACACAAACTGTGAAAGTTCACCCAATAAGAAATAGATAACCTGAATAGCCCCATCCAACCGAAAAACCCCACTGCCATCAAGTCAATTCCCACTGAGAGTAACCCTGTAGGACAGAGTAGAACTGCCCTATAGGGTTTCCAAGGCTGTAATGTTCATGGAAGCAGACTACCATATCTTTCTCCCATGGACTGGCTGGTGGGTTCAAACCGCCAACCCTTTGATTAGCAGCCAAGTGCTTAACCACTGTGCCACCAGGGCTCCAAATAGCTCCATAGCTATTTTTAAAAAATTGAATTTGTAGTTGTGTGAACATGTTAATTATCAGCTACTTGGGAACTATCTCCATACTTCCAGAGTTACAGTCATGGGGAGAGATGGATTAACCGTATGCACCGGCTTGCATTGAGCAAAGTAAGCATGGGCTTAATTGTATTTACTTGTTAATCTGTGGTGAGCAATTTCACATAGGTCTCACCATGTCTTTGACGTGGTGGGGGACAGGTGAAATTGTGTACCGCAGATTGGTGGGAAGGTATAATTGGGCCCGTGCATACCTTGCTTATTAATAGGGTAATCCGGCCCTGGTCGTGGGTTCCTGGTACCTATGTTAATAAATTATGATATGCCCTCCCCACCTTGGGCATCTTTTGTGGGATTAAAAAAGGGTATCTCACCCTAGATGGCCCAATTAGAGACTTCATCAAGAATTTGGGATTGGGAACAATTAAGCCCAGGAGATATCGGTGGCTCCATTTCCACCAAGTGGCTGAGGAGGTGAAGAAGACTGGAGTGCAGTGAGATATACACAGAAATGTCAAAATAAGAGTCCTGCCCATACAGTTCCCTGATTCTGGGTTATTCCTTTGGCCCAGCTGTGCCCCTGCTCTGGGGGCATCCCATGAGAATCCCTGAATCCTTATAATAGCTTTTCAGATTCAGGGATTTTTCTTCTGGCAACCAACACAGTCCATGTGAAGTAACGAGGACCCTTTGGGGAGCATGGGGAGGTGGCTGAATGTATGAAGAGCCACAGCTCAGTGGGTGACCAATTGACCAGCATTCTAGAGATCTGGTTCCACTCTCACTAACTGCGAGGGTCCAGGCAAGTCACTAATCATTAGTAGTTTCTGTCTTTATAAAATGAAGATAATAGTATTTGACCTTGCAGCCCCACACAGCTGCTGAAGGATGAAATGAGATTCTGTAAATGGAAGAGAAGCTGAAAGACTTAGAAATGGCAAAAACACGGGGAAGTAAAGTGACTCCAAACTCTGTAGGCCATTGGCCAGTCAGCACCCCTGCCCAGGCTCCTGGGTCCCAGGGCTAAGGCAGGGCACAGGTGTCTACTGTGTTGGCCACTGCTGAGAGAGTACCTAGGAGAGGGCCAGTGGAGTGGAGGGTCAGAAACCAAGTTGTACTGAGGGAAGGAGTAACTGGGAAATGAAGTAGAGCAGCCAGTTGTTTCAAAGAGCTATAGGAAAGTACTAGATGATATATGTTTAGTGTTATTCACAGCTTCATTATGTATAATAGCAAAATATTAGAAAAACCTTAAATGTCCACCAATAGTGAACACTTATAAGAAATAGGAAATTCTTTATACAGGAGTTTAGAATAATCTCCAAGGTGTAGGTAAATATATAAAGCAAGATGCGGAAGAATGTGAGAACATTACTGCTGGGTATAAAAAGGGAACCAAACCAAACCTGTTTCTGTCGAATCGATTCCAACTCATAGCAACCCTATAGGACAGACTAGAACTGCCCCATACGGTTTCCAAGGAGTGGCTGGTGGATTTGAACTGCTGACCTTCGGGTTAGCAGCTTAACCACTGTACCACCAGGGCTCAATAAAGGGGAGGGGAGTATATAAATGCATTTTCTTATATTTGCATAAAATATCTCTGGAAGGATATACAAGAAGCTGCTCAAAATTGTTGCATATGGAAAGGGAACTGTGGATAATGAGAACTAGCAAAAGAGACATTTTATTGTACACCGCTTTGAACCTCTTGAATTTTGAAAAGGGGAGTAAATGTATTTATTTTTCAAAAGATAAATAGAACTAAAAAAGGAAAAAAAAAATGAGAGGTGGGGGAGATAGATGCGCCTGTGTCCCTAAAATACAATTCCCTTTTAGGTGCATTAAAAAGAAAGGCGATGAAAGAGTCTTATGAAGAAGGAAGAAACAGTAACTGAAGAGGGCACGGGGTAGAGGAATGTTTGTTTTTAAAATGTGAGAAAACCGAGCCTTTTCACAGACGGAGCAGAGTTGGTAGGTGAGGAGAAGCTGTAGTTATTGAGAAGAGAGGGAATGATGAGCACAGCATGGTCCTGGAAACGGAGGGCAGGTGGGGTGAAGGGCATGTGTACAAGGTTTGGCTTTCAGTGCCATAAGAGCCTGCACCCTCTGAGACAGGAGTTGGGAGGATGGCTGGGGACAAGCAGTTGTCTAGGTGTCTGTATTCATTTCCTTGGGCTGCTGTAACAAATTACCACAAAGCGGGTGGTTTAAAACAACAGAAATTTATTCTCTCTCAGTTCTGGAGGCTGGAAGTCCGAACTCAGGGTGTTGGCAAGGCCATCTCTCTGAAGGCTTTAGGGGAAGATCCTTCCTTGTCTCTTCCTGCTTCTGGCAGCCCCAGGTGTTCCTTGGTTTGTGGCCAGCACAACTCCACTCTGCCTGTCATCACATGGTATTCTTCCCTGTGTGTCTCCCCATGTCTCTTATTGTAAGGTCCTCACATTAACTAATTACATCTGCAAGGACTATTTCCAAATAATGTCAAGTTTACAGGTACTGGGGGCTAAGACTTAAACATATCTTTTTTTTTTTTTTGGCTGGGGTGCGGGGGCAGCGGTGGGTGCTAAATCAATCCCTAATAGTGTAGAGGCAGAGACTGAGTGGCTAGATACAGAAACCTATTTAGCCTAGCTCAAGCATTTTCCAGTTCTGGAAAACTTCCCAGAACCCTTTTGCAAGGGAGGTAGGGATAGAACTCATGAGGACAATGACAATTCATGAGGCAGATATTCTCTTTCTCTCCAAGGGCCTACTAAGACCCCTGGTAATCGGTATCTGCTCCATGTCTCTGCTACTGCTGCCTACCAGCTCCTCAGCTCCCTCAGAATGGACACATGGCTGGAAAAAGCTACCAGCTCTGAGCCCTCATGGCTTACAGCTCCAGGGCTCAAGACCATCTAAGTGACTCAGCCTCCATGACTCAATTCCAAATTCTGAGGGATGCCAGCGTTTGGGTCAGCCATCCACCCATATTCTAGTCAGCTGTGGTGAGGAGAGCAGGGTCGTAGGATCAAAGCAGCTGCCCCTCAAGTTGATGGGTGAGGTGTTTTTTTTCTTCCCCTGCCCCTTCCTCCCCAGAAGTGGACAGCTCTAGAATACTAGGTGTATATATGTGGGGAAGGAGTTGAAGAAATTCATGTTTGATGGCTTCTATTTTCTTGATGAAGGTGAAGACAAAGCCGTTTTCTAAGTGTGAGGGAGCAGGGGCTAGGTGGGGATCTTTAAGAGTGTGGTAAATGGCCAAGACCAACACTGAGGGCAGCTGCAGAGGCTGTTGAAGCAATTGAGTTGCTCACCAGGGCCAGGGAGACTGGCAGTTGGCCTCAACCTGAAATCAAGCCAAACCTGTTGCCATCAAGTCAATTCTGACTCATAATGACCCTACAGGACAGAGCAGCACTGCCCCATAGTTTCCAAGGAGCAGCTGGTGGATTCGAACTGCAGACCTTCTGGTTAGCAGCTGAATTCTTAACCACTGTGCCACCAGGGCTCCACAGTTAGCCTCAAGGGGCACAATTAAGTTTTAGTTCCCCTGGTAGGTGACTATGAATCCATGTAAACACCTCTGGAGAAACCCCAGAAATAGTTATGTAGGGAAAAATAAAGGAATTCCTGCTAGTAAATGCAGTGGGGTTTGGTGCCACTGGTCTTCTTTTATAATCTGGGGGGTGGGGGGAGGTGGTTTGAAATCTGGACATATGGGGTGGGACAGTTGTGTCTCTTGGTAAACCAAACTCCAGCTGAACTTGGTGGTTCGCTGTACCACAGCCGGCATCCTGTAGGGTAGCCATTCCCACAGGGAGAGGCAGGCTCGCCCACCTACAAGGGGCCAAGCAGGGTCCCCCCAATATGAACTCCCTGGTGCTCTAGGTTGTGTGATCAGACCCCATCTCTTATTTATATGGCCTTTTCAGTGTTCAAAGCACCCAATAGATGTCGTTTGGGCCTCACAGTAGTCTCGGGATGTAGGAAGAGCAGGTACTATCTTTCCCACTTAACAGATGAGGAAGCTAAGATTCTCAGAGGTTGAGGATTTTGCCCAAGTTCACATGGCTGGTAAGTGATGTCAAGTCAAGATGAGTCCAGGTCGCCTCACTCCACACTCTGGGCTCTTGCTCTAGCACTACACCCACCCACTCCGTGCTCTTGGTGCACAGACAGCTGAACAGCCTCCTCAGAGAACTTCCACCCTCCCATGTCTTTCCAAGGACTGGTGAGGACTGCTTGGGTCTGAGTGCATCACCATAAATCCAGATAACGGCGGCATCCAGGAGGAACCCAGGCAGAATTATTTGGTTTCTTGTCTGTGCTTCCACAGCACTTTGCTCATTCTTTTTCTCCTTTATTTTATATCTCCAGGGCCCACTTAGCACAGAGCCTGGCATGGAGTTAAGACCTCTTAAATATTTATTGTATAAATTAAAAAAAACGAACAAAAAACCAAAAAGATGTTTCTGTAATCTGTGCTTCACTAACTTAAGGTGCTAATAAGTTCATGTTATTTTCTCTGCAGCTTCTCCCCTTCCCTGTGAATTGTCCTCAATTTCTGGGGCTCAGTTAGTCCAAGCTGAGGTCTTTCCAACTCCCCAGAGATAAAGCTGTGAAGTCCCAGCAGAAGACACTACTGCTGTGTTTGTTGTCACATGGTGTCACTGTTGTTAACTGGCCACAGGCCTATAGGCTTGTTGGTGGCATGGATCTTGGAGGGACAATCCTGTTCCCTCAGTGAACGGCCTTGCTTGAGTTCCCACAGTTGCAGCTATTAGGACTCAGCTCTTTGAGTCTCATGTAGTCATATCCCAAGGTGCCAGGTCCTTGGGATTGCTGATCAGCTGTAACCCACCTCTTGTAGACTCAAAGCAAGACCCATCTTTCTTTCCCAGGGATCCACACCCTTTCTAACTCTTGAAACTAAACGGTTTCATCACACCAGAAAACAGAGGCCTCTGCCCACCTCTTACGGTCTAATTAGGCCCCAGGGGATTCAGATCTTCACCACACAAAAGGTCTGATTATGTATCCTCCTTTCTGGAGGAGGTAACTAACCTTCAGAACCTAAAACATGATTTATCTTGATTATATCATGATTTATCTGCTGGCATCTAGGACTTTTCTCCTGCCTAATTATTGCTAGGGGGCAGTCGTGGTTCAGTGGTAAATTCTTGCCTTCCATGCCAGAACCCTGGGTTCAATTTAACACCCCACCTCTCTACACACATAGGTTAGATCTTCAGTGGGGCATTTTGCTCCACTTCTTCTATAGTCTTTACCATTCTCTAGGAGCAGGGTGGCGAAAGTGGTTTGTGTTTGGTTGCTAACCAAAGGGTTGGCAGTTGCAATCCACCCAGTGACTCCATGGAATAAAGGCCTGGTGTACAGCTTCCATGAAGATTACAGCCAAGAAAAGCTTATGGAACTCAGTTCTACCCTATAACACATGGATTGCCATGAATCAGCGCCGACTCAACAGCATCTAACAACAACCACCATTCTCTAGTGTAAATACCTGTTTACGAGTGTGTCCCCCCGTTGTAAACAGTGCAGTCCTCACAGCAGAAGTCAGATCTTACTTACCGACGAATCCCGAGTGTGTCTCCCCACTGTAAACAGTGCAGTCCTCACAGCAGAAGTCAGATCTTACCCACGAATCCCTGGCATCCAGCAGAGGCTCAGGCTTACAGTAGCAGGTGCTCAGGAAATGCGTGTGAATGAAGGCAGCGTTGACTAGAAACTCTCAGAGGCATCCACCGGTGCTTATTCAATGTAGTCCAGGACAGATGGCAGTGGTGTCACTAGGGCTGGTGTCACCCCCCTCCCCCATGGACCTCCTCCCATATCAGGCCATACAGAATCCTTAGTAATGTTTTTTTACTAATGTTACTCGTAAACTGTAATTTCCGCATATCATTCCTTCTTTCCTTTAATTAGTACTTCATTCTCAGAAAAGTTATTCATATAGTTTCACAAATACTAATTACCACAATATTGTAGCTAAAACACCAGAAAATTTGACAAAATCAGCGACTACAAAAATACCAGCAGCAATGAAAACAACAGCACGTGCTTGTAGCGAGTACAGTTGAAACCATGTGATTCAAAGTGTCACTGTAATTGGGTAATAATGACAGCTCTGACCTGAGCACGTCAGGAAGTTCAAAAAGTAGATCAGCATAGAGTCTTAGCCTTGTAGGTACGTTGATACATGTAAGCTGGGCTTATGAAAAATGTTTTTGTTGTTATAACTATGGGGATATTTTTTTAGATAGTCATTTTGGTGTCACCCTGACAGTGTCACCCAGTGGGTCCAAACCCCCACACTCCCCTAGTGATGCCAGTGATGGGTGGTCCAGTGATACGTGGTTCTACCCGAGACTGAAACATAAAGGAGATTGTCTTACAAAAGCTCATGTCCCAGTCAGGGGCCCTGATCCTGGGCCAAGGGCAAGAAAAGGAAAAGGTCTTTGCCTGACTGGGGCCACGAAGCCTTGCAGCGGGGCAAGAGAGAGGAGACCTGGGAATGGATGTGACGACAGGAGGAGAGCCATAGAGTGGCTCTGCTCCTTTCCCAAGGAAGCAGATGTGACATTGCTTAGAGCTGGGAACGGGACATGCTTTTCTAAATTCCTGGTGTTGTGTGTCACTCTCAAAGAAACGCTCATACTACAGAAAGCAGGAGACACATTTGTGGTTACTCAGACTTTTTCCAAGGAGCTCTGGTTGCACAGTAGTTAAGCACTTGGCTGCTAACCAAAAGGTCAGCGGTTTGAACCCACCCAGTGTCTCCCAAGGAGAAAGACCTGGTAATCTGCTTCCGTAAAGATTATAGCCTAGAAAACCCTATGGGGCAGTTGTACTCTGTGCTATGAGTTGGAACCAAGTCAACGGCCACAGGTTTTAGACTTTTTCTAGACATTAAAAAGGTGTCATCAATTTCCATTCTGAGATGTTTCTTTCTACCTCTATATAGCCCCATTCCTAACCTGTCTGTGAGCTCTAGCACAGCATGCCTAGGTTTACTGGGCAACCAAGAAGATGCCTGAAGTAGTGCCTGGCGCACAGTAGTACTCCCCAAACCAAACCCACGGCTGTCAAGTCGATCCTGACTCACAGTGACTCTGTAGGATTTCCAAGACTATACATCTCCATGGAAGCAGACTGCCACGTCTTTCTCCCATGGAGCGGCTGGTGGTTTCGAATGACCAACCTTTTGGTTAGCAGTCAAATCACTTTAACCACTGCACCACCAGGGTTCCTTAGTAGGTACTTGGCACAGGTTTAATGCAAGAACTCTCCACGGGCCCACGGACATGCAGTGGACACCCCATCCTGCTGTTTCCAGAAGCAGCCCACCCCGAAGCGTTCCACAGCCCACCCTCCATCTCACAGGTTAGAAGAGAACGGAGCCGACGCTCTACAGCCACTTCCTTATTTATTGTTAGCCCTTGTTCTGAAGACACTTTTCCTGAATTCAGGGAATTAAAACAAACAAAGAGAAAAATGACCTGAGAACAGCTGCTGTGATTTCTTAGCTTTGATTAAGTGCATTCACCTTGATGTTGACACAGAATAACTACTGCAGGAATATTTTTTTCTTAGCACGTTTATTTCATTATGGTTTTACAAGGTTTCCACCAGAAAATACACAGGTTTCATCTTTCTCTTGGAAACCGGCTGAACAGTGGTCCATTTTAACAAAATAATGATGTAAAATTGTAAACATTTTCCATCATTAAATTCAAAGCCTGATTCATCTGGCGGTAGGGAACATTTAACTTCTCTTTAAAGAAATATCTGAATACTTAAAATAGTAATGGGTTCAATCTTTATATTAAAAGGAATGGGATTTGTTTAGATGAGAAACAGCTCTCAGCTTTGTGGATTCGGAGCCAACCCTTCAGGAGGGTTTGGTAAAAGGCTTACTGCTCCGCCCTCTGACTCTGCAGTAAAAAATCGCTCAGCTGCTGAATATCTGGATCAAAGGCACTCTTGTCAGTTAATAAAGTTCATGGAAACGCCCATTTGCCAATGATGGCAACCGGCCTGTAGGTCTGGGGACACTGCCAAGTGGCCATATGCTGGTTTCTGAGACACTCTTGCTCTGGGTTGTTTTGGGGACATTTGGGCTGGTCGCTCTTCTCGTGAAAGGGCAGACGCCAGGGAGAGGCCACTGCTTTGGTGGGTACGTGCGAGACCAGTGTAGGCATATTCTGGCTTCACCAGATGCTGCTGCTGTTTCCCACGCTCCCCATTGTGCTGAAGCCCATGCCAGCTGTTCAGGAGGGGCCTGCCTCCTTGCCTTCCAAGACAGTGGTTCTGCTCTCCAAGGTTAGCTTTCTAAGAGCAAATCACACCTGGGCCCAGGGTTCTGAGTCCAACCCCACCCACAGCAGAGGTGTGGCCTTCCAGTCGGGAGGCTTAGATTTTCTTCCTGGCCCCGCCACTTATCCACAGAGTATCACTGGCAGGTCAGTTTTCTCATTTGTCAACTAGAAAAGTTCTAAGACTCTTCCAGCCTCATTCCCTGACCTTCTACCTTCCACACCGGTGGAGAGAGAATCAAAAGATCCCAGAAGGCATTAGTCAGGCTGCCAGTGTAAGGGAGAAGCAGACAGCAGGTGGTCATGAAGACCCTCCCACGGTGGGGCCTGGGTACTCAGTCTCAGCAGGGAAGGCAGTCTGCCTCAGGGGGACAGGAAATAACAGTGGAGATCAAGCCCTAGTCTCCTAGTCACAAAGCCTGGAGTTGTGTAATTCCAGATTGTCAAAGCTGGGGGAGGCTTCAAAGGGCATCCAGGGCTCATGTTCCAGAAAGGGAAACCAAGGCCCAGAAGGGAAGTGACTAGCTCTAAGTCCCACTGCAAGTTAATGAAGGAGCTGGGATGACAACACAGGTCTCCTGGCTCCCAGTCCAGGGCTTTCTTTCCACCAGACCCCACTGCAAGAGGGACAGGCCTATCTTCTGAGGTGTCCAGGGACCAGGGGAGGCAGGCGGGGCTGTGGCTCTGAGCAACCTTCAGCTGCTGGGAAGGAAGAGTCAGATAAAAGTCTAAAATGTAGACTCCAAATCCTTGCTACTCAGAGTGTGGTCAGAGGCACAGCAGCTTGGGCATCAGCTGGGAACGTGTTAGAAATGCAGAGTCTCAGGCCCCTACAAACGGAATCTGCATTTTAACAACATCCCCATGCATTTCATTTGCACGTGGAAACTGAGAAGCACTAAGCTGAACTTGCCTCCTCTGCCCTCCAAGGATGCACCCTCCTCAGCTCAGGGAACACCCGGTGCATGGGGCACCGTTCCTGAAGCTGAAGCTGTAAGGCATGCTAGAGGCCCCAAGGCATCCAGTCCCAGGAGGTGCTCCCTGGTGTCACCTCACAGCCTCCAAGCCTTTGGGACCCATGCCCCAGAGCCCACATTCCTCTAATGAGCCTTCCCCAGAGAGAACAGTGGGGATGAAAAAGGGGAGGCATTTCAGACTCCAGGAGAGTCTGACAGGCTCTCTCCTCTGAGTGAGAGCAGCAGCAGGTTGCCTCAAATACTGTCACTCCCTTTACCTGCTCACACACCTGTGGATCGGCACCAGCACCTGCCTCCTGGGCTAAATTTGCACAGCTGACTGCCCTCCTCCAGCAAGCATTATGGCCAGCAGCCAGCCATGGACACACTGTATATGAATTTGAATAGGTCGGTTTTGAAAAATTTGGAAGTAACCATGCTTTGGAGGTGGTTCAGCTCCAGCGAGAGCCCTGAGCAGGGAGGTGGAGTGTCCACCCCACAGCCAAGCTTCCTACAAGCCTTGGTTGAGTGGGGTTGGGGTCTGCGGAGGAGCCCAGGAACTGAGGCTGCATGCTGGCTTGTTGGGTGACTTCAAGGCTGCCGTCCTCCCGGGCCTCAGCGACAATACTCCCGCTCAATGCTCGCCATCAGCTCCTCTTCTGAGTGGTCATACAAGATGGCCGACTGCCTCTCAGGCCTCTTGTGACTGCTGTTTGGGGTTCTGTGGGTGAGAAACAAGGACAGGGATGTTAGTAGGCAAGATGTCTCCTTCAAACTTGCCATGTCTACAGGTCACCCACAATGGCCCTTTACAGGTCTCTTATCCATCTTAAAACCTCTGCCAGTTCCCAATGCCCTGGGGGCAACTTCTATGTCTCTTAGCCTAACATGGAAAACATGGTCAGGCCCCTGGCTGCTTCTCTGGCTTCATTTCCCACTACATTACCTGCCAAGACCTTACACCTTAGTAGAAAGCCAGGCCATGCAGTGTTAAGAGTGTGATCTCTGGAGGTGGAACACAGGAGTTCGAATCCCAGCCCTGTCACGTACTAGCTCAGCGAACGTGGACAAGTCACTGACTCTCTGAGCATCATTTCTCTCTTTCTCTAAAATGGAGATAATGACAATGCTTTATTAATAGGTTCATTCTGAGAAGCAGATAAGAATGCACAGAGAGCGTGCGGCATAGAATCTGGCACGTCGTATAAGCCCTTAATAAACGTGAACTAGTATTACAACGGTCATTTGCCTGATTTAATCCCTGGGCCTGTATCTCTCTGGAGAGTCTCACCAGGAGCTGCTGTGGTAGGACAGATTGGGTGTTCTTGGATTCCTCCACCCCTTCAAACAACTGAGGTGTGACCGACAGCAGAGTTCTTGTTCCCTGCTGCCTGAGCTCCAGAAAGTGACTGCACACTAGCCTGGATTCTTGCCTGCCCATCCTCCTTTGCTAAACCTTCTGCAATTTTCCATGGCTGGGGACCTTTTCTCGAGGGACAGAGCTTTGTATTTAAAGCGGGAGCTGTGTCTGGAAAATCAGCGGGGACTTAGAGAAACATGAGAGCTGTGAAGGTTTTGGGGGCCTAGCTGGAGTCAACAGAAAGAACTTACTCTGAGACACTGCTGCTCTCTGGGTGGTCTTCAGTGCTCTGTTTTGGGGTCACCTTGAGAAGGATAAGCAGAAGAGGCATCAGAAGGTTGTCAACAGTGTAGCCTGCCTTTCTGGCTTCATACTGACTGAAAGATGATGGCCACTATGTTCAACCCCGGACTGAAGAAAACTCAGAGCTGGAAAGCTTCTTTCAGACTGCTAGTTTCATCTGCTCATTTTACAGGTGAGAAAACTGAGGGGAGTGGCTTTACAAAGCTCATGCAGAGAGCAAGTGGCAGAGCCAGGATTAGACTCCCTGCCTCCTGGACTGCTTCTTGACAGGATACCACCCTGTCTCTCACCACAGTCTAGGCATTTCTCTGGGGAATCCTGGGCCTACTACTTATATTTTATGAGTCTCAGTTCCCCCATCCATAATATGGGGAAAAATATAATACAAGGTGGTGACATGTTAAGAGGACAGACAGTAAGTGTTCAGATAAGGGAACTGTAAGCTCCGTTAGGCAGGAGCTGTGTTTGGCTTGACACTGCGTCCCTGGTGCTTAGCACAGCACCTGATACGTAGCAGGTGCTCAGTGACTATGTGCTGAATGGAGGTGAGGATGACTGTACCTGGAGAGGATCAGGAAAGACTACACACAGTGGTGTGATTAAAATGTGTGTGCACACACGTGCGCGTGCACACACATGCACACACACATACTTTCCTCTATATCCTAACTTTGGAAAATGATGTTTTGACTGGAAACTAAGGCTAAGGACAAAAGGAACTGTACATAAGCACTGTGCTCTAGACGGCAAAGTTATTTCACATGGGGGTACGGATTAACAGTTCTGAAACGGCTGTACTGGGGTTGAACAAATAAGTACATGAATGGAAGATGGTGGGAGCCAGGGTTTTCACTGCTAGAGAAAAACTGAAAATAGGTAAGACAGAAGGAAGGCCCATATGGTACTAGGTTACAGTTGGAGACATTAATATGAACTCAAGTTTAGCATAATATAGATACAGACGAAAAGAACCAGAAGTAGAAACACGTGCGTATGCGTGGGTTAGTATACATACATATTTCTTAGCTCTGTCCGCTGAGAGGGTCTACAAGTAGTGACACCCCAGTGGCAACGAGCATAACCAGGGTCCAGATTTGGGTTTTTAATACTATTCTCCATTAAGAGGAACCTGAGCTTCTTGGAGAAATGGCTGATTCTATGGTTGCGGCAGGTAATATACAAGATGGGCCTGCAGCATCTTCTAGTGCCAGAAAGTAAGGAAGTGCTCAAAAACAAAAGGATGAGCGCAGGTCAAAGAGACACAGGAGCCACCCTGAAAGCGCTCCCAATGGCCACAGCTGAGATAACTTGAGCAACAACATAAATAACATAGTATTGGATTATAACCCAAAGTATAAAATAAATATTCATGAGTCTGACCCCTTCGGTCAGGCTGCGCTTAGTAACTTGCTTCCAAAGAGAATACGAGGAGGAGGAAAACCTGACAAATGCTACCTCAGCCAGGTGGTCAAGGCTAACATCAACAGTGATAAGTCACGTGGACAGCACGTACCCGTGACATGATGTGGTGAAAATGGCACTTCACCTCTTCCTCCCCAAACCCATAACTCCAGTCTAACTATGAGAAAAACATCAGATTAACCCAAATTTAGGGACATTCTACAAAATATTTGATCAGTATCCTTCAATAGTACCAAGGTCATCAAAGACAAGGAATGTCTTAGGAACTGTTAGAGACCAGTGGAGACTAGGGAGACAGATAACCACATGTAAACTAGTATCCTGGATGGGATCCTGGAGCAGAAAAAAAAGGCACTGGGGAAAAATGGGTGAACTACGAAAGAAGTGTGGCGTCTAGTTAACAGTAACATACCAATGATGTTTCTTAGTTGAGACAAAAGTGCCACAGAAACTCCAGATGTTAAGCATAGGGGAAGGTGGGTGAGAGGAGCAGAGGGAGAACTCCGTCCATCTTGGCAACTCTTCTGTAAATCTAAAACTCTTCTAAAATAAAAAATTGATTTTTCAAAAGGCATTCCAGATAATAAAGACTACTACATTTTTCAAGTAAAAAAAGGTAGAGGAGGCTTTGAGGTATGACAGTGGCACTAACCTGCATGTCTGGAGGCCATGTCCTGGCTGTGCAACCTCGAACATGTATAACCCCAGCTTACCTATGCGCAGCCCTTTGTAGTTCACAAAAGGTTTTCTGATGCACTATATCCTTAATAAACAAACAAACAAAAAAAAAACCAAACCTGTTGCTGTTGAGTCGATTCTGATTCACAGCAACCCTAAGGACAGAGCAGAACTGCCCTGTAGGGTTTCCAAGAAGCGACTGGTGGATTAGAACTGACGACTTTTTGGTTAGCACTCAAATGCTTAACCACTGCGCCACCAGGGCCCCATACCCTTAATACAAGCTGTCAAATAGGCAGAGCCGGGTTTACTATAGCCCTGCTTTACTTACAGAGAAACTGAAATCCACAGAGAAGAGAATTCCCGAAGTCAGATAGCTAATACACGGCACTGTTTGTCAAGTCTTCTGATTCTAAATCCAAGGCCCTTTCCACACTGTTTAACTTTGCAAGCCATATCTCTTTCCTGAGTGCTGTATTTTCCATCTGTAAAGTGAGGTAGTTAGACAACAGGACCTCTCAGAAATGTCTACCAAAATACCTCTAACGGCCTGGGAGGGAGTGTGCACCAGACCAGGGCCCCCAGGGCAAAGGGCCTCTGTCAGCTGCAAGCTTGTTCTTTTTTTTTAAATATTATCTTCATTTAAAATTTTTACACCAAATTTGCATTCTATTCTTTAACATATCCATTTCACTTGAAAATAATGTTTTTCTAAGAACATACATTCACAAAAATAGGTTTCTGTCTGTACACATTACTATGTATATGCAAAAATGACTGAATGTAGTTTTGAAGCACAAGCCGGAGCTAGTCTCAGGGAAAATTCTGCTACCCCAGCGTTCACTTTAGAGCTCTTTGAGGGCACCCCCAGAGAAGGCAGGCACCCCCTAGAGAAGCCCTGGATTCTGTGTGCGTTCTGTGTATGTAGCCTAATGTTGTCCAGAGTGATTATCACCAAAGAGTCTGTAACTGGCCTGGGAAGCCAAATGGTCTCTTATTAAAACCAGTGCTCCAGGAAGACAGGCCTGGCTTACCCTGTGGCTTTGACACCCGGCACACTGCCATGTCCCCTTGAAGTAAGAGTTCCCTGGTTTGAAACACACAGGATAATATGGTCTCTAAATTCCCGCCTAGCTCTGACAGTCTAGCCATCTCTTGGAGACCTTTTATTCTGAAAAATACAACCCTAGTAGCACATTTAAAAATATGGATGCCTGAGCCCCACCTCCAGAGAATCTGATTTAACTGGTCTTAGGTGGGTCCCAGATGCCTATTGATATATTTTAAGCCTCTCAAGTGATTCTAATGTGTGGCCAGGGTTGAGAACCACAGGTCTATATCTAGACTTGACACTAGTCAAACACAACTGGTGAGTCCGTTAACAGCAAAATACTTGTCCTGGTGAGAGTGCTTCGCCAAAACATCATTACGTCTAGGTGTGAGCATAAGTGCTGTTTGCTTCTAAAGAGTGTGCTCAGGGACGCTGCTGCTTCAAGCCTCACCTCAGGGGGAGAAAGCTATTATTTCATAAGGCTTCCCATGTACCAAGTGCTATACTAGACATTTTACATACCAGGAGAATGAATAAAAGAGGGTAGGGATGGATGATATACCATGAGCTGCCACCACTATTGATATAGTAAGAGGGATTGAGATTTGGATCACAGGAAGCATAATTACTGGGTACAAGGCCTTCATCATCAACATCATCATCAACACCATCACTATACTCCTCTACATGTACACTATCTCTTCACCTCGAAATGCCCCTCCACTTCTTTGTACCTATAGAACCAATCTCCACTTAGAGCACAGCTTCAGTTCCCTCCTCTGGGATGGTGCTCTGGCTTCCCTGGGCAGAGCTGGTCCCGCCCGCTCTGCTCCCACTTCCTTTTGTACCTTCTTCGGTTATTGCTCTGACCATGTTAACACCGTAATGACTGGTTTTCTTGACTGTCTCCACATCTCTGACTATCAGCCCCACAAGGACAGAGGCCGTGTTGTGATCTATCTTTGTGCTCATCGCCTGGTACGTAGGAACTGCTCGGGCAATGGTTGTTACTGAATGAGTTAATACACGTGGTCCTCCTATCATTCCTGCTAGGAAGGGCAGGCATTATTAGCCAATGTTTCACCGACGAGAACATCGAGATTCAGAGAAGTTCAGTGATTGTCTTGAGGTCACACAACTATTGATAAAAATGTATAATTTTTTACCCAATAATCCCACACACTTCCCCCTACCTCACAGTATTTAGAACTTAGAATGGTTTTAGCCTGAGAAGTTTTAACTCAGAAATCCTCAGACTTGTAAGTACTGTAATACACATATTGCAGTAGTTTTACTTCTTATTGAAGTGTTTTTGTCACCAGGTTCCAATGGTTGCTATGTGAGGGGAGCTGGTGGTGGGGAGGGGTATTTCCATCCTCAATTTGAAAGACCAGTTAAGAAAAGATAAACTGCAGTAGCTACAGATCACTGGCTGTCAGTACTGACTGAAGTGCATCATCATTAAATACTGACCTTTCATTAAAGCAAAATTCCCAACACTGGCTTTGCAATGTATCTTCAGTGACCCCTCAAAAAAACCTATTGTCGTTGATTCGGACTCACAGCCACCCTGTAGGACAGAGCAGAACTCCCTCATAGGGTTTCCAAAGCTGTAATCTTTACAGAAGCAGACTGCCACATCTTTCTCCCACAGAGTGGCTGGTGGGTTTGAACCTCCCACCTTTTGGTTAGCTGCTGAGTGCTTAATCACTGTGCCACCAGGGCTACTGAGAAATTATAATTTTATTTCAAAAATAAATATAAAATCAAAGAAATCTCAAAGTGATGCTGAAATTACACCAATGTTAAGAATTCCAATGTTAGGCTCTTGAGCACACGGGAGAGAGGCTGGAGCATCTATCTCCACTGAGCAGCGCTTACAGCTTTGGAGGAGGGGGACCGGCTCCCACACAGGGCAGCATAAAACCCTTGATTTGCATTGACTGATCCTTGATTACTAATGATGTTAGGTACATTTTCACGTATTTGTTGGTCATTAAGACTTCATTTTTTATGAAGTGTCCATTCACATATTTTGCCTATTCTAATGGGTTGACTTTGATTTTCTTATTAATTCATGGGAGTTCTTTATATATCCTGAATTCTAGTCTTTTGTTGGATTTTGTACGTAACAAACATCTTCTACTCTATGGTTTCACTTTTCAATCTCTTTACAGAGTCTTTGATAGGCAGAAGCTTTTTTTTTTTTTTTTAAATGTAGTTACAGTTACTAGTCTTTTCTTTGATGGTGGTGTTTTGCGTGTCTTTTAGAATTCCTTCCCTATCCTAAACTCATGAAGATGTTTTTCTACATTATCTTCTAAAATATATTTCCAATTTTGCCTTTTAAGCAGGAGTTGATTTTTGTGTATGATGCAGTAGAGGTGCAAGTTCTTTTTTTTTCTGTATGGATACCCAACTATCCCAGTCCCCATTTACTGGAAAAAAAAAAAATCTATCCTTTTTCCTTACTGCTTTGCAGTGCTTCCTCTCTCATAAATCTAGGGCCCATATATGGACAGGTCTGTTTCAAGGACTCCCTCTATGTTCCAATCGTCTATTTGCCTAACCCTGTGCCAATAGCACAGTCCTGGGGGGGTGCAAATGCCAGACTACTGGACAACTAACTGAAAAGTTAGTGCTTTGAACCCACCTAGAGGCACCTCGGAAGACAGACCTGGCGATCTGCTTCCCAGAGATCATAGCCTTGAAAACCCCATGGAGCACAGTACTACTCGCAACACACGTGGTTATAAGTTGGAAATGACTTGATGGCAACTGGCTTGTGTTTGTTTTGTTTTGGTGACAATGCCACCCTGTCTTAATTCCTATGGCTTTAGAACAAACTTTGGTGTCTGGTAAGGCAAGTCTTCCCACTTTTTTTTTTTCCCCCTTCAACAATGTCTTAGCTATTCTTGGTTCTTTGCACTTCCATATATATGTATTAGAATCAGCTTGTCATATTTGGGGGAAAAGTCCTTGATGATTTTTTTGGGGTTGAAGCTGCAAGGAGCCCTGGTTGCACAATGGTTAAGCACTTGGTTGCTAACTGAAAATCTGGCAGTTTGAACCTACCAAGCCGCTTTGTGGGAGAAAGACCTGGGGATCTGCTCCTGTAAAGATTACAGACTAAAAAACTCCATAGGGCAGTTCTACTCTGTCACATGGGGTTGCCACGAGTTGAAAATCAACTTGATGTCACCTAACTATAACATTAAAACTACAGATCACTTTAAGGAGAACTGCAGACTTAAGATGATATACTTAACACACTTCCATCCAAATCCTTAAAAGTGACAGAAAAGATCATAAGCAAAAAAAGACAAATTCTTAACAGTACTGGAAGACAAGGTGTACCACTGGTGAACCAGAAATTATGAGCAGTTGATGAAGTATGGAAGACTGACTGGATTAGACTTAGGGAGGAAACCACAGCCCAAAACACACAAAGAGAAGATTGCTTAAAAAGCAGAGGAGGGGGCAACTCTGGAGTGCTCCAAGCTCAGAGGTGACAGACACCAGAAGCAGGAAAAGACCTTGAGGCAATTGTTAGATAGGACAGATCTCTAACACCTACCCCAGCTTGTACCAAAGGCCGGAGGCCTTTCCCCCAGGCTGGAGCAGTAAGGGCAGGTCCTGGGCAGAAGTGGAAGAGCAGCACACTGGTGGGGTCCCGGGGCTTTTTGTTTGTTTTCTTTTTCTCTTCCCAAGTTGGGAGCCCCTTCTGGCCGGGCAGTGCTGTGCAGCTTGGGACCTACCCCCTCGGCTTGCACAGACACGCAGAGGGATCCCCGAGGGCATTTCTTTTTCTGGGGTTTTTCTTTTTTTCTGTTTTTTTGGGGAGTTTTCTTGTTCTTTTTTTTTTTTTTAATTAATTTGTTTTGTTTTGTTTTCCCTCTTTTTCCCTTTTTGTCTTTCTTCATTACTCAGTTTCTCATCTCTCTATACCTTCCTTCTCTTCCTGTCCTCTGGATACCTGGCACTGAACACCTCTATGCCTCCTAGCCAGACTGTACTTCAACACCTGGGAACAACTTCCCCAGACCTCATAGCCGCACCGGTGGGATCCTGGGAGCTTTGCTGTTCTTTTTCCTCTCTAATTTTTATTTGTTCATTCTTTTCTTTTCTTCTTATTCCTCTTTTTGTTTTGCTCCATTTCATAGTCTCTCATCTCTCCACTCCAACGGCAAGCTCCCCTGGTACTCTTTTTTGTTTGTATGTTTTTGGCTTCTGTTCTTCTCTCCTCTCTCCCATACCCATCTTAGCTCCACACATCATAATCTCTCCCCTACATCCTGCCTACCCACACCGTGCGCTTAACATCATACCACCAAGCAGCACAGACACGGCCTACCGGAACCTGCCCTGCACTGATTACTGACCTGCCCTGGTGGCTGTAGTAAGTGCCACAAACAACCCATCCCAGCAACTCCTCTTCAGCTAGACCTGCCCTGCTATACCATATCTGAGCAACTGACCCTGCCAACTGGAGAAGGAGGCGAAAAGTATTATGTCCACAGATGAGCAAACAAAGAACACACAGCCCACCTGCTCAGACATAGCCAAATTAAAAAAAAGGACAAAACAAACAAATATACAATCAATAAGTGAGAAAAATAACTACTGAATGCCCCGCAGACAGCAGACAATATCAAAACATTTACAAAAACAGGACAGGACAGTTCCAGTAGGCATCCAAAATAAAACACCAGGTGACTTTCCAGTAGAAGAAAAGGCACTAGAACTACCTGATAGGGAATTCAAATCTCTAATACTCAGAATTATCCAAGAGTTGAAGCAAAGAGCAGACAAAAATGAGAAAAAAATAGACAAATTCATGGAAAAGGCAGACAAATTCATGCAAAATACAGATAAAAAAATGGAAGAATTCAGGAAAATAATGCAAGAACAAAATGCCAACATAAATTCACAACTAGAAATTATACACAAACAACAATTAGAAATCCAAAAGATAAACAACAAGATTTCAGAAATGGACAGTGTCATAGAAGGGCTGAGTTGCAGATTTGAAATGGTGGAAGATAGGATCAGCAGAATTGAAGACAAACACATGGATACAACTCTGTTTGAGGAAAATGAAGAGACCCTGAGAATTATGTGGGATACAATCAAAAGCAAAAATGTGCGAGTGATCGGAGTTCCAGAACGGGGGAGAAAACAGAAGACACAGAGAGGATCATTGAAGAACTGCTGACAGAAGACTTCCCCAATATCATGAAAGATGAAAAGCTGACCATCCAAGAAGCTCAACGAACCTCATACAGCATAGACCCCAAAAGAAAAATCACCAAGGCATATCATAATCACAATCGCTAAAACCAAAGACAAAGAATCCTGAGAGGAGCTCAAGAAAAACAGAAAGTCACATACAGAGGAGAAACAATAAGACTAAGCTCAGATTATTTGGCAGAAATCATGCAGACAAGAAGGCAATGGGATGACATACATAAAACCTTGAAACAAAAAAATTGCCAGCCACAAATAATATATCCTGCAAAACTCTTGTTCAAATATGATGGTAAAATTAGGTCATTTCCAGATAAATGGAAATTAAGGGGCTACGTAAAAACCAAACCAAACTTACAAAACTTACTAAAGGGAGTCCTTCGATCTGAGAACAAGCAATATCAGACCACAGGCTGAATATAGGACACAGGATTGTACTAGCCAGATACCAACCTAGGAAATGAACTCTTAAGGACTATTCAAAACCAAAAGAATTACAAAAGGGAACCAGTGAGGTTAATCCGTAAATGACAACAGCATCAGAGCAATAAAAGAGGGAATAAACAGTGTAGATATAGAACCTTCTAATGGAGAGTAAGTCAAGTGATACTGAGTAATAATAGACTGGTTCAAATCTAGGAAGATAAAGGTAAACTTCAAGGTAACCACAAAGAAAGTTAACAAACCTACTCATCAAAATAAAGAAAAACCAAAAGTCTCAGTAAAAACAAAACCTACAAAAACAAAATAAATGAAAAAAAAAAAATCCACAAACAAAAGGAACTCAGCACAGGAGAGTAAGAGGAACAAAACTGGAGGACATTATGCTGAGTGAAATAAGTCAATCACAAAAGGACAAATATTGTATGAGACCTCTACTGTATAACTCATGTAAAAGTTTACACACAAAAAGAAACAATCTTTGTTGGTTACGGGAGATGGGAGGAGTGGGGGGGAACTAAATAGATAAGTGGTAACTTTGGTGAAGGGTAAGACAGTACCCATTACTGGGGAAGCCAACACAACTTGTACAAGGAAAGGTCATGGAAGCTCCACAGACACTTCCAAACTCCCTGAGGGACTGAATTGCTGGGCAGAGGGCTGTGGGGACCATGGTCTCAGGGAACATCTAGCTCAATTGGCATAACACAGTTTATAAAGACAATGTTCTACATTCTACCTTGGTGAGTAGTGTCTGGGGTCTTAAAAGCCTGTGAGCAGCCATCTAAGATACTCCACTGGTCTCACCCCTTTGGGAGCAGAGGAGAATGAAGAGAAAAAGACACAAGGAAAAGATTAGTCCAAAGGACTAATGGATCACAGCTACCATGGCCTCCAGCAGACTGAGAGTCCACGTACAGCTAGATGGCGCCTGGCTACCACCACTGACTGCTCTGACTGGGATCACAATAGAAGGTCCTGGACAGAGCTGGAAAAGGATGTAGAACAGAATTCTAACTCACGAAAAAAGACCAGATTTACTGGCCTGACAGACTGGAGAAATCCCGAGAGTATGGCCCCTGGAAACCCTTTTAGCTCAGAGGTGAAGCCCCTCCCGAAGTTCACCGTTCAGCCAGGGATTGGACAGCTTCATAAAACAAAACAGGACTAATGAGGCACAGCAGTCCAAGGACAAGGACTAGAAGGCAGGAGGGGACAGGAAAGCTGGTGATAGGGAACCCAAGGTTGAGAAGGGACAGTGTTGACATGTCATGGGATTGTTAACCATTGTCATAGGGCAATATGTATACTAACTGTTTGATGAGAAACTATTTGTTCTGCAAACCTTCATCTAAGGTAAAAAAAAAAAAAAAAGAATTATCTATGTGAGATCAAATTGACCACAGCAACTCAAAAGGTTTGATGGGAAGCCTAGGGGACAGTGAGTTGAAGATAATGGTGATGGAATAATTTGGAAAAGGACAGTGAGAATAGCAGCACAACTGGAAGAATGTAATCAGTGTCACTGAATTCTACATGTAGAAACTTTCAAAATGGTGTAACTTTGGCTATGTATATTTTCACCCAAAAAAAAGGTCCTCGAGGTCGAGAAGGGAGAGTGTTGACATGTCGTGGGGTTGTTAACCAATGTCATAAAACAATATGGGTACTGACTGTTTAATGAGAAACTATTTGTTCTGTAAACCTTCATCTAAAGTACAATAAAAAATTTAAAAAAAATTAAGTACAATTTAAAAAAAAGAAGTGGAAGAGCAGCACCATGGGTGGCTGCTGACACCCAGGAAGTACAGGAAACCCTTTCCCAGAAACTAATTACTGCCACTTCTCCAGTAGCACATCCTGCCCCTCTTCTGCAATGACTGGGGCAGGCTACCATAGACAGATACACACTGAAGACTCCCCAAACATTTGGAGAAATCAATACCATGGAAGAGAGGCACTAAACTCATCACAAGACTTAAACCCAAGAATAGAGTTATTAGAGCAGACTGAAGGAGACTTAAAAGGATGTTAATAACAAGAATAAACAGCTATGAAAAATAACCACTTAGAGATCTTGGAAATGAAACATGATGGTAGAAATTAAAATCTCAACAGGTAGCCTGAAGAGTAACACAGACACAGCTGAAGAGAAAATTAATTACTGAGAAGATAAACTGAAGAACTCTCGGCACAAAACGACAATGAAATTGAAAAGTAAAAGAAAGAGAGAGAGAGACAGAGAATACTAAATAGATATAGAAGCTTCAACATTCACCTAATGGAATTTCTAAAAAATGTGAACAGTGACAATGTAGGTTGGGAAGAGAGACAGTCTGATGTGACTCTAGACTTCCCTGAGGAACCTGCAAGAAGAAAGGAAAGGCGGCTCCACACAGGAGTAAAATACACCAAGGAACCCTCTTTAAGTTAGCATTGGGGTGTTGTAAGTAAAGGAGGCGAAGTCCCAAACCTGCCGGCTGTCTGCCCTGATGTCCCAAAGAAAAGCTTGCTTGTCTGCAGATCTGCCCCACTTACATAGAGCTTGCAAAAGTCTTCTAGTTCAGGGGAAAAGACTTTTCGGTAAATAGACCTATACAACTGCAAAGAAACCGACTCCAGCTACATGTTCTAATCAACCAGTCCTTGGTTCATAAATACAAATGGTCATAAAATGACCAACAGACATTTGAAGGGGAATAAAACAGCATGAAAAGAAAAGAACAAGATGAGTTAAGAACACAACTGACCTTGGATAAAGAGAGATAATGCAGTGAACAGAAGAGAAATGCATAATATTCCATTAATATCCACATACAGTGAAACCTGTGTGAGTTGGAACTCGATGGGACTGCCTTGTTTTTCTGGGTCTCGCAAGTCTTCTGCCTTTGACAGGGTGCAGTCTTACTACTTTTCTATCACTCGTTTTAGTGGGACGTATTTGAGTATTCCTTCTCTGACAGGTTTTCGCCTTACATGGTTTCTTGCTTTTGCAGGTTTTACTGTAGATATTTGAGAGGATACCACATCACCAGGAATAGGTGAATTTGTTTAAAAAAAAAAAAAAAGGAGGGAAAGAAAAATCAGAGAAACAGGAGTTCCTGGGAATTAAAAATATGATTACTAAAACAGAAAATTCCATTGAAGGTCTGAATAACAAAACAGGAGAGGCTAAAGATCAAACTAGTGATCTGTGTAGCATCTAGAAAATAAAGCTAAAGATATATTTTAGAACACAGGAAAAGAAAGAGAAGGAAGGTATAAGAAAATTTTTAAAAATGGAAAATTGACTTAGAAGGTCCACCATTCATCAAATGGAGAAGTTCCAGAAGCTGAAAAGAAATAACCTGTATAAATGAAAAAAGTCTCATATCTAAATATATAGGTGAGATTTTAAAATACCAAGTGTCCTAGTTTGCTACACCTGCCATAACAAGAGACCACAAAGTCACTGGCTTCAAAGAACAGAAATTTATTTTCTCACAGTTTTGGAGGCTAGAAGTTGGAATTCAGAATACTGGATCTACGGGAAGGTCCTTCTTTGTCTATTTTCCCCTTAAATTTCCCTCACTGATTCTATGAGTGAGCCAATGTAAAAACCAAGGCCCCACGAATGATAGTAAGGATTGTGCCTTGTAGGTAAATGGGAGGCTCCAAAATTGACATACGCAATTGTTTGCTCCTCCAATTAAAATTCAAAATCAAGACAAAACACTCACTCTAAAGTCCTGTGCTCTTATTTCTGCGGTTCTCACAGATGTTCAACAGATGAGAACAGGGAAACATAGGGTTATAAGGGATAATCATAATAGCTTCTTTCATATCACCTCTCCTACTTACTACACAACTCTGAGGAACTTTCCCTGATCTTCCTCCTCCCCTCTCCCTGGCCTGGGTAGGTGGCCTTTCGTGTGCTTCCCTTTACCCTACCTTTACGTCTATGATTTCTCTTGGTGCTGTTTTGTAAACACTGGGGCATGCACCTGCCTCTCCAGCTAGACTGCAAGCTCCTTTATTTATCTGACTCCCCAGCACCATGCATGGGCCTGGTTCAGAGCAGACACTAAGCTGTGGGAGATGAGGTTTTCTGGAAGGGCAGTTGTACCTGTCCCGTGGGGCCTTTGAATGCCTGGCGTAGGGACCTTACTTATTCTGTAGACACTGTGAGCTTTTAAAAAAAATTTTTTGAAAGGTTTTTACCGTGCATGCTCAGCACATAATCCTATACTGCCGAGAGAAACGTACTTGGCTTTTGTCTCTGTGGAAAGCTGCTTATGTTCTCCCCAGATTGTCTTGTAAAGTCCTCTTCCATCCTCCAGTTTTGAGACTTAATCACACTGTTTAATCATTCACCATATATTTATTCAGCACCTCCACTGTGCCTAGCTACTGTGGAGATCCGCTCTCTACACTCTCAAGGTGCTTGCTGGCAATCTCACTAGAGAATTTAAATCTTAAGCACATTAAACAATTTGCAAAATATATAAGATCATAGAGTACAGTGGGCTATAAAATATTTGTGCAATAGGAGAGGGTGGTGTAGTATGGTAGTTAAGAGCATGCATTTTGAAAAAGAGAGAGAGAGACAAGGACTCAACTCCTCCTCCCACCGGCTGTGTGTCTCTGGGCAATTTTCTTAACCTTTCTAAGCATTGACTTTTTTATCTGTAAAGTAAGTTATTGTGTTAAATTATTTTTAAGTGATTACCAGAGTGCCTTGCACTTAACAAACCAAACCTGTTGCCATCAAGTTGATTCCAACTCATACCAACCCTATAGGACATAGCAGAACTGCCCCATAGGGTTTCCAAGGAGTGGCTGGTGGATTTGAACTGCTGACCTTTTGGTTAACAGCTGTAGCTCTTAACCACTGCACCACCAGGACTTACAAGTACTCAATAAATATTAGTTATTATTATTCCTATTATTATCATCAAACCAATGCTATATATCATGCTGTTCTATAATTGTTAACCTATTAACATTAGTTAATCCTCCAATAATCCTTCCAACAAGATTACCAATTCTCCCAAGTTTACAGATCTCCAAGACTGGACACACAACACACTTAACCACTGGCACCACCAGGGCTCCAAGCACTAAATAAATATTTCCTGAATAAAATTAAATGTCAAGTTACTGTTTAGTTATAATCTTGGGTTTAAAACCTATAGAGTAGTTGGCATAGTGGAGCCCTGGTGGTACAGTGGTTATGAGGTATGGCTGCTAACCAAAAGGTTGGCAGTTCTAATCCATCAGCCACTCCTTGGAAACCCTATGGGGCAGTTCTGCTCTGTCCTATAAGGTCGCTATGAGTCAAAATCGACTCAAAGGCAACGGGTTTTTGGTTTAGTTGGCAGAGTAGAATAAAACGATCATAATACAGAAGAAAGTTCAAATCCCAGTTTTTCCACTTAATAATGATGTGCCTTTGGGTGAATTATGAGGTTCTCTGAGCCTCAGTTTATTCATCTGCATAATTAGGATTTACCCTTCAGGGTTGTTGGGAGGTGAGAGATAACATTCTGAGTATAATGCCTGTTGTGTAGGCAGCCAATAACACCCATATAAATTTGAGTCAATGCCCAGTCTAGAGTTAGCCTCTGACACAGCCTTGCTAGAAGATAACCTGAGTGCATGGCAAAGCCATCACAGGGGACTTCTTGGTCTTCCAGGCATGAGGAAAGGTTTTCTAGTACAACACATTCTTCCCTAAGAAATTGTTTAGACATGTTTCTTGGGAAACATTAGTGACAGTGAATAGGAGTAAGCTTACAATAGATGTGTCCTGTCATGCAAACTGTGGGTAAATCAGCAATGGAAGGCCAGCCAACTACTCTAGGCACGTTAACACATGGGCTGGAGAAGTCTGCTCTTGCCTACCCAGAGCTATTTCCAAGTTGAGGCTGACAGCATGGATGTGCACAGCACTGTTTCCAGGGTATTCCCACAGAGCCAACTGTGGCTAGTGGCTGGTAATCACCCCCACTTGGGAAGTCCGTATTCACTAACATTTATCTGAATATTCATCATATCTAATCCCGTGGGAGACTATAAAGATGAAAAGATGACTCCCAAGGAATTCACAGTGGGAAGAGGGACAGAGACAGGGGAGGGCAGCAGTGAAGGATAGAGAAGGAGGGGAAGTCCCTCTCTCTCTCTCTCACACACACACACACACACACACACACACACACAAATGCACGCACACACAACACCCCCGACCAGTGACTGGGAACCCGTTACCTCCGGAAGCAACCCATTCCACCTCAGGGCAGCTCAGACTATCTTAAAGTTCTTCCTTATACTGATGTCAATTCTGCCTGCCTACAGCTGTCAGCTGCCAGACTTCATTATAGTTCCAGGGGCCACACAGAAGAAAAGTACTTTCACCCACTCATCCTTGAGCCATTTTTTAGGACAGGAACATGAAGTCATGCTCTATGGACTCCATTTCCCTCTTATCAGCTTCTGCTGGAACCAGCTTTTGCTGTCACCCGGCTTTTCATCAACAGATTCCATAAGGTCTGTCACAAACATAGTTTCTCTGCTCAGCCAGGACAATTAAGTGAGAGAGAGCATTCTGACTTGAAGTCAAACATCTACATGTTTGAATCCCAGCCCAGTCGGGCCTCAGCAAGTCTCCCCACTCATCTGCACAGCAGTCTCTACTGGGGACTATAAGGTCAGTCACTTAGAGTAGCTATGACAATGGAATCCCATCAAGTGCGTACCAAAAAAAAAAAAAAAAAACCAAACCCATCGCCGTCATCAAGTACGTACAGGAGTTGCAAAGACTAAAACTGGATACAAAAGGAAGCTACTGTTTTTCTTTTGTATCTTCCCCGATGGCTCAGCCTTGTGGTAGCTGTTCAATTTTTACCTTTGTTTCTTTCTTATCTGAGGTTTAAATGTGTGACCCTTTCTGTTGTCAATTTGTTTAAACCTTTAATTGGACTTCTTCAAATGGGAAATGCGTTGGGCTCCCTCTCAGAAAACCAAAACCAAAACCAAACCCATTGCCACCGAGGAGATTCTGACTCATAGAAACCCTACAGGGCAGAGTAGAACAGCCCCACAGGGTTTCCAAGGCTGTAATCTTTAGGGAAGCAGACTTCCACACTCTTCTCCTGTCCCAGAAAATAAAACTCGTTGCTGTCAAGTCGATTCCAACTTATAGCGACCCAGAAAATATGGCAGGGAGCTTGGATGAAAAGCAAAGATACAGCAGCCCCTGGTGGCTGTTCCTGGCCTAGTTCAAACGTAAGTTCTTGCCACCAGCCAGCTGGCTGGCTGCCACCTGCTAGTCAGACAGACATCTGGACCCCAGGAGAGGCAGGCTGCGCCTGGGCTGGGACCACACATGCCACTGGGAACCGTGGGAACAGGGCTGGGCTCAAGTGCGAGACAGTGGCGGGGGGCGGGGGGGTGTCATCACTTGAAATCCCAGTGAGGCTTTGGAAAAACCAAGTCACAACTGGACAAGAATTCGAGAACACGTAAAGAAGAGTTGAAGATCTTAAGATGATCTCTGAAGTCTCCTCTGACTCTTATAACTAGGGCTTTTGTGAAAAGCAACGTGTCAAGGGTAAATTTTTAAAAATCTGCTTCATATTTTATTTACCAAAATGTATCATACCCTTCCCTTTTTCCCAAAAATATTTAGAGTTCTCCCCTTAACTCTTTAACAGTTTTATGTGTATGTGTGTATGCCAAACATGTTGCCATCGAGCCGTTTCCGACTCATAACCACCCTATAGAACAGAATAGAACTGCCCCATAGGGTTTGCAAGGATTTGAACTACTGACTTTTTGGTTAGCAGCTGCAGCTCTTAACCACTACACCACCAGGGCTCCGTATGTGTATGCACATATTATACTGATGTTTTAAAGTATACAATTTGATAAGTTTTGGCATATGTATACACCTGTGAAATCATCACTGCAATCAAGAAAACATATTTATCACCCCCAAAGATTTCTTTGTGCCCCTCTGCAATCCCTCCCCCTCCTTCCTTTCTCTGCTCCCATCCCCTCATCTCCAGGCAACCACTGATCTCCTTTCTGTCACTATAGTTAAGTGGGTACTTTCTAAAATTTTAGATAAATGGAATCATATACTGCTCTTTTTTGGGGGGGGGGTCTGGCTTCTTTCACTCAGCATAATTAGAAATTCTGAGATCCATCCATGTTGTGGCATGTATGAATAGTTCATTCCCTTTTATTGTTGAGTAATATCCGGCTGTATGGCTATACTGCTTCTTTACTCTTTGTCTAGGAGTCCCTGGGTGGCATACACGGTTAAGCATTAGGCTATTAACTGAAGGGTTAGTGGTTCAAATCCACCTAGAGGCACCTTGGAAGAAAGGACTGGCGATCTACAGCCATTGAAAACCCTATGGAGTGCAGTTCTACTCTGACACACATGGGGTCACCATGAGTCGGAATCCCCTCATTGGCAACTAGTTTTTTCAGTTACACTTTGTCTAAGAATTAGCCTTCTTCAAAGTTCAGGTTGGTTGGTTAGTTTGGTCTTTTTTGTGTTTTATTATGAAAATTTTAACACATACAGTAGAGAGAATAGTATAATGAATCTCCTGATACTGAATCTCCCAGCTTCAACGATTTCAGTGTTTTGCCATGTTGTTTTATCTATCTCCTACAACTCTCCCTTTCCTCCCCTAGAGTATTTTGAAATAAATGACATTCTGGCATTTCACTCATAACAGTATGCATCTCTAACCAACAATCCATACCCACAATGCCTTTATCACAGAATTAATCACTTAATTCACTGAATACCCAGTCGAGGTCCTGTTTAAGCCTTGCCTCCTCTGTGAGACGTTCTGTGTAGAGTCCGTGGGCTCTCCTCTCCTCCCTGTCCCCAAGCACAGCTCCCAGGGACCACTTGTTTGACACTCCCCTTGTGCATACAACCTACCTCTCCAACACTTCAGGACAGCGCCAAGCTTCTATGTCTCTGTATCCCTACAGGAGCACAGTCCCGAGAATGCAGATAGGTGCTGCTCAAAAACATCTGAATAAATGAATGATTCCAATGACAGTATGCATAGTCTTCATATGTAAGAAGTTGCTTCAATAACAGAAAGAAAAAAATCATTCCCCATCACTAAACATACAGAAAAACTAATTTCTGTGGATGACACTAGGTCCTGTGGTGGTAAGGCAAATAAAGGCTAGATGCGGCATTAGAACATCTTATTTAAATTACAGAAAGTCAGACCCCAAAGGCCCTAATGATCATCTGATCTGACTTGATGCTTTTATAAATGAGGAAACAGGCCCTCAGAGGAATAATGACTTGTCAAAGAGTAAGGGATCAGAACCCAGGGCTCCTGTCATGACCACAAGTTGTATGTGGGCATGCTTTGTAAGGTGTAAAGTGTTTATAAGCAGGTAATGAGTTGATATCATTTCCTCTGTAAGAAATCTGCAGAAGAGAGTCAGAAGGGATTTATGTTAAAATGATCACAAAGGGCGAGGGTGCTATTCAATGCAAGTTTAATGTATTCCTATACATACGAGAAAGAAAAAACGAAATCCATCCACGTGAAGGAAAAAAAAATTAGGACTTTCAGGGACGACAACGCGTGGGTTTCAGTCAGTTCACCACCAGAGGGCACTGTTCTTCCCCTCCAGCGTTCAGTGTCCTATTTGGAACCTCCACTTACTGTCTTCCAAGGCAGCAGAAGCTGAAAGGTGTACCTACGTGTGAGAGCTGTTTTGCATTGCTAAAATGAAAAGACCAAAGGGTTTTTTGAAAAAGAGACTCCGGAGAAATGCCCTTCTGGCTCTTGAGACTACCAGTCTCAGGGACCCCACCATTTTTTAAGACCTTTCTTTCAAGAAGGTGGTTCCAAAGCCACAGAAAAAGAAGACAAGAGATAGCTGCAGAAACTAAACGGAGTGGGACTGGAAGAAGATAACAATAAAAAAAATAAAATAAACTACATTCAGAGAGCTTTATTAATTTACGAAGCACTTTCACATACCTTCTCATTTAATTCTTCCATCAAACTTTCATTTAACAAACATTTATTGAGTATTTATCTAGACTCAGAGCTCAGGAGACCTGGCCAAGCTGGCAGGGGATGAACTGCAGTATGCCTGATTTCCAAGAGTGTGCTTCCTGCACCTGCCAAGCTGGTTGTATGAGCTGGACTGCCAGATCCTTGCACAGAGAGGCAAGTTCGAACTTGGAAAATCATCCTCCTGGATCCCAAAAGCCTCAGATGTAAAATAAGAAGGTAGGACTGGATGATCTCTAAGATCCCTTCCAGCTTGAATAATCTATGGTTCTAAAACTGTAAAGAAATTAAAGGAGTTCTGGACATTGGCTTTCAGGAGGCAATGTTCAGTGGAAATCTGCATTGGTGGCCCTGGGCTGGGGACTACTTTCCCTGCTAGGTAATGGGCTCATGGAGATGGGCTGGCATTTAGGTCCATAAGAACCTCTGTTCTGCCCAAACTACTGCACTGCCCCTCCTCATTAGAGGCTACTTAGGCCTCGTCCCAACCCCTATGGGAACTCAAAGCTCCTATGCAAAAAAAAATTCCTAGTATCTCTTTCAGAGAGCACACGTCTAGCCATGCTTCAGCAATGTCCTGGCCATTTCATTTCCACACCTTCCCATACCCGGCACTTAACAGCAATCACTGAGGCCTAAAATCAGGCAGTTGCTGACTCTGCTTCTAATCCTATACAGCTGGGCTTCCAATCATTTACAACAGTCACCATCCTGGAAACAGAGACGGAAGGAAACCTCTGAGATCGTTTGGTCCTGCCCCATCTCCAGGCACTATACACTGGCATTTGGAAATCTTACTATTCCTGTAGATCCCTGAGAAGATGATTCTCCCTTTAATTGTTGATGTTCTCCAGGCTTCCTGATTCAGTCTTCTTCTCCACCGTCCGTATACTCCCTTACCATCTCATACTCTCACACAGGGTCAGACACTATCTATACCCTGATGTTCAGAAAATGATGGTGCCAGCTCAAATCATTCTCACAGCTGACATGAATTTCTAGCAGTCCACGGAACTTGTCCAGCTTGCACCCCAAGCTCACTTGTACAAGACTGAGCCTATCTCAGTTGATAGCATCATCATGGACTCCACAATACAAACCAGAAACCTTGGAGTCTTTCTAAACATCTTCCTTTCCCTCATTTGTCATAACCAGTGGTTCACATCGCCTTTCTCCCCATCTCTCTGCCTCATTTCAAGCCTTTGTCATCTCTTACCTGGATGACTGCAGTACCTCCAAACTGGGCTCCATGCTTTCTATGGAGTCTCCCCTAATGCAACCTCCCTACTGCCAACACTTCTCTTTCTAAAACGCATGCTGGGGAGGATACAGAAGAAATTGTAAGGTGACTGTATTTAGAGAAGGGAACAGGGAAAACAGGCTGGAGAACAAGGGTGGAAGGGAAACTTTCTTCTCAGTGTACCTCCTGAATTTTTTCTCATGTGCACGTATATTACCTACTCTAGTTAAAAACAAACATTTAAAAAAAATAAAACACAGAAAACTTCCACTAGCTCCCCATTGCCTATAGGATAAAGTTCAACCTCTTGGCCTGGAAAACTGAAAATATGACCCAAACCTATCTCCTTGCCTTTTGTTCTCCATTATTGCCTTGCTGTCCAGCCATACTGGACAACCACACGTTATTCTCATAAAGCACTTCCAGACCTCTGGGGTTTTTGACATGTTCTTTCCTCTTTATGGAATGCTCTATTCTTTTTCTACTTCTGGGAAACTCTACTGATCCTTTAGAACTAACTCAGGTGTCAGATCCTCCAGGAAAACTTCTTCTGCCTCAATGGAATTATTCAATCCCTCCTTGAATGTGTAATAATTTGTACATACCTCTGCCCAAGGGCTTACATGTTGTATTAGAAACACTCATTTACACAGCCCTCCCCAACACAGTGGTGAGCTTTTTCTGTGGGGGTGGGGGTGGGGGGGTCAGGACTATGCTTTACTGTTCTCTGTAATCCTAGATAAATGAAAATGCCACTTACTGCAACTTAAATTTGTGTTCTCTGCTACAGACCTGAACACAGACAGGTGGTAACTATCTTCAAAATCCTTATGAAAATATTATCACCTCTAAATCCCTTTGGTGGATCTGCTTTCTGGCTGTGTAGTCATTTTAACTGCTTTGTTTTCACCTTCACACTCCACAGTAGCTGAGAGCCAGGATTACAGTAGTTGTGAGCTGGTGGTAACAGACAAGAAAGAATTAATCCTGATCCTCCTTTACTGGAGCAAAATGGAACCTCTGCTAAAATGGAGGACTACAGACTTGTAAGAGTCCCTGGGTGGCATGAATGGTTAAGTGCTGGACTACTAATACAAACGTTGGCAGTTCAAATCCACCCAGAGGCACCTCAAAAGTAAGGCCTGACGATCTGCTTCCAAAAGGCCACAACCTTAGAAACCCTATGGAGCAGTTCTACTCTGCACACACGGGGTCTTCATGAGCTGGGATTGACTTGATGGCAACTAACAACAACAACAGGTTCATTCAGTCTAAAGAGAAGATGCTATTGCCCTAGACCCTTTTGCAAAGAATGTGCCATATTTGCAACTACATAAAAATTCCTATATAATGAGCTCCCCTAGCTCTTGGGTGACTCAGTGTTATTAGGCATTTGATATTATCATCTGACAGTAAAAGTACTGAATTTAAGTCTACTGGATTGAATCAAAATCTCCTTATGAAGGATGCCTTCAAATTTCACTGCTGCTGTTGTGTGTCGCTGAGTTAATTTCAACTCATAGTGACCCTACAGAACAGCGGAGAACTGCCCCATAGGGTTTCCTAGACTGAAATCTTTACAGAAGCAGATCGCAAGGTCTTTCTCCCACAGAGCAGCTGGTGGCTTTGAACGGTCAACCTTTAGGTTAACAGCTGAGTGCTTTAACCATTGCACCACCAGGGCTCCTTCACATTTCACTAATGCATTTAATTCTCGAAAACTTCTTTTATCCAGCCTATTCTGGGATTTAGATTTTTATGGTTAATTCAGTATTTTAACAGAACCATCCTTACAAGCATCCACTATCATACTGTAAAAAGAACCTCCCTAAAGGAGCTGACTACACTCCAGTTCCTTTCCTCCCCATTCTCTCATGAACTCAAGTTCTTCAGGCTTTCCGCCACCACTCCACAGAAATGGCTCTTACCAAGGGCACTAGTGGCCTCCGAGTTGATAAATCCAGTCATCAGTTCTCAGTCTTCATCTTACTTATCCTATCAGAAGAATTTCCAATAAGTGATCACACTCTCCTTGAAACCTCCCTTGGCTTCCAGGACACCTTATTCTCTTGTCCACCCCTCCCGGTATTTTACTGGTTCTTCCCTTTAGGATGCCCCTCATTCTTCACAACCTCTGAACACTGCAGTGCTCAATCCTGGCCCTTCTCATATTAGTTCATACACATAAAGCACCCAAAACAATGTCTGGCACACAGTTAATTGCCATCATTATTATTAGCAATCTCATCTAATCTCATGGGTTTACATCCTCCTATGACCTTATGGCTTCCAAATTTATGGCTCCAAACCCAATCTCTTCCCTAAACACCAACTTCTACATACACCTATTACTTGACATCTCTATTTGTTACCTAATAAGCATTTCAAACTAAGCATATTCAAAATCAAATTATTGATTAACAACACCCAAAACCTGCCTCTTCTACATTTCCAATGTCAGTTAATGCCAACTACATCCTTCCAACTGCTTAAGCCAAAACTACTGAGTCATCTTACACTCCTTTCTTTCTCACATATCCTACAGCCAACCCATTAACAAATCCATTGTCTCTATCTTTAATACATATCCATAAGCCAACCACCTCTCATCACCTCCCCCACTACCACTAAGGTCCATAATGCCATCACTTCTCACTTGGATTGCTGCAATAGCCTCCCAACTCAACTCCTAACTTCTGTCCTTGTACCCTGCTACCCCTGCCCCAGTCTATTCTCAACACAGCAGAGTGGCCCTTAAAACAGAAATCAGCATATCATTCCCCTCTTCAAAACCCTGTTCAGTAGCTTTCCATCTCATTCAAGGTGGCCTATAAGTCCCAACATGCCCTGCTCAGACACTAAGCCTCCATCTCATCTCCCACTACTTACTACCTTGCTCATTCCACCCCAGCCACACTGTTCAATTTGCTGCTTTTTTTGAATATTCTAGGCAGGATCCCATCTCCGTGTATTAAACTTGCTAATCCCTTCATTTGGGACACTCTTTCCTCTACCTCCAGATGTACATGGTTGGCTCCCTCACCTCCTTCAAATCTTTGCCCAAATGTAACCTCAGTAACATCTTCCCTGACCACCCTATTTAAAATGACATCCCCATGCCCATTCCTACTCTTCCCATCCTCCTTTCTACTTTATTTTGTTTACTGTTGGTCATATATGACTAGAATGAAAGCAGAAATTTGGTTGGTTTAGATCACTGATGTATTACCAGCACCTAGAACACTACATAGCACATGTAGGTGCTCAAAAAATATATGCTGAGTAAATAACTAAAATCAGAAATGAAAGTAGGGACTATCAACTTTAAAGAGATAAAAAGCATTATAAGAGAATACTATGAGAAAGTTCCAGCAAAATGGCGCTCTAGACAGAAGCACCACGCTGTCCCTCCACAGCAAAGATCTGAAAAACCAAGCTAAAGAGAGAATACAACAATCCTGAAACCCTAAAACATCAAATGAAGAGATAAAGAACTCAGCCAAGCACCAAATGGAGTGAGAAAACTGACAGAGAACAGAGAGCAAGGAAGAGATTCATGCAGAGGTCCTCTACCAGCTAATGCAGCGCGGATCCACCATCTTGGACTCCTATCGGAGACCAGCAAACGGGGGTACGAGAAAGCAGCCGCATGGAGCGTCCAGCAGGACACAAAACAACAGGTAATTTGTGGTGTGCATTTTCCCACCCCCCACCCCTCTTCCCCCCGGCTCGGCCTCCTCTCCTTCCCGCGGCCACGGTCTCTTGACCGGGAAGTGCCAACTGCTTGGATTCCACACACCCAAGCGGGCAGCTCTCTGGCTGCCATTTGTTGGCTGCTAGTGTTGTTTTTTTTTTTTTCCTGCTTCTTTTGATTTCTCACTTGCCTCTCACCACCTCCCCCTCCTTTCACTTGAGTGCCTGGCTCCATGCGCCACCTTTGCTTCTTCCTGAGGGGCTGCAGAGCGCCGGCAACTTGTGATATACACCTTCCCACTCTCTACCCTTCTTCACCCACACTCGGCCTCCTCTGCCTCCCGCGGACACAGTCTCTTGTCCAGAAACACCAGCCCGCACTAGCTGGCTCTCTGAGTGCCATTTGTTGGCTGCTGGTGTTTTTTTTTTCTTTCCCTGCTTCTTTTGATTTCTTGCTTGCCTCTCACCGCCTCCCCCTCCTTTTGCTCGAGTGCCTGGCTCCGTGCGCCATCTTTGCTTCTTCCTGAGGGGCTGCGGAGCTCCATTCGAGTGCAGAGCTGCTTCCCGGTCGGGGCTGCCATGCTGGTGGGATCCTGGGGCTTTTGTTCATTTGTTCATTTTGAAATGTTTGTCTGTTTTCTTTTCCTTTTCTTGAGTTGGGAGCCCTTTCTGGCCAGGCGGAGCTGCGTGGCAAGGAACTCCCCTTCAGCTTCCACAGACTTGCAGAGGGATCCCTGAGTGCATTTTTTGTTGTTGTTGTTGGTTTTTTTTTCTGTTTTTTTGGGGGGCCTTTCTTGTTCTTTTTTTTTTTTTAATTTGTTTTGTTTCATTTTCCCTCTTTTTCCATTTTTGTCTTTCTTCATTGCTCAGTCTCTCATCTGTCTATTTCTTCCTTCTCTTTCTGATCCCTGAATACCAGGTGTTGTATACCTCTATGCCTTCTAGCCAGGCTGTACTGCAACACCTGAGAGTGACGTCCCCAGACCTCATAGCTGCACCGGTGGGATCCCTGGGAACTTTGTGGTTCTTTAAACTTTCTGATTTTTTATTTATTCATTCTTTTCTTTTCTTCCTCTTCCCCTTTCTGTTTTTCTCCATTTCATAGTCTCTCATCTCTCCAATCCAACGGCAAGCTCCTCTAGCATTCTTTTTTGTTTGTTTGTATGTTTTTGGCTCCTGTTCCTCTCTCCTCTCTCCCATATCCATCTTAGCTCCACACATAAAAATCTCCCCGCTGCATCCTGCCTACCTGCACCGTGCGCTTGACATCACGCCACCAAGCAGCACAGGCACGGCCTACTGGAACCTGCCCTGCACTGATTACCGACCCACCCTGGTGGCTGTAGTAAGTGCCACAAACAACCCATCCCAGTAACTCCTCTTCAGCTAGACCTGCCCTGCTGTACCATATCTGAGTGACTAACCCTGCCAGTTGGAGAAGGAGGCAAAAAGTATTGAGCGCACAGACAAGCAAACAACAAAGAACACACAGTCTCCCTGCTCAGACATAGTCAAAAATTTCCAGCAATCCCACTCCTAGGAATATATCCTAGAGAAATAAGAGTCATCACTCGAATAGACATATGCACACCTATGTTCATGGCAGCATTGTTCACAATAGCAAAACGATGGAAACAACCTCAATGTCCATCAACAGATGAATGGATACACAAACTATGGTACATACACATAATGGAGTACTATGCAATGAGAAAGAACAACAATGAATCTGTGAACCATCTCATAACATGGATGAAACTGGAGGACATTATGCTGAGTGAAATAAGTCAATCACAAAAGGACAAATATTGTATGAGACCTCTATTGTAAAAACCCATGAAAAAATTCACATGCAAAATGTAACAATCCTTGTTGGTTACCAGGGATGGGAGGGGAAGGGGGGGAAATACTAAATAGGCAGTAGATAAGTGGTACCTTGGGTGAGAGGTGAGATAGTACACAGTACAGGGGAAACTAACACAACCTGCACAAGGAAAGGTCATGGAGGCCCTATAGACACATCCAAACCCCCCGAGGGACTGAGTTGTTGGACGGAGGGCTCTGGGGACCATGGTCTCCGGGAACATCTAGCTCAATTGGCATCACACTACTTATAAAGATAATGCTCTACATTCTACCTTGGTGAGTAGTGTCTGGGGTCTTAAAAGCCTATGAGCGGCCATCTAAGACACTCCACTGGTCTCATCCCTTCGGGAGCAAGGGAGAATGAAGAGAACAGGATACAAGGAAAAGATTAGTCCAAAGGACTAATTGTCCACAGCTACCAAGGCCTCCACCGGACTGAGTCCAGTACAGCTAGATGGTGCCCGGCTACCACCACTGACTGCTCTGACCAGGATCACAACAGAGGGTTCTGGACAGAGCCGGAGAAGGATGTAGAGCATAATTTTAACTCCCCCCCCCCAAAAAAAAAAAAAAAGACCAGATTTACTGGCCTAAAGAATACTGGAGAAACCTCAAGAGTGTGGCCGCCAGACACCCTTTCAGCCCAGAGGTGAAGTTACCTTCGAGGTTTGATGTTAAACCTGGGAGTGGACAGCCCAGTAAAACTAAACGGGACTAACGAGGTACAGGAGTCCGGTGACAAGGGCCAGAAGGCAGAGGGGGAGTAGGAAACTGATGATAAGGAACACAAGTTGAGTAAGGACACTGTCGATGTGTTGTGAGATTGTTGACCACTGTTATGGGGCAACATTTGTAGTAACTATTAAATGGGAGGCTCTTTTGTCCTGTAAGCCTTCATCTTGGGCGAGAATGGCAGCACAATTGGAAGAGCATAGTCAATATCACTTAAATGTGTAAGTAAAAAGTTTTGAAATGGTGTTTAAAAAAAAAAAAAAACCAAATGAGACTAATGAGGTACAGTAGTCCAGTGACAAGGGCCAGAAGACAGAAGGGGCCAAGGAAGTCTCCTGAGGATAGGGAACACAAGGTGGAGTAAGGATATTGTTGATGTGTTGTGAGATTGTTAACCATTGTCATAGGGCAACATGTGTAGAAACTATTTTGTTCTGTAAGCCTTCATCTTAAGTGAGAATAACAGCACAGTAAGAGCGCAGTCAATGTCACTGAACTGTGTACGTAGAAATTTTTGAAAGGGTGTATCTTTGGCTATCTGTATTTTCATCAAAAAAAAAAAAAGGTTGAGAATTTAGAGGCTTAATATGTTGTGGGGTTGTTAACCAATGTCATAAAACAACATGTGCACTACTGTTTCATGAAAAACTATTTGTTCTGTAAGCCTTCACCTGAAGTACAATAAAATATTAAAAAAAAAAAAAGGGACAAAACAAACCAATCTACAATCAATAAATGAAAAAAATAACTACTGAATGCCCCGAAAACAGCAGACAATAACAAAACATTTACAAAAACTGGACAGGATGGTTCCAGTAGGCGTCCAAAATAAAACACCAGATGACTCTCCTGTGGAAGAAAATGCACCAGAACTACCTGATAGGGTATGCAAATCTCTAATACTCGGAATTCTCCAAGAACTGAGGCAAAAAGCTGACAAACATGAGGAAAAAATAGACAAATTCATGGAAAATACAGACAAAAAATTGGAAGAATTCAAGAAGATGGTGCAGGAACAAAATGCCAAAATAAATTCACAACTAGAAATTATACAAAAACAACAATTAGAAATCCAAAAGCTAAACAACAAGATTTCAGAAATGAATAATGTCATAGAAAGGCTCAGAAGAAGATCTGAAACAGTGGAAGACAGGATCAGTGGAATGGAAGGCAAACACTTGGATACAACTCTGTTTGAGGAAAACTCAGAAAAAAGAACAAAGAAAAATTAAGAGACCCTGAGAGTTATGTGGGACACAATTAAAAGCAAAAATTTATGAGTGATTGGAATTCCAGAACAGGGGGAGAAAACAGAAAACACAGAGAGGATCATTGAGGAACTGCTGACAGAAAACTTTCCCAATATCATGAAAGATGAAAAGCTGGCCACCCAAGAAGCTCAACCAACCCCATATAGGAGAGACCCCAAAAGAAAATCACCAAGGCATATCATATTCACACTTGCCAAAACCAAAGACAAACAAAGAATCCTGAGAGCAGCTCGTGAAAAACAAGAAGTCACATACAGAGGAGAAACAATAAGACTAAGCTCAGATTATTCGGCAGAAACCATGCAGGCAGGAAGGCAATGGGATGACATATATAAAATAGTGAAAGAAAAAAATTGTCAGCCAAGAATAATATATCCTGCAAAACTCTTGTTCAAATTTGATGGTGAAATTAGGTCATTTCCAGATAAACAGAAATTAAGGAAATGTGTAAAAGTCAAACCAAACTTACAAGAATTATTAAAGGGAGTTCTTCGATCTGAGGACAAACAGCTTCAGCTCACAGGCAGAACCTAGGATGCAGGATCATACGAGCCAGATACCAATCTAGGAAATGAACTCTTGAGGACTATCCAAAACCAAAAGAAATACAACAGGGAATCAGAACAGTTAATCAATAAATGACAACAACATCAAAACAATAAAAGAGGGAACAAATGGCATATGTATAGAACCTTCTAATCGAGAGGAAGGCAAGGTGATACCAAGTAATGGTAGACTGCTTCAAACTTAGAAAGATAAGGGTAAAATTCATGGTAACCACAAAGAAAGTTAACAAACCAACTCATAAAAATAAAGAGGAAAAACATAAAGTCTCAGCAAAAACAAAACCTACAAAAACAAAAGAAATGAAAAAAAAATCCACAAACAAAAGTAACTCAGCACAAGAGAGTAAGAAGAACAAAGAAAACTTCAGCACCACAAGAAAAAACACTACAAAATGACAGCAACAAACTCACATCTATCAGTAATTACACTGAATGTAAACGGACTCAATGCACTCGTAAAGAGACGGAGAGTGACAGAATGGATAAGAAAACAGGATCCATTAATATGCTGTCTACAAGAGACACACCTTAGAAACAAAGATGTGAATTTCTTAAAAGTCAAAGGTTGGAAAAAAATATATCAAGCTAACAACTACCAAAAAAGAGCAGGAGTGGCAATTCTAATCTCAGATAAAATAGACTTTAAAACAAAATCTACCATAAAAGACAAAGAAGGACACTATATAATGATAAAGGGGATGATCCATCGGGAAGACATAACCATAATAAACATCTATGCACCCAGCGACAGGGCTCCAAAATACACAAAACAAACTCTAACAACACTGAAAAGAGAAACTGACAGTTCCACAATAATAGTGGGAGACTTCAACACACCACTCTCAGTAAAGGACAGAACAACTATGAAGAAACTCAGCAAAGATACAGAAGACCTAAAGGGCACAATCAGCTAACCTGACCTCATAGACATATATAGAACACTCCATCCAACCACTACAAAGTACACATTCTTTTCCAATGCACATGGAACGTTCTCCAGAATAGACCACATCTTAGGCCACAGAGCAATCCTCAACAAGATCCAAAACGTTGAGATAATTCAAAGTATCTTCTCTGACCACAATGCCATCAAGGTAGAAATTAACAATAGAAAGAGCAAGGAAAAAAAATCAGCTACATGGAAACTGAATAATACCCTGCTTACACATCACTGGGTAATAGAAGAAATCAGAGATGGAATAAAAAAAAATTCCTAGAATCAAATAAGAATGAAAACACATCATACCAAAACCTTTGGGACACAGCAAAGGCAGTCCTCAGAGGACAATTTATAGCAATAGATGCACATATCAAAAAAGAAGAAAGGGACAAAATCAAAACATTAACTACAGAACGCAAACAAATAGAAAGAGACAGCAAAAAAAGCCCACAACCACCGGAAGAAAGGAAATAGTAAAGATCAGAGCAGAAATCAATGAAATAGAGAACAGAAAAACAAGAGAAACAATCAACAAAACCAAAAGTTGGTTCTTTGAAAGAATCAACAAAATCGACAAACCACTGACCAGACTGACAAAAGAAAAACAGGAGAGGACACAAATAACCCAAATAAGAAATGAAATGGGGGACATTACAAGAGACCCAACTGAAATAAAAAGGATTATAACAGAATATTATGAAAAACTATACTCCAACAAATTTGAAAACCTAGAGGAAATGGAGAAGTTTCTAGAATCACACGGCCTACCCAAACTACAACAAAGTGATGTTGAAAATCTGAACAGACCCATAACAAAAGAAGAGATTGAAAAGGTAATAAAAAAAACTCCCAACCAAAAAAAGCCCTGGCCCAGATGGCTTCACTGGAGAATTCTACAAAACATTTACAGAAGAGCTTGTACCAGTACTATTCAAGCTTTTTCAGAGCATAGAAGAGGAAGCAACACTTCCAAATTCATTCTATGAAGCCACCATAATGCTTATACCAAAACCAGGCAAAGATGTCACAAAAAGAAAATTACAGACCAATATCTCTCATGAATATAGATGCAAAAATTCTGAACAAAATTCTAGCCAATAGAATTCAGCATCATATCAAAAAAATAATACACCATGACCAAGTAGGATTCATACCAGGTATGCAAGGATGGTTCAACATTAGAAAATTAATCAACATAATCCACCACATAAATAAAAGGAAAGAAAAGAGTCACATGGTCTTCTCAATTGATGCAGAAAAGGCATTTGACAAAATCAAACACCCATTCCTGACAAAAACGCTCAATAAAATAGGTACAGAAGGGAAATTTCTCAACATAATAAAGGGCATCTATGCAAAACCAATGGACAACATCATTCTTAATGGAGAGAGGCTGAAAACTTTCCCCTTGAAAACAGGAACAAGACAAGGATGCCCTTTATCACCACTCCTATTTAACATTGTGCTGGAAGTTCTAGCTAGAGCAATAAGGCAAGAAAAAGAAATAAACGGCATCCAAATTGGTAATGAAGAAGGTAAACTGTCCCTGTTTGCAGATGATATGACACTATACATAGAAAACCCTAAAGACTCCATGAGAAATCTACTGGAACTAATAGAAAGATTCAGCAGAGTAGCAGGATCCAAGATAAACATTCAAAAATCAGTTGGATTCCTATACACCAGTAAGGAGAATGATGAAAAGGAAATCAGGAAAACAGTACCATTTTCAATAGCCCCTAAAAAGGTAAAATACTAAGGAATAAATCTGACCAGGGATGTAAAAGACCTATACAAAGAAAACTACAAAACACTACTGCATGAAACCCAAAGGGATCTACATAAATGGAAAAACATACCATGCTCATGGATAGGCAGACTCAACATTGTGAAAATGTCCATTCTACCCAAAGCAATTTACAAATACAACGCAATCCCGATCCAAATACCAACAACATTCTTCAAAGAGATGGAAAAACTAATCATTAACTTTATATGGAAAGGGAAGAAGCCCCAAATAAGTAAAGCACTACTGAAGAAGAAGAATAAAGTTGGAGGACTCACACTACCTGACTTCAGAACCTACTATACAGCTACAGCAGTCAAAACAGCCTAGTACTGGTACAACGACAGATACATTGACCAATGGAACAGAATTGAGAACCCAGATGTAAATCCATCCACCTATGGTCACCTGATCTTCGACAAGGGCCCAAAGTCCATCACATGGGGAAAAGACAGTCTTTTGAACAAATGGTGTTGGCAAAACTGGATATTCATTTGCAAAAAAATGAAACAGGACCCATACCTCACACCCTATACAAAAACTACTTCAAAATGTATCAAAGACCTGTATATAAAGCCTAAAACTATAAAGTTCATAGAAGAAAATATAGGACCTACACTTCAGGCCTTTATACATGGCATTAACAGGATACAAACCATAACCATCAACGCACAAACCCCAAGAGATAAGCTAGATAACTGGGATCTTCTAAAAATCAAACACCTATGCTCTTCAAAAGACTTCACCAAAAGAGTAAAAAGAGAACCTACAGATTGGGGGAAAATTTTTGGACAGTACAAGTCAGACAAAGGTCTAATCTCCATAATCTACAAGAAATCCAACACCTCTACAACAAAAAGACAAATAATCCTATTAAAAAATGGGCAGAGGAAATGAACAGACACTTCACCAAAGAAGACATTCAAATGGCCAACAGACACATGAGGAAATGCTCGCGATCACTAGCCATTAGAGAAATGCAAATTAAAACCACAATGAGATACCATCTCACCCCGGCATTACTAGCACGAATCAAAAACACTGGAAACAACAAATGTTGGAGGGGCTGCAAGGAGATTGGAACTCTTATGCACGGCTGGTGGGAATGCAAAATGATACCACCATTTTGGAAAATGATATGGCGCTTCCTCAGAAACTAGAAATATACATACCATTCGATCCAGCAATCCCACTCCTAGGAGTATATCCTAGAGAAATAAGAGTCGTCACTCGAATAGACATACGCACACCTATGTTTGTGGCAGCATTGTTCGTAATAGCAAAACGATGGAAATAACCTAGATGCCCATCAACAGATGAATGGATAAACAAACTATGGTACATACACACAATGGAGTACTATGCAACGAGAAAGAACAACAATGAATCTGTGAACCATCTCATAACATGGATGAAACTGGAGGACATTATGCTGAGTGAAATAAGTCTATCACAAAAGGACAAATATTGTATGAGACCTCTATTGTAAAAACCCATGAAAAAGTTCACACACAAAATGTAACAATCTTTGTTGGTTACCAGGGATGGGAGAGGTGGGGGGAAATACTAAATAGGCAATAGATAAGTGGTATCTTGGGTGAAGGGTGCGACAGTACACAATACAGGGGAAACTAGCACAACCTGTACAAGGAAAGGTCATGGAAGCCCCATAGACACATCCAAACTCCCTGAGGGACTGAATTGCTGGGCAGAGGGCTCTGGGGACCATGGTCTTGGGGAACATCTAGCTCAATTGGCATGACACAGCTTATAAAGACAATGCTCTACATTCTACCTTGGTGAGTACTGTCTGGGGTCTTAAAAGCCTGTGAGCGGCCATCTAGGATACTCCACTGGTCTCATCCCTTCAGGAGCAAGGGAGAATGAAGAGAACAGGATACAAGGAAAAGATTAGTTTGAAGGACTAATTGTCCACAGCTACCAAGGCCTCCACCAGACTGAGTCCAGTACAGCTAGATGGTGCCTGGCTACCACCAATGACTGCTCTGACCAGGATCACAACAGAGGGTTCTGGACAGAGCTAGAAAAGGATGTAGAGCATAATTCTAACTCACAAAAAAAAAAAAAGACCAGATTTACTGGCCTAAGGGAGACTGGAGAAACCTCGAGAGTATGGCTCCCAGACACCCTTTTAGCTCAGTGGTGAAGCTACCGCTGAGGTTCACTGTTCAGCCTGGGAGTGGACAGCCCCGTAAAACCAAATGAGACTAATGAGATACAGGAGTCCAGTGACAAGGGCCAGAAGGCAGAAGGGGACAAGGAAGCTGGTGATAGGGAACACAAGGTTGAGTAAGGATATTGTTGATGTGTTGTGAGATTGTTAACCATTGTCATAGGGCAACATTTGTAGTAAATGTTAAATGAGAAACTATTTTGTTCTGTAAGCCTTCATCTTAAGTGAGAATAACAGCACAATTGGAAGAGCGCAGTCAATGTCACTGAACTGTGTATGTAGAAATTTTTGAAACGGTGTATCTTTGGCTATGTGTATTTTCACCAAAAAAAAAAAAAAAAACGGTTGAGAAGTTAGCAGGTTAATGTGTTGTTGGGTTGTTAACCAATGTCATAAAACAACATGAGTACTAATGTTTCATGAGAAACTATTTGTTCTGTAAGCCTTCACCTGAAGAACAATAAAATATAAAAAAAAAAAAAAAAAGAGAGAGAGAGAGAATACTATGAGCAATTGCATACCAAGAAATCAGAAAACTTAGGTGAAATGGACAAATTACCAGAAACACACAAATTACTTAAACTGACTCAAGAAGAAACAGAAAATCTCAACACACCTACAAGTAAAGAGCTGAATCAAAAACCTCCCAGCAAAGGAAAAGTCCTGGACCAGAGGGCTTCATTGGTGAATTCTACCAAAAATTTAAAGAAGAATTAACACCAATCCTTCTCAAACTCTTCCAAAACAAAAAAAAGAAGGAAATACTTCCTGACTCATCTTACGAGGCCAGCATTATCCTGATACCAAAGTCAGACACAGGCAACTACAGACCAATATTCCTTAGAATATAGATGCAAAAATCCTCAACAAATATTAGCCAACCTAATCCAATAGCATAGTAAAAGTATTATACACCATGACTAAGTAGGACTTAGCTCAGGAATGCAAAGGTGGTTTAACATAAGAAAATCAATTAATGTAATACACCACATTAATAGAAGGAAGGAAAAAAAATCCTATTGTCATCTCAACTGATACAGAAAAAGCATTTGACAAAAACTCACACCCTTTTATAATTAAAACACTCAGCAAACTAGAAATAAAAAGGAAATTACTCAACATGATAAAAAGCATTTATGATAAACCACAGCTAACATCGTACGCATAGTAAAATACTGAAAGCTTTCCCCTTAAGATCAAGATACCTGCTTTCATCACTGCTATTCAACACTGTACTGGAAGTTCTAGGCAAAACAACTGGCCAAGAAAAACAATGAAAAGGCATCCAGATTGGAAAGGAAGAAGTAGAACTATCACTATCTGCAGATGACCCGATCCTACATAGAGAAAATCCTAATGAATCCACACACACACACACAAAAAACCTACTAGCTAATAAATAAATTCAGCAAAGTTGCAGAGTAAAGATGAACACACACAAAAATCATCTGTGTTTCTACACATCATCAATGAACAATCCAAAAAGGAAATGAAGAAAATAATTCAATTTACAATAACATCAAAAAGAATAAAATGCTTAGGGACAAATTTAACCAAGGAGGTGTAAGACAGGTATATGGAAAACCAAAAAAAAATTGCTGAAAGAAATGTTAAGACTTTAAAAAACTGAAAGCCATCCATGTTCATGGATAAGAAGGCTTAATATTGTTAAGATGGCCATACTCTCCAAAATGACCTACAGATCTAACACAATCCCTAACAAAATTCCAATGGCCTTTTTCTCCCCCTGTATTTTATTTATCATTGAAGAAAAAACACAGCAGTAAGTTCTATGCTGTCTTAAATAAGATTACCCAATGGCCTTTTTTTTTTTTTTTGGCAAAAATGGAAAAGCTGATCACGTGGACTTATAAGGGACCCCATGCAGCCAAAACAATCTTGAAAAAGAACAAAGTGGAAGAACTTAAGCTTCCCGTTTTCAGAACTTACTACAAAGCCACAGTAATCAAAACAGTGTGGTACTGGCGTAAGGATAGACACATAGTCAGTGGAACAGGATTGAGAGTCCAGAAATACACCCATACATTTATGGACAATTGATTTTTGACAAGGGTGCCAAGACAATTAAAAGAGGAAAGATTAGTCTTTTCAACAAGTGGTACTGGGACGACTGGATATCTACATGCAAAAGAATGAAGCTGGACCTTCTACCTTACTCTATATACAAAAACTAACTCAAAATGGATCAACAGCATAAATATAAGAGCTAAAGTATAAAAATATTAGAAGAAAATATATAAGGATAAATATTCATGACCTCAGATTTGGCAATGGATTCTTAGATTTGACACCAAAAGCATGGGCAACAACAGAAAAAATAGATAAAATGGACTTCATAAAAATTTAAAGCTTTTGTGCATCAAAGAACATTATCAAGAAACCTCAAAAACAATGTACAGAATGGGAGAAAATATTTGCAAATCATGTATCTGATAAAGGTTTAATATCCAGAATATATAAAGAACGCTTACAACTCAACAACAAAAAGACAACTCAATTAAAAAACGGGCAAAGGATGTGAACAGACATTTCTCCAAAGAAGATATACAAATGGTCTATAAACACATGAAAAGATGTTCAACATCACTGGTCATTAAGTAAACGCAAATCAAAATCACAACGAGACGCTACCTCAAACTCACTAGGCTGGAAATGATGACAAAAATGGAAGATAAGTGTTGGCAAGGATGTGGAGAAATCGGTACTCTTGTACATTGTTAGCGGGAATGTAAGGTGGTGCAGTCACTTTGGAAAACAGTGTATGGTTTCTTAATAAGTTAAACATAGAATTATCATATGATCCCACAATTCTACTCCTCGGTATATACCCTAAAGAACTAAAAACAGTGTTCAAACAAAAACCTGTACACAAATATTCATAGCAGCATTATTCACAATTGTTAAAAATGAAAACAACCCAAATGCCCATCAATGGATGATGGATAAACCAAGTGTGGTACACCCATACAACGGATTATTATTCAGCCACTAAAGAGGAATGAAGTACTGACACATACTACAACATGGATGAACCTCAAAAACATTAGGCTAAGTGAAATAAGCCAGACAAAAGAGAACATACATTGTATGATTTCATTTATATGAAATGCCCAGAATAGGCAAATCCATAGAGTCAGAAAGCAGATTAGATCACTGGCTGCAACAATGGGTTCAAGCATAACAATTCTGAGGATGGCACAGGACCACGCAGTGTTTTGTTCTTTTCTACACGGGGTTGCTATGAGTTGGAACTGACTCCACAGCACCAAACAACAACGATATAAGGATGGGAAAGCTGGACAATGAATAAAGACCAAAGAAGAATTGATACCTTTGAATTATGGTGTAGGTGAAGAATATTGAACATACCATAGACTGCCAGAAGAGCGAACAAATCTGTCTTGGAAGTACAACCAGAACGCTCCTTAGAAGCAAGGATGGCGAGACTATGTCTCACACACTTTAGACACGTTATCAGGAGGGATCAGTCCCTGGAGAAGGACATCATGCTTGGTAAAGCAGAGGGTCAGCAAAAGAGAGGAAGAGCCTCAGTGCGATGGACTGACAAAGTGGCTGCAACAATGGGCTCAAACACAGCAGTGATTGTGAGGATGGTGCCGGATCAGGCAGTGTTTTGTTCTGTTGTATACAGGGTCACTATGAGTCAGAACTGACTCGACTGGTACCTAATAACAACAACAGGGGCTGGCAAGAGGAGAGAATGGAGAGTGACTGCTTAATGAATACAGAGTTTCCTTTTGAGGTGATGAAAATGTTCTGGAACGGAATAGTGGTGATGGTTGCACAACGTGATGAATGTACTAACCGTCACTAATGGTAAATTTTATGTTTATTTTACTTCAAATACATGTATATCTATATATCTATATTATATATATAATCAATATTAGACAATGCATTTTCTTAGTTAATAGACCATTGATTGACAGATATACTGCTACATTTTAAAAAGCCACAATTTGATTAACTTATTAAAACAAATCAAATTCTTAGCATTTCTCCCACAACCTTCCCACTCTAAATTGTTTTCAGTTTCAAATACTCCACTAAAATCCTGTTAAATTTTAAAGTTCCACTGACTTTGGAAAAGGAATTCTGCCTAAGTCTCTGGAAATACAAAGCTGAAAATTAGTCCAAAACAGTAATAGGAGACGGTTTAGTGAATTAAAGAACCATTAATTTGATCCGATATTTTACATTCATTAAAATAATAATTAAAAAGATTATGCAGTAACAAGGAAAGCTGCTTATGAGAACTGAAGTAGAAAAAATTCAAAATAAAAAAGTTAGAGAAGAGTGTATGTGACTTTTAAGTTGTTAATGATACTATCTTATTTATCTAATGCTGCTATAACAGAAATACCACAAGTAGATGACTTTAACAAACAGAAATTTATTCTCTCACAGTCTGGGAGGCTAGAAGTCTGAATTCAGGGTGCCAGCTCCAGGGAAGTCCTTCTCTCTCTGTTGGCTCTGGAGGAAGGTCCTTGTCATCAATCTTCCCCTGGGTCTAGAAGTTTCTCAGTGCAGGGACCCTGGGTCCAAAGGGTGTGCTCCACTCCTGGCTCTTCTTTCTTGGTGGTAGGAGGTCCCTCCCCTCTCTTCTCGATTCTCTTTCATATCTCAAAAGAGACTGACTCAAGATACAACCTAAACCTATGGATTGTGTCCTGCTCATTAGCATAACTGCCTCTAATCCTGCCTCATTAACATCATAGAGGTTAGGATTTACAACACATAGGATAATTACGTCAGATCATAAAATGGAGGACAACCACAAGACACTGGGAATCATGGCCCAGTCAAACTGACACACATTTTGGGGGGACACAATTCAATCCGTAACAGATACAATATTGCTTGCACCTTTAAAATGTTAAGGTTCTCAGCACTGGCTAAAAAAAGAACCATGGAAATAGCCCAAATACCTCATAAAAAGGGATTAATTAAATAACAGTACCTCTGTATAACCAAAAACCAACCAAACTCATTGCCATTGAGTCGATTCCAACTCATAGCAATCCTATAGGACAGAGTAGAATGCCCCATAGTTTCCAAGGAGTGGCTGGTGGATTCAAACTGCTGACTTTTTGGTTAGCAGCCAAACTCTTAACCACTGCGCCACCAAGGCTCCTGTACCTCTCTACAGTGGGCATATAATGAGGTCATTATAATGAGAAAAATGCCTGCATTATAATGTTAAATAAAAGGATACTATAAATTGTATGTATAAACTATGATCTTAATGACATAAAAGATATTCAGACCAGAAATAGAGAAAAGCCTGGAAGGAAAGCACATAAAAATATTACCAGTAATATCTGTGGGTGGAGGTAAACTATAAGCAATTTCATTTCCTTTCTATGTATTTCTGTGTATTCCAATTTTTCTACAATAAGCATTGGTACCTTTATAAAAGGATAGTAAAGGTAATATAGGCACATCTTTTTATTTTAAAACCTGTAATTAGAGAGACTGCTTTAATTTTTGTTATTGGAGAGAAAAACCAGGAATAAAAAGATGTGGCAGTCTGCTTCCGTAAAGATCTACAGCCTTGGAAACCCTATGGGATGGTTCTACTCTGTCTTACTAGGTCACTATGAGTCAGAATTGACTCGATGGCACTGGGTTTGGTTTTTTTTAGTAGAGTAAACATAATCTTGGCTGTGTTTAACAATTCATCAGCAATACGTAATATTCAGAACGATGACAGGGAAATACATAATCAGTCTCTTAGAAATCCTAACCAACAGTGGTTAACATTTTAAAATGTGGGTGCTTACAGGGATAATTTTCACTTATTTGCTGATGAAGAACAGCTTTCTCCCCTGAAATATTACATTGTTATGGAGTGGTTTCCTTTTCTCCTTCCTAAAGAAACTAAAAACAGTGTTATTTACGTCCTCAGTGTTGTTAGCTGTTATCCTGTAGGACTCATGACGACCCCAGAGTAGAACCACTCCACGGCGTTTTCAAGGCTGTGACCCTTCAGAAGCAGATTGCCAGGTCTTTCTTCCAAGGCACCTCTGGGTGGATTTGAACTGCCAACCTTTTGGTTAGTAGTCCAGTGCTTAATCATTTGCTCCACCCAGGGACTCGTTTGTGACCCTAGAACCAGTAAATTATAAGGCTTCAACCTTTTTATTTTGTCTCCCCAGAACCGAAATAATGAATTGAATTCAAGAGCTCCGTTATAGCTCTAATAATTTAGGATTCTAGGATCCATTCATTTATTCAAGAATAATTCATAGTACAGAGGATACATACAACCCACCTTCAAAAGAGTAATTACAGCTGGCTGATTTTCACCTGCTAAATATCTCTTGAATTCATCTCCTCTTCAACCTTCTCACTGCTACTGCTTTCATTCAGGTCCTGACCACCTGGGCTACTGTAGTAGACTCTTAACTGATCATCTTGTCCCTAGTCTTACCCTGTCCAGTTCATCGTCTCCACAGATGTTGGTGTAATCTTCCTAATCCTTCAAAGATACCCATGGCTCTTATACTAAAGTCCGAACTCCTTAGCGTGGAATATTCTTACCATGGCATATCCGTAACATGGCAAACCCTTCCAGACCTTTTTAACCTTGTATATTTCCTACCTACACACCATGCACCATACGCCCTGGCCCCCATCACCTTTGCATATGAGGTTCTCTCTGCCCAGAATGCCTTCGTCCACCTGGCTGATGTCAACAGACCCTTCCAGGTTCAGGTCAAGTGCTGCCACTTCTGGCATACCTCCCTGACTTCTGCCAGGAGTTTGTAGCTCCCTCCTGTGGACTCTACAGATCTCTAACCACACTGTAATCTACTTTGCTGTTTATGGATCTCTCTCCTCCTTTAAGCTATGGACTTCTTTAGGGCAAGGATGGTGTGTCATCTTGAAAGGTGCTGCGTGGAACTTCCCCATTGTTTATTGCCGCAGTACAGGCCTAGCTTCCTGGGTACGTGGTATGGTTAATGCCTAGCTTGCATAGCTCACTTTTGCATGCTCCTATGATTTTGATTTGTTTTCCTCCTGTCCCCTCCCTCTTGCTTTCCCATGACTTTGAAGTTCAACTAAGTTTCTCTTTGAGAGGTAGAACAACCTTGGACGGTACAGTAACTCATCTGGGATGTGGTAATATGGGGGCAAGATGACCTTCAAGGATTGCCAGGTGCAGAATGTAACCACCGGAAAAAAACTATAATCTCGTCTGTATAAAAACTTTCAGCTGGTCTCCAAGGGGGAGACAGGTCTTTTGGAGGAGCTCATTCCCCTCTGTCTCCTGTATATTGATACACAATAAAACACTCTTGCTGCTCACCTCGCCCCTCTCAGGATTGGCTTCTGCGGCAGGTAGCTCAGACCCGCCACTGTGGTAACAATCTCTTTTCATCTCTAGCACCTAGAGTGACACTTGCACATAGTAGGCACTCAAGTAATAGTTGACAAATGAATGAGAGATTGAGTAAGTCAGGCCCTGCACCCTAAGAGTCACTATGATATTCAGCAAATCTGGGGGTGGGAAATCCACTCTTTCTGACTTCCTCTCCTTTTCACCTCTGAAGTTTCCAATGCACTTCCAAAGACTGCTTCCTGCTATTTCAGGCTTTCTGCAAGAGAGAGAATTGCCCCTAATTCTCTCCACTGTCCATTTTTAGTGTTCTATAACTGAATGCTGAGGTAGCCTTAAAAGAATGTTGTTATATAATTCAGTGCTCCTTACTGCAGCTCATTTTTCCTTTTTAAAAAGCCTTAGGAGGGTAGAAGGGGCTGGGTGGGAGGCCAGGAGGGAAGAAAGCTCTCTGCACTGTCTGGTTCTTCCTTCCCTCTCCCTAGATCCCCACAAGGCATTATCAGGGTTCTACTGCTTGGCTGCTGCTCAGTAAGAATTTCCCTAAGGTCCCCAGCAATTGTTAACCAAAGCGTCACTGACTCCACAGAAGATGCTGCATTTGGCATCATCCTCAAGTCCAGGAGCTGATGTTAAAGATCTTGTTCATTCATCTCTGCTGGAGTGAAGACTGTTGCCAAACCAGACTGCTGATTTTATTGTTTTTCTAGAACAGCAGGGCTGTTATTATAATTATTCTGGAAGAGAAAACAGGGAAGCTAAAAAGAGATTCCATAGTATCTTAAAAATAACCAGTAACATGAGAATTGCTTGAGGAACAAGGCAACGATCCTGATGTATTTTGTCTGACACAGCAGGCATTTTCAAACCACCGTTTGGCGGGTTGTCCTATCCACTTAGCACACCCCTCCAAGAGAGTCCCTGGAGGATGGCGAAGGTGGAGGGATTTCAAAGAAAAGCCAATATTTCTGGCTAGTTCCCACCTAGACTATAAGGAGCCGGGGGTACTGTACTTAAAGGGTGGGCACACAATTTCAAAAAGAAAGAAAAGTGAAGTGTCGGCGAGAAGAAAGCCCAAGGAGACGTATTTTCTGCAAAAGGAGGTCAGTCCCTCTACCCTTTAAAGCTGCTGCCAGCACTGCCATCCATAAACTCAACAGACCAGCACCCAGACAGGAGGCAGGGAGGGAGAAAATCAGAGGGGGTATTAGAGAAAAAGTGTGATTCAGTAAGAGATCTCAGAGGGATTCAGAGACAGTGAGCCGGTGGGTGACACATGGGGTCAGCAAGGGGAGGGGCAGAGGCACCGCGCAGGCCGAGGGAGACTGGGGACAGCGAGGGGTATGAGAGGAGGCTTGCGACAAGAAAACAAACGCAGCTGAGAGGGGTGCAAACAGAGAGAAAGACGGCTAGATCCCCGCTAGAGCGCGGCAAGGTTGGAGGGAACAGGCGGAAACCCCGAGACCCCGTGGCCGGAGCGTGTAGGGTGTGGGGGCGGCAGGGAGCATTCCCGCGGGAGAAACGGCCGTAGAGACACCGGGAGCGGCGGGCCACCGTAACCACTCTGCGGTCGCGCGTCCCCGAGGCCGCCTGGGCCTGCCCGGCTCGCGGACTCCGTCACTCACCGGGCTCCCAGCGCCGCGTGCGGGTCGAGGCCGGGCCGCTCCCCTCGGGGCCACCTCCCCGGGGTCCCAGGTCGCCGACTCGGCCAGCAGCTGGTCCAGCAGGCGCAGGGTTTCTTCCCCGCCGTCTGGGGGCGCTGCGGTGCCGGGGTCGCGGCCAGCTTCCCCCTCGGCCGCTACTGCCACCGCTGCTGCCTTCGGGGTCTCCTCCGGGGCTTCCGCCGCCGCCCTCCCCAGCGGCCCCGGCCCGCCCTCCGGGGCTGCCCCGCCGGGCCCCACCGGGCGGCTGTCGGGGCTGCGCAGTCGCTTCAGGGCCCGGCTGCTCCGGCTGCTACCGCTGCCCATGACGCGCCCGCCGCCCGGCCCGGGACCGGCGCACAGGCCCGTCGCGCCCCTGGAAGCGCCGCCCGGGGACGGGGGCAAGGCCTAGAGGCGGGAACGCGGCTCCGAAGCTAGGGCGGGGGGGCGAAGAAGAGGGAGGAGGGCGGACGTGGGGGGGACGAAGTGAAGGGGGGCGCGTCCCGGGGACTGAGCGGAGGGAGGTGAAGGCGGGGGATGAGGGAGAAGGGAGGGGGTAAGGGGGAGGGCAGGAGTCGAAATCCGGGGGCGTGGGGGTGGGCGAGGCGGACGTGGGAGGGAGGAGGGGGGCGAAGCGAAGGAGGGCGACAGTGGAAACCCGGGATGGAAAGGAGGGGAGGGCGGGAGGGAGACATGAGGCGCAGGGGGGAAGGGGGGGAGGTTGTTCCGGGGAAGGGGGGGAGTGGAGGAGGGCGGGAGGGGGGCATCCTGGGGACGGAGGAGGGGGTGTGGGCAGCCTCCTTCAGGTTGCATCTCCTGGCCCCTCTCATTCCTCACCCGCTCCCCCCACGCCCATCTCCTCTCCTACTCCCATCCGTGCCCGGTTCACCGTCCCACTCTTGCTGTCCAACTCTCCCGTCGGTCCTGTTCCCGCTGCCTGGGATAACTGAAAACACTTTGGGGTCCGACAGGCCTTGGGGCAAACCCTGCTGGGGTTTTTGTTCAATTATGAAAAACACTCCCAAGCCAGACACAGACAAGGCCTGTGTGCCAGGCCTGTGTGAGGTGATGACAGTATGGAGGTGACTTTGCAGTCCTACCCTATTGGAGCTTAGAGGATGGTGGGCAAGTTACTTAATTTCTCTGAGCCTCATATTCTTCAAATGCTAAATTAGGGGAAAGCGGCGGGGGTGGGGGGGCGGTAAAAATACCTTTGAGAATTGAGTAAAATAATTTCTGACCCGCTCTGTCTCCCTCGCAGACAGACTAAAGACAGGATAGAAGGAAACAAGACGGTACGATCCTTACGGCCCTGGACAGCATCCCGTCCAGCCTTTCCTCATGGAAGCCCAGTTTTCCCCTAAAAGCTGAGCCTCACCAAAACACAAATGGTAATCATTGGGAGGTGGGGGGAAGAGGGAAAAAGAGAAAGCAAAAAAAAAAAAAAAAGTGAAAGGAAATACCAATAGGTACTGACCATAATTCTAGGTTTTGGTCCCTGGGTACTGAAAAAAAAAAGAAAAACTCTGTTACTTTTAAGTGAACTAACCCTGAAATAAGAGTAAGAAACATTCCAAAGCTGTGTGATCCAAACCCAGTCCATCGTTATTGTTGGTTGTGCTTATATTTTACTTAGACTTGATTTCCTCCTCCCCATTTCCCACTTCCTTTAAACTCCAACCTTTCCAAGACAGAGCAATTCAAGGATCTTGTGTTTAACTCAATTAACTTGACATTAATCCTGATCCAGATTGGACTGCAGAGTATTTGTGAAAATGAAATTTTGGCTAACCTATAGAATTGAAATTTTTACTATTTTATCACTTTAGGAATAGACATTAAAATTTTTATGCCCAAGAAAATGGAATAAATGGGATTGAGATACATTTGTGTTTTGCTATCAAGAGAACAATAAAGTGTGTCTAATTCCCCCTCCTTTTTTTCTCTCTCTTTTTGTTGTGCTGTCTTAACTATCCAGATGTAGGAGATGAGTCCAAATACATTATTTGATGTCATTTGGGTGTTCTAAGTCCACAGATGTGTCATGTTTGGAAGCTATTGATGTACATTTTCTCTTTAAGAAAACAGATCTCATCATGAAACTCTTTAAACCTCAAGGAAAAAAAAAACATTCAGAGGAAAAAGGAAATTTTTCTTGAACTAAGTTCAACTGAGTTTAATCGTTTAAAGGAAAACATGTTTTACTTCTGCCTAAATAGTCATGTGATTCATAGTTTGAATATATTCACAGCTCCCTGTGTTCACTTCACTGGGCAACCGATTTTTCTGGCCACTCCTGAGTCCTGTTTCCGCAGACTTGTCTAGTTTTCTGCGCTTCAGCAAGAGTGATGCCAGAGCCTGTGTTCCTTCCACTCTGAAAATACATTTAAAAGCAGCTACATTTGTAGACCTGGCTTTTATCAAATATGCCAAAAACCCAGATTGTTTTATTAGAAGCTTCCCACAATAAGCAAACCACCTAACCCTTTCCCACATGGCTAATGCTCCCTATGACCATCTCTAGAAATGAACAAGAATCTCTCTGTCCTAAAGGGTTATCAAAGTCCCAGGAATATTGGGAAATTGAAAATGGGGTCTAATCCTCCTTAAGAAACTATCCTGGCAGCTACATCTCTACAGCTAAAGAACTCCTTTATGCAGTGGTTTTGATAGCAGTTGCTGGTGGAACATGAGGCCCAGCGTGGAAGCTACCTGCTTACCACCTGGAAAGTGAGAACTTCCCCTCTGAATAAACAAATTAAACTTTGGAGGAGGACTGAAGCCCTTGATACTTTCAGGAGGAGCCGTGTACCTGAATGATGTCTTCCTTAGCGACAGGACTAGTCTAGCATCTGGAGAAGAAAGCAGCTCTCCCATTACCACAGGGCCCAGTGGACCACTCCCTATTAAAATGGGCTGCCAAACTCCACCCACCTTTCAAAGCCCCGTTCAAGTGCCCCCTGCTTCAAGGACCCTTCAGATCTACTCTCCTTCCTCCGACCCTCTTTGGTTTTCCACCATTCGTGACACACCACTAGCTGTTCCACAGGAGAGAGAGATTGTGTAGGTGTTCGTTATTATTAACATGCAGAAAGATATTATTTACATTCAGGTGACAAACGAGACAATATTGGAAACATGGATAACCCACATTTCTCAGTAACTTGAGAGAGCCACAGTGCTACTAATTAGAGCCAATACGACTGGACAGCCGTATCCCATATAACTGCTATTCTTGCAAAGTGTCCAAGCTTTTGCGTTTGGTTTCATGGTTTTACCACTGAGAAGGGGAAAAAGAAAAATGTAAGGAAGAGTTAACCCTATTCATTAAGGACAATTAATAAGTTAGAGAACTCCTTTGTAATGTTTGCTCGTAAATATCTTAAGTCCTCAAAGCTGGCATGTCTACATCATGGTTGATTTGGCTTATTATTAACTAGAATAAATTCCATAACATTGTAAAAATTTCTGATACAGGCAGTAAAACAAGGATGACATACCCAATTTAAGCAAAAGACAAACAAGAATGCATGGCAGGCTTTGCCATCTGCTTATCCAGTTTTCATTGTTTAAAGACACATCTAAGAATTTCTGGTTCAAAATGGTAGATCAAGCACAAAGCTCACTTATTACGTGAGACCCCACTGAAATTAAGACCTTAAAATTAAAGGAAATTCAGAAAAAAAGAGATGAGGGAAAGAGTTGAGAGGGTGAGAGAAAATCACAAATGAGAGGTTTCAACACATGGCTGGAAAGCTGATAGGAGAGACTGTCAGATGAAAAAGAGAAATTGCAGCCTGCAATATGGTATCAGGGACTGAAGGAGAAATGGGAGTCCATCTTCATGACAGAAGAGGCTCTAGAACTCGGTCAGCAGGTATGAAAGAAGGTAGAGGGAAGAAAGTAGTAGAAACCAGGGTTAAGGAATAGAGGTCTCCAGTGAAGTTCAAGTTAAATATTAAAAGAGCCTCTTGGCTTTTTAATGGGTTAGCTTTTTAACTTGTTAGTGGAGCTGAAGCTCTAGCCTGCTCTAAGAGATTACTGATTAATGTTGTGCACTGTTTGTACAAGTGACTGGAATGATCATCTGTCCTCTGGAATGCGACTTTTCTTCATTAAGCAATCAACCACCACCCAACAGGGGGTAGCTAATATCAGTGCCAGGCCCTACACCAGTTCCTTTACAAACCCGAGCCTCACAACAACCTTGTAAGGCAGATATTATCTTCCTCCATATTATAGATGGTAAACCATGCTCAGAAGAGTGGAGGACTTGCCTAAGACCTCAGACTAATAAGTGGCACAGCCGGGATTTGAACCCAAGTTCATTTGGTCCCCAGGGTCTTTGCATTACGATAGCTATAACCAAATAAATGGGAAACCTAACAAAATAACAAGCTGAGCTCTGAGTATTAGAAACTGCTACCTCAGTACCCAGGGCCACCATGTAGGTAGGGTGATCAACTGTTCCTATTTGCCTGGGACTGAGGGTATTCCTGGGTAGCAGGACTTTCAACGAGATGATTTGGTCACCCTACGTGTAGAGTTGTGCAGGTTGTCGACTGTACAAGGGTGCCTGATGGTCTTAGGCTGGGTTCTCTACAGAGGCAGAACCAGTGAAGTGTACGTATAAATACAGAGAGACATTTATTTAAAGGAAATGGCTCATGCAGTTGTAGAGGCTGGCAAGTCCCAAATCCATGGGTCAGGCAGCAGACTGGAGGCTTCTCACTCACATGGTTGCAGGGACTGACAAACCCAAAATCTGCAGTTCAGGTGGCAGGTTGCTGGCTCACAGGGTTCCAAGAGCCGGTGAATCCCAAATCTGCAGGTGAGGCAGCAGGACGAAGGCTTCTCATGTCCCAGGAACTGGAGGTCAGAGGATGAAGAGATGAATGCAAGATCAAGAGAGACCGCAAGCTTTGCCAGAACATCCAGATGTACTGGGTAGAGGCCACACCCCCAAGGAAACTCCCATCTGATTGGCAGCTCACATCAGATCACAAAATGAAGGATGATTACATAATGTCTGCCAAACCACTAAGAATCATGGCCTAGCCAAGTTGACACATAACGTTAACCATCACACCGACCAAGGGAGCAAGTAGAGCTGAAATTCGGCCATGCTCCATTCACCAAGCTGTCCCCCATGGAACAAGGCTACATCCTCTCCAGAGGGAGGTGCCATATGGGTCAGATCAGGCCCCAGTAGTTCTTCTAACTCTATTAAACCAGAACTTTGCGTAGTTCAGTTATTAGCATAATGGCCTCATTTTAAGCCAGCCTTTTATCCTCTCTTGCCAGGTACCTTCCTACTCATTACAAACACAGACACACACACACATACACACAGAGGCTCAAATACACATTCCTAATCACGTTCATATAGACTGTTACTGTAATAGATGGGAGATGAAGCTGGAGAAACATGATGGATCTAGAATGCTGTGTCCAATAGTCATTAGTGCTGTTCTCTAAACATTTCCTTCTGGATACATGATAGGAATGCACTTCCTGACCCCCCTTGTGGTTGAGTGATCATAGGACGATCCCCGGCCAATGAATGGTGAGTGAAAGTGATGTGTGTCCCTTCTGGACTAGAATATTTAATTGCTGGTGAAAGATCGCAAATTCTCTTTCTCTCTGCCACAGTGACCAGCAGCGTTTGAGATGATGGCAGCAGCTCCACCAACCAGGGTCGTAGAGGGGGGAGTCATGGAGCAGAGCCCCTAGCCAGCTGCTGACAGGCATGTAACCTATGAAAGAACGGAACCTTTGCTGTTATAAGCCACTACCTTTGGGGAGTTATTTCTTGCTTTGACATAATCTAGCCTCTCCTCCCTGGTACACCATAGTCAAGAAGTTTGCACTTGATTCTACGAACCACACAGAGCCAATGGAAAATAATATAGTCAGTTTTTCAGTTTTCAAAGATCACTCTACTCTGTCTCATTGTGGGTTTTAAACATCAATAGGTTCAATAGTAGGGTTAGTTTTAGATGTATTCTTGGAAATTAAGATTTTTTAAGAATTGTGAGTAATTTTTTTTTTTTGCATAAGTTACTTTCATGTAATCACCAGAAATCTCTATGAATAATAAAAGAAGTAAACGTATTTCTCTATGTCTTTTAAAAAGTTAACATTTCCAGTTGATACTCCGGGGCTCTCTCTGCCACGTTGAAGGCCCAAGGTTCCATGTAGATTTTGTGCTCTTCCATCTGTATAGTAAATAAACACAGCTCCAGCAGACTCCTTTCCTGGGCATGACAGAGCTCAAAGACAGTGGGTGGCTGCAATAAAGAAGGGCTCCAGTGAAAAGCAGTTAGGCTGCTGAAGGCAGAGGAAATAAAAAAGCAGTCACTCTACCCAGGTAGGGGGTGAATCAGATTTTCTGGGTCTGAGACTGCTGTCCAGGTACATGAATCTGACTCTTCCCAGCCCAAAGAAGTTAATTATTTTTTACTCATAATTTGATCATATATGTTAAAATAATAAATCATCACAATGCTACGTGGACCTGGCACATTGGTAAGCATGGCTTCCTTTTATATAAACGTGACCTTTTTAAGAGAATAGGAATACTGAGACCTGAAAACAAAGTGTTTACTTCAGGGGTCAGCAAACTGTAGCCAGTAGGCCTAATCTGGCCTGCTGCCTGATTTTGTAAATGAAGTTTTATTGGAACACAGTCATGCCCATTTGTTTGCACACTGTCTGTAGCTGCTTTCACGCTACTGCTGCAGAGTTGAGTAGCTGTGACTGAGACTCTGGTTAAGAGCTCAGGCTGCTAACCAAAAGGTTGGCAGTTCAAATCTACCAGCTGCTCTTTGGAAACCCTATGGGGCAGTTCTCCTCTGCCCTATAGGGTCATTATGAGCTGGAATTGACTCAACGGCTATGGTTTTTTTTTTTTAGCCCTTTACAGAAAAAGTTTGCTGACCCCTAGTTTAGTTGATGTCCTCTGAGTTTCAGCCATTAATCCTAGGTGATATGGTTCATTCATGAAAGAAAAGGAAGCTAATATTAACCACTTAAGATTTTTAGTAACTTATTTTTGCTTTCATACCTAAATTCAGTGCTCTTCCCTGGGGCCCCAGGTGAGACTGTTGGATTATGAAACCCAAAGTGAAAATGTTCTTGTAGATAAATCAGCCTTCCTTAGATTTTTAAACTTCTTCTTTTGCAAGAACCTGAGACTAGTTCTGAAAGTTGTCATTATTTTTCTCTTTCCACTATGATTTCTTTTTTCCTTACAGTCAAAATTTTAAAAGAATTTTCCCCTCCCTTATTCTTTCTTTTACTGAGACACAAATAAAACGGGCAAATCTTTTAGGTTTTCATAGTTTTACAAGTGCCAACAGCAGAAATATATTAAAAGTTACTTTTAACCCACTCAGGAATACTTATTCAAATATATTTTGATTACTTAAACTAAAAGTAAACCTGCATTGAATTTACACCAAGAGGAAATGATCAGAAAAGAAAATCTGGTTAAACAGCTATGCCCCCCCAACCGCCCCCCCCCCCATTCACTTGGATTCAACTCTGCAAATATGTGCCAACAAGCTGGCAAATACAGATAAGTTTGGGGAATATAGAAATGAATGGTACACAATCCCTTTCTTAAAATAGCTCGGGGGCCAGTGGGAGAGACGTATGTTAAATAATTAAAACAAAGGGAGAAATGTGAAATAACAGGTACAAAATACGGAGGAAGGAAAATAAACATGACCTAATAACTCCTGGATGACCCACTTAAAGATCACAGAGAAAACACCAGAGCTGGGTTTTAAAAGGTGAATAGAAGTAGGAAAGGTCTCTCAAGGAGAGGGAAAAGCAGAAGCAAAGGTACAGAGATGTGTAAAACATGGAGCATTCAGGAATTGGAAGTAGTTTGGTATGAACAGGGAGTGAGGCCAGAATAATGAGAGACGGCTATTTTACAAATGTTCTAATGTGTACTCAGCTTACCGCTATATTGCTGCTGTAATACTACACGTGGGGGGCTTTAAAGAAACGAAATTTATTTTCTCACAGTTAGGAGGCTAGAAGTCTGAACTGAGGGCACCGGCTCTAGGGGAAGGTTCTGTCTCTCTCTGGGAGAAACAAGATCCTTTTATCTTTCAGCTTCTGTAGCTTGGAGTTCCTCGGTTCCTTGGGAATCTTCGTGGGCATCTGTATTCTCCTGTTTGTGCTTGCTTGTCTCTGTGTCTGAGAAACCGTGGTGGTGTAGTGGTTAAGTGCTATGACCGCTAACTAGAAGGTTGGCGGTTTGAATCCACCAGGTGCTCCCTGGAAACTCCATGGGGCAGTTCTACTCTGTTCTGTATGAGTCAGAATCAACTTGATGACAATGGACTTTTTGGTTTTTTGGTCTCTCTGTCTATGCTGCTCCTTATAACCCAGAAGTGATGAGGTTTAGGACACACCCTACATTGATATGGCCTCATAACAGAGAAACTTATTCTCAAATGGGATTACACGCACAGGTATAGGGGTTAGCATTCTAGCACATGTTTTGAGGGGTCACAATTCAATCCAGAACAGTGGGGGAAAATAGCAATCTGACTATTTCAAAGCATTCTGCATTTTGAATGAAATGAAATCCTAACATAAAGAAAAGCTTCTCCCCACCCCATCCTCCTCTCTATCTCCTTGTCCCTAGCCCTGATGCCATCCAGCACACAGAGCACATGGGCTGTGTGTGGAGATGCTGCTGGCATAGTGGTTAAGAGCTACAGCTGCTAACCAAAAGGTTGGCACTTCGAATCAACCAGGCGATCCTTGGCAACCCTATGGGGGTAGTTCTACTCTGTCCTGTAAGGTCACTATGAGTTGGAGTCGACTTGACGGCAACGGGTTTGGTTTGTTTGTTTGTTTTCTCTGTGTTGTGTCAGGCCACCAGGAGGACAAGTGCGCAGCAAACACACAGGGCCGTGGGAGTTGGCGGTGGAAGGAATCTCGGCCGTCACGCGTTCTGACAACAGTCTTGAAGAAGGGCTGTGATTTATCCAAGTTCACACAGCAAGTATTTCAGAGCTATCATTTATTGAGAGTCTACAGTGTTCTGGGTACCCCGTGAGGGTCTTAAGGCTTAATCCGCAGTAGCATCATAGGGTGGATTCTGTGGTTCCGCATTTGACAGACGAGGGCCCTGAGGCTCAGAGAGCCCAAGACATGAGCCCTTGGTCACACAGACAATCGATGGTGGCGTCTCGGATGGTCTCTGTCCTAAGCCCACGCTCCTCTAACCCCCTTCTAACCCCCAAGCCTAGCTGTGCTCTCCATCACACCAATGAACTGCCTGTAGCCAGCAAAACAGCAGACAGCTGCACAGATGGCTTTGGTGGCACTGATGAAGCAAAAGCCCACTGTCCTCTGAGGAGCCCCTCTCCCAGACTAGCACTGTATCAGCATTTTCGATCCCCTAACATGATCTCAGACCATCTTCCAGTTTGCATAAGCTGGCAGCCACATGGCCACCTCTACTGGTCAACGGCGGAGAGATTTGTTTGAATTTGTGTAGTATCAACCATCATTACATCAGACTTCTTATTGTATCTCTAAGTCCAAATAAGATCTGAACCTGGGTCACCATGGTAACTGGGCCACCATGCTCTTCCTGACTTGGACAGTCCTAGTCCTAGCTACCGAGGTCTTAGCTACAAACCACAGCGTGCAGTGAGTCACTCTCCTGCCTCTAGCTGTGTATTTCAGAACACTGCTGGTTTGGGGGAAGAGCATAAGGTCACCCTTCCCTTGACCTGATCAGAGCTCAAAAGACACTTAGAGATGTTGCAGTTTAAACTGCATCCTTTCGGATGAGCGAATCGAGGCCTGGAGAGGGTATAACTTTCCCAGAGTCAGATAATTGGTTTGCATCACACCCTGTACGCCCTCCTCAAAGGACTGCTGTGTGGACTGAGGTACGCAGACAAGGCGCCTCATAGCGTGGTAGCTATTAGATTTAGTGTATGGTAAGAAGAAAAGGACTGACCACAGGTCTGCCTGGTTCCAAAATCCATATGCTTTTTGATGCTCAACATGTCTGTGTTGATGCCTGTTGTGGAATAAAAATGTGTCCCTGTATCTTCTGTATAACAAGTAACTATGTCACTGCTCTTAGCCTCCAAATGTAACGACTGAGCTCCCTTCCCCAATTTCTCTTTTTCTATGTCATGTTTCATATCTTGTTATCCTCTCACAGTTCCTAGAGAATAAAGTGAGAAGTTTTCCTCAGTTTTATCATGGTGAGGAAAATAACTTAATGCATATAAATGCTGAGGGCTCCCTCTGGTGGCCATTAGTGGTATAAAATATTGGAAACAGTTCAAACTGAGGCCAGAGTGGGCTCCCAGAACTTCGATGTGGGAGGGGCTCAGGGGCAGCCATGTGTCCCTAAATTAAGGGTGTGGGGGTGCAAGGGACTTGCTGGATGCTGTTTGGAAAGCACACTATTTGATGTGTGTTGTATGTTTATTTGAGGAGGGTTTAGGAGAGGAAGGGGGAAGGCTGAAGACCCCTCTACACCCCCGCCCCAAACATACTCCCCTTGGCACCATCACTGGTTCATGCCTTCAGTTTCACTTAACTAAATTTAATATTTATCTGGTCCTACCACGTGCAAGGCACTGTGCTCAGGGCTGTAGGAAACACGGAGATTAATGAGATCTTTATGTCTACTCACAACGATTAAAACACAGCATGTTGTTCCATTCAAACTGTTGCCAAGGACTGTGCTCTGCATTTGTTTAAAGATATTAATGGTTAGCGACCTCACCTGTAGGACAATGCATAAAAACTCCTTAGCAAGTGTCTTGACGCATGGTGCGTCTCAGTAAGTGTTAGCTGTCATCATAACCACTACTCTGGTCAAGGATCAGTGGACTCCTCTGAGTCACAGAGTGGGAGATGGGGCTTTTCGTGGAATGAAGGGAATATACAAATATATATGTGTGTGTGTGTGCATGTATGTATATGTATACATATGCATACACATGTGCTTTGGTTCAAATGATTTCTACTCTTTTAATGCATCCATGAAGCTTGAAAAAAATAAGATGGCCTTGAGTGGTTTCTCCCTCTGCCTAGAAAGGCCACAAGAATGGAGTGGGGTCTTGGGGTCTTGGTGGAGGAGGTTTGGACGGGATAAGCACCTTTTCTTGACCTTCTTTCCTATACCTTCTCCCACAGCTGGAGAGGAAGATCCAGAGGATGAAGTCCAGGTAGTGGACTCAGGAACCCAGAAAAAGGGCCAAGGTACAGGCCACCTGACCCAATTTTAGTCTAAGTCAAATTAAGGTGAATGGGTTTCTTTCTGCAGGACTTCTCAGGGCCTTCACTATGCTTATGTGACCTCCAGGAGGGAGATGAGTAACATATCCTGGAACCCTTTGTCAAGGAGCACCTCTCAGCAATGAGTGTTGTGGGGGAAGGACAGAGAGTCCAGGTGACCTCCTGGGACCCTGCATAGTTGGCCAGGATGGCAGCTGTCCTTGGTGCTTCAGAAAATCAGCCCTGGCCAAATGTAGGCCACCCCTAAGAGCCGTTCTCTACCAGGCTCAAGGGCAGTTTCTCAGAGCGAATTCTGTTCATGGGTCTTGGTCCTACATTTGGGGAGCTAAAGATGATGATCAAAGGGTCCCAGAAAATAGGACAGGCTGTTCTGAATCGCTGTTAGTGGGTATTCTCTTTTTCCTTTGTCATCCAGGAATCTCAGGGCATTGGAATCACTAAATGCAATTAGTGTACAACCAGAGGGAGACGGTTCATTTCTTTCCCTTGACAGAATGCTCAAAACAAGCCACCCCAAATATACACACACAAAGCAACCCAAAAGCCAGGGGCCCAAAGGCAAAAAAATACATTTGGTTCTTGGGTGGTTTTGCTTCCTAAAATCTGAGATGTAGCCCAAGGACTGAAGCTAAAACTATTGTTCTTGCTCATTGCTAGGAGACTGATGACCTAGTCTGAGGAATTCTTTGAACAAAGGGTCTGAAGGAAGACAGAGCTGCACTAATGGATGAGGTCAGAAGTGCTTGCTGAGCTCCAGGCATCAGCCAAACCGAGTCAGAGAAAATTGACAGGAGATAAGGGCACTGGCTTGGAATTGGTGTGGTCAGAGATGGCAAAGACTATAGAACTAACTAACTAACTACCTTTTTTTTTTTTTTCCTTTTTCTTTTTTTATTGCATTTTAGGTGAAAGTTTACATCTCAAGTTAGTTTCTCATACAAAAATTTATACACATATTGTTATGTGACCCTGGTTGCTACCCTTATAATGTGACCACACATTCCTCCTTTCCACCCTGGATTTCCCGTGTGCATTCAACCAGCTCCTATCCCTTTCTGCCTTCTCATCTTGCCTCCGGACAGGAGCTTCCCATTTAGTCTCATGTATCTACTTGAACTAAGAAGCACACTCTTCATGAGTATAATTTTATGTCCCACAGCCCAGTCCAATCTTTATCTGAAGAGTTGGCTTCGGGAATGGTTTTAGTTTTGGGTTAACAGAGACTACGGGGGCCATGTCTTCTGGGGTTCCTCCAGTCTCAGTCAGACCATTAAGTCTGGTCTTTTTACTAGAATTTGAGTTCTGCACCCTACTTTTCTCCTGCTCCATCAGGGACTCTCTGTTGTGTTCCCTGTCAGGGCAGTCACTGGTGGTAGTCGGGCACCATCTAGTTCTTCTGGTCTCAGGCTGATGAAGTCTCTGGTTTATATGGCCCTTTCTGTCTCTTGGGCTAATACTTTCCTTGTGTCTTTGGTGTTTTTCAATCTCCTTTACTCCAGGTGGTTGGGACCAATTGATGCATCTTAGATGGCCACTTGCAAGCTTTTAAGACCCCAGATGCCACTCACCAAAGTAGGATGCAGAACCATACATATATATAATATTTTATTGTGTTTTTGGCGAAAGCTTACACAGCAAATTAGGTTCCCATTTAATAATTCATATACGTATTTTTTAGTGACATTGGTTACATTTTTTACAATATGTCAACATTCTCATTTCTATTCTGATTGTTCCATTTCCATTAATCTAGCTTCCCTGCTCCCCTCCCCCCTTACCTTCTCATCTATGCTTTAGGGTAAATGTTGACAGTTTGGCCTCATATAGATGATTTTTTAAAAAGAGGTGCTTGAATTGTTTTTTATGACAAAGCAGAACTGGAGGGTCTCACATCTGCATTCCATGTCTTAGGAGAGGCAGGAGGGAAAGAAAGGTGGGTGCTACCACATGGAAGAAGATGCTTAGGAATTAAGTTGACATGGGGGTGAGCATATCCAAATGATATGCTAGACATGATATGATATGCTAGAGATGGAGGTGGAGGGAGAAAGCGATGACCCACACTGATGACCCTGTTGGGTGCTTGGGAGCAGACCTGGCATAAGGGCTACTCCTTGGCTCCTCAGGCACATAAACTAATAAATACCGTTTTTCCTTGAGCTAGTCTGAATTGGTGTCTGTCACTTGCAACCAAAAGAATCTTAATACAATCTCTCTCTTCATCTCTTGGTTCTGCGTCCCCCGTGTCGATTTCACTTTGCACTCTGTGCTCGCAATAGCCCCAGCCTTAACTCTCCAGGCTTCAAATCAGCAGAAAAACTGTTTCTCTTTACCTCTACTGCCTGAAACTGAGCTTCCTTAGTATATAGCTTAGGAGGCCCTGCCTGGTGCAAATTGTTAATGTGCTTGGCGGTCAGCTGAAAGGTTGGAGGTTCGAGTCTACTCAGAGGCACCTTGGAAGAAAAGCTGTGATCTACTTCTGAAAAATTAGCTATCAAAAACTTTATTGAGCACAGTTATACTCTGACACACATGGGGTCATCATGAATCAGAATTGACTCAACAGCAACTGGTTAACTGGTTAATATGACTTGAGTCAGTTGCCCATTCCTACTGGGTCAAGAGAACAGAAAATCCCTGGGTCAAGTCCCTTCCCCTGGACCTTTGGAGGCAAAGAGGAGAGGTGGTGGGGGGGGGGGGGCAGAGGGGTGAGGAATTGGCCCACTTAAATCTCACAGACTGAAAATGGGGGAAGGTGGTTCCCAAAACGAAATTTGGTGAGTGGCTAACTACAGGTGGGGAAGTGCATGCTGGGCAGGCAAAAACAACAGATGTTCACTAACGACACTGAAAAGTAGAGACATAAATGTAAACATTACTAGTGATTGTTTCTGATTGATAAGAAGTGCAATGATTTTGTTCTGTCTCTCTATCTATTCCTTACTCTCTACAATGAGTATGCATTAGTTTTATAATGGGAAAAATAAATAAAATTTAATTTTTAAGAATTAAATTTTAAGAATTTAAATTTGAAGAATTCTAAACTTCTCTGTTGGACTAATTGTTTTTTGTGTATTATATTTGTCTTTCCAGATAACTGCAGACTCCTTGTGAATAGGAACTATGTCTTCTGTTTTTTCTGCATTCCCTACTAAATGCCTTGCATAGTGCTAAAGACTCAACTAACAAACATTAATTGAGTGCCTACTAAGTGCCAGGCATTTTTCTAAATGAGGGGGATACAGCAGCGAGCAAAACAGACAAAAATGCCTACCTTACATTCTAGTGAGGAAAACAAGAAATGTACAAAAAGTGAGGAAGTAAATGATACAGTATATTCAAAGATGATTTAATAGAAAAAATAAAGCAGGGGAGGTGGGTGGGAAGTAGCTGGGGTGGGTGCTGATGTTGCCATTTTAAGTAGGGTGCTCAGGGAACGCCTACTGAGAAAGTAACATTTGGGTGAAGACTTGAAGGAGGTTATGGAATGAGTGCTACAGGCAGAGGGGACAGCAAGGACAGAGACCCTGAGGTGGCAGAGTGTCTGGCATGTCCCAGGACCAGCAAGGAGGCCATTGTAGCTGGAGAGGGTTGGGCAAGGGGGAGATACTGGGTAAAGGAGGTCAGACAG